>SJYF01000810.1:123120-143525 GCA_006410515.1 Procapra przewalskii | reverse complement strand
AAAAAAAAAGTTCTGACACCGTTTCCACTGTTTCCCCATCTATTTCCCATGAAGTGATGGGACTGGATGTCATGATCTTCGTTTTCTGAATGTTGAGCTTTAAGCCAGTTAGGTACCCGTAAATGATGTGGCTTGTCCTATGCTCGTTTTAAAGTTTTAAGGTAATCACCTAAGATATCTGATTTTGCCCACTGCCTTTAAGCTCAGAAGAGTATTATAGGCACCTTTCCGGTTGTGGAGTATCTATGCTTTTGTTTGGTTGCACTAATGGAGCTAAATGTCAGTGGTCTCCACTCAGAAATGTCCTAGTTGAGCATTCATAGCTTTAAGTCCTCATCAGATATGTTATTTGTGTGTAAATTTCTTTTATGATTTAAAATATGTAATGCTTAAGACTATTTCCGTAAGGTCAAGATTTTCTTGCAATCTTGATAGCCAGTGGACTTTCAAACATACAGTGATCTTGTGAAAGAGTGCATATTAATTTGAAAGCTTGAGCTGGGACAGTTGTCGGGTGTGACTTTCACGAGACGTGTGTGTGTCTCTGACCAGTTGTCTGCGTGGTCTTTAGCGCTGGGTTTGAGGGACGCCCGCTCGTGGGCGTCGCTGTTTGGTTCCCAGCTGTGCGGCTGCCTGGGCCCCAGCTCCCTAGCTGGGAGTGACCCGGGGCCCTCAGCAGTGACACACGGGGTCCAGGCCACCAGGGAGTCCCCTTGCTTTTCACGTTAGTGGCATACAACCACACACGCAACAGTTAGTGCATTTCTGAATATTTGCTGAAATAATCTTGTTAGTTCTCCAGTGTTTATTTAAGGCTCAGCTCCAGCGCGGAAGAGCACGGTGTGGGAATCGAGTAAGCGCGTGGCCCAGCCACGAGGGCGCGTTCACACCATGGGAGCCTCCTGAAGCCTGTGCTACACTCACACCTCAGCCACCCTGGTGCTCACTCGTCTGTTGCCTCTGCTCGTGTTTCTTGGCGCACTGGTTCTCGGGCCTCACTGCCACAAGGTCTCCTCAGGCCCGGCTGGCAGCTGTTGCTGGACTTAGAGCTGCTGCTGCCGCCGCCTTCTGCAGGTGCTTGTCGCCGGGGACTCCAGGCCCGACTGCAGTCGGTCCCCGTGGGGCAGGCGTTAGTGGCCTCTTACTTCAGTGTGCAGACTTCCCCCCGCGACTGAAGGCCTGTGTACATCTAAAACCCTGCCAGTCTAATGTAGTCGGCTTGTCTGCATGGGGAACTAGATAAAATTTACTGAGAGGAAAGCTGTCTTTTTGATCTCAACACTGGGTGTCTGTTGATCCAGTTTAAAACTGTTACGTCAGTTTTCATTGCCTTTGACACTCTTTCATCACTTCATGTGGTTTTTTAATGGTTACTTCTGTGAGCTTTGGTTTTTCAGTACTAAATACCACTAGCAGCTTGTGGTACTAAAAATGAATGTACAGAAAGGGAGTATGTTTAAAGGTGTTTTGAAATCACAGAATTTGAGTTGTGTCTGACTCTTTGTGACCTCATGGACTGCAGCACGCCAGGCTTCCCTGTCTATCACCATCTCCCGGAGCTTGCTCAAACTCGTGTCCATTGAGTCGGTGATGCCATCCAACCATCTCATCCTCTGTCACCCCCTTCTCCTCCTGCCTTCAATCTTTCCCAGCATCAGGCAGGGTCTTTTCCAGTGAGTTGGCTGTTCGCATCAGGTGGCCAAAGTATTGGACCTTCAGCTTTAGCATCAGTCCTTCCATGAATATTCAGGGTTGGTTTCCTTTAGGATGGACTGGTTGGGTTTCCTTGCAGTCCAAGGGACTCTCAAGAGTCTCCTCCAACACCACAGTTCAAAAGCATTAGTTCTTCAGCCCTCAGCCGCCTTTAGGAGAAGGCAATCCACTCTAGTACTCTGGCCTGGCAAATCCCTTGGACAGAGGAGCTTAGTGGGCTGCAGTCCATGGGGTCGCTAGGAGTCAGACACGACTGAGCGACTTCACTTTCACTTTTCGCTTTCATGCATTGGAGAAGGAAATGGCAGCCCACTCCAGTGTTCTTGCCTGGAGAATCCCAGGGATGGGGGAGCCTGGTGGGCTGCCGTCTCTGGGGTCGCACAGAGTCAGACACAACTGAAGCAACTTAGCAGCAGCAGCAGCCTTCTTTATGGTCCAACTTTCACATCCATGCATGACTATTAGAAAAATCATTTCTTTGACTATATGACTTTGCTGGCAAAGTAATGTGTCTGCTTTTCAATATGCTGTCTAGGTTTGTCATAGCTTTTCTTCCAAGGGGCAAGCATCTTTTAATTTCACGGCTGCAGTCACTGTCTACAGTGATTTTGGAGCCCCCAAAAATAAAATGTACCACTGTTTCCACTTTTCCCCCCATCTATTTGTCATGAAGTGATGGGACCAGATGCCGTGATCTTTGTTTTTGAATGTTGAGTTTTAAGCCAGCTTTTCCGCTCTCCTTTCTCTCTCATGAAGGGGCTCTTTAGTTCCTCTTCGCTTTTTGACGTTAGAGTGGTATCATCTGCATATCTGAAGTTGTTATTTTTCCCAGCAGTCTTGATTCCAGCTTGTGTTTCATCCAGCCCGGCATTTCACATGATGTACTCTTCATATAAGTTAAATAAGCAGGGTGACAGTATACAGCCTTGATGTACTCCTTTCCCAATTTTGAACAAGTCCATTTTTCCATGTTCAGTTCTAACCATTGCTTCTTGACCTGCATACAGGTTTCTTAGGAGGCAGGTCAGGTGGTCTGGTATTCTCATCTCTTAAGAATATTCTACAGTTGTGATCCACACAGTCAGAGGTTTTAGCGTACTCAGTGAAGCAGACATAGATGTTTTTCTGGATTCTCTTTCTCTGATCCAGCGGATGTTGGCGGTTCGAGCTCTGGTTCCTCTGCCTTTCTGAAGCCCAGCTTGTGCGTCTGGAAGCTCTCGGTCCGTGTGCCGCTGAGGCCTGGTTTGAAGGGTTTTGAGCATTACTTTGCTAGCATATGCGCTTCCTTGGTGGCTGAGCAGTAAAGAATCTGCCTGCGATGCAGGAGACTTGAATTCAGTCCCTGGGTTGGAAGATCCCCTGGAGAAGCGAATGGTAACCCACTCCAGTATTCTTGCCTGGAGAGTTCCATGGACAGAAGAGCCTAGCAGGCTACAGTCCATGGGGTTGCAGAGAGTCAGACAGCACTGAGTGACTAACAGTTTGCTGGCATGTGAGATGAGTGCAATTGTGCAGTAGTTTGAGCATTCTTTGGTGTTGCCTTTCTTTGGGATTGGAATGAAAACTGACCTTTTTCCTGTCCTGTGGCCACTGCGGTGTTTTCCAAATTTGCTGGCATATTGAGTGCAGCACTTCAGAGCATCATCATCTTTAGGATTTGAAATAGCTCAGCTGGAGTTCCATCACCTCCACTAGCTTTGTTCATAGTGATGCTTCCTGAGGCCCACTTGACTTCGCATTCCAGGATGTCTGGCTCTAGGTAAGTGATCATACCATCGTGGTTATCCGGATCAATAAGATCTTTTTTGTATAGTTCTTCTGTGTACTCTTGCCACCTCTTCTTAATATCTTCTGCTTCTGTTAGGTCCATACTGTTTCTGTCCTTTATTGAGCCCATCTTTGGATGAAATGTTCCCTTGGGTCTCTCTGTTTCTTTGCATTGTTAACTTAAGAAGGCTTGCTGTTTGGAACTCTGCATTCAGATGGCTTTCTCTTTCTCTTTCTCCTTTGCCTTTCACTGCTCTCTTCTCAGCTGTGTTTGTAAGGCCTCCTCAGACAACCAGTTTTTGCGTTGGTTTTTCTTGGGGGTGGTTTTGGTCATGCTTCCTGTACAGTGGCACAAACCTCCGTCCATCGTTGTTAAGGCACTCTGTCTACCAGAGCTAGTACCTTGAATCTATTTGTCACCTCCTCTGTATAATCATGAAGAAGTGAAGTTGCTCGGTTGTGTCCGACTCTTTGCGACCCCATGGAATGTAGCCCACCAGGCTCCGCCGTCCATGGGACTTTTCAGGCAAGAATACTGGAGTGGGCTGCCATTTCCTTCTCCAGGGCATCTTCCCAACCCAGGGATTGAACCTGGGTCTCCTGCGTTGCAGACAGATGCTTTACCGTCTGAGCCACCAGGGAAGCCCCTGTATAATCATAGGGGATTGAATTTAGGTCATACCAGAATGATCTAGTGGTTTTCCCTACTTTTTCAGTTTAAGTCTGAATTTTGCCATAAGGAGCTGATGAGCCACAGTCAACTCCAGGTCTTGTTTTTGCTGACTCTATAGAGCGTCTCCATTTTCGTCTGTGAAGACTATAATGAATCTGATTTTGGTAATGATCCTCTGGATCCAGTTAAATTTTCATGATTTCTTAAAATTTGTATGTTTCTCTACAAGTTAAAAAATAATAATTTAAATAAAGGGCAAAAATGTTCTTAGGAAATATGACATTTCTAAAATATTTTGGGAATTTGTCCACGCGTCATATTGCCAAATATAACACATAAAAATGTGTCACCCAGTTAAATTTGGACTTCAGATAAACAGCAAATGCATTTTAGATACAAGTATATCCTGTGTGATATTTGGGGTACACTTATACTTTTTGAAAACCTGTGTTTGAGATACCATTTGAATAAAGCACTATTTAGAAGATAGCTATACTAAGAGTTTCATTTGGCATTTGTCTGAGAGTCAGCTTCTCTGGCCGTGCCGTGCTCTCCCTGGCACCTTCGAGTCTTGTTTCCTGCCGGCTCTCAGATGCGCTTTTCCGCGGTGGCTTCTGCCGCCAGCCCTTCCTCGCTGGCTCTCAGGCCCGGCTCGCCCGGGGCGCCTTGTCCTTGCTGCCTTTCTCCCCTCCCCACGCCCCCTTTCTCTCTCCTCTCTTCTTTAAGAGGCCTGTGTGCGCGGTTTCTTTGGGCTGTGCTAGCCTTCGTTGCTGCGGGGCTGCTCTCCAGCCGTGGGAGCAGGGACTGCTCTCCAGTGGCCGCGGCATGCTTCTGGTGGCGGTGGCTTCCTCTGTGCAGCATGGGCTCTCGGGCACGCGGGCTCCAGGGCTGTGGCTCTCAGAGTTAGCTGCTCCGTAGCGTGTGAGATCTTCCTGTTTGAGGGATCAAACCCAGGTCTCTTGCACTGGCCGGCGGAGTCTTGACCACTGAGCCTCCAGGCAAGCCTTCTTTCCTTTATTTTTGAAAGAGGAAACAGTGATACCAGGATAGGACATTTTATGTTACTTCTTTTTCATCTTTAGAGTATGGAAGGGGATGCCTGTATTGAAAGTGTATGTTCAGTTTCACAGTAACTTAAATTATGGCATTAATCACCTCTGAAGAGTTGGATCATGTTTGCCACCTCTGGAACAGAAATGTGCAGGAGAGGTTGGCTGGTGTTGAACGCCAGGACGTGGAGGACAGCTTGTCTCCTGGGGTCAAGTAGCCGTGGATGTGAGCAGATGACCGCTCTGCAGAGCGCCATCTCCTCAGCTGCGCTGTGCAGAAGTGTCAGGACTCGGAGGGGGTGCGGGGTTGATGCGTGGGAGCCACAGGTGAACAGGTGCCTTTAAATAAACACATTAACTGTCAGAAGGCACGGCTTTTGTCAACAGTCGTGGGTGGTAGGTAAATTTCAGCACAGTAGCTGTTACAGCTGAACTTACTTAGAATACCGGTGTGGGTGTACAAAAAGAGAGATGCTGTGCCACGCTCATCGTGCCCAGGGACCCTGCTTCTGTCCCCACTGTTGGAAGAGCGCCTGCTGGTGTGCTCCGTGTGAACCCTGCTGAGTTTGTTCCGAACCTCAGTGAGCAGAACGTAGCTCACTGAGGTATCCTTTCTCCTGGGAGCAAAACTGAGATTCACCCAGGAGTCAGGTGTGTGAGGTCAGCGGCCGTGCCCTGCTTGTGACCAGCAGTTAGCCAGGTAGAACCGGTCACTCAGTCCACTTCGACTGCGCTTAACATCAGCCGTCATCAAGCACTGCCTGTGTGTGGCCTAACCCCCGAGCAGGCGCTGCAGCCGCTGCTGGAGGACCACAAGCTCTCACTGCTTACCTGTGCTGGTTTCTTGCTGCTTCAAAAAGGACGTTGCCTTAGCATCACAGTAGGCTTTAAGATGCCGTGTGGTGGACGCAACAGCAAAGTCGGTGGCGTATGCCCACCAGTGTGAAAGCTGTGTTCTAGATCTTGAGTGGTTTTTACTGGTGTCGTTTTGTCTGGATGGCCGAGCTGCTCAGGTATTACTTTTTCTCTTTCCTGATTATGTGATCCAGCTGGAGTCTGTGTCATGGAGGCCTGAGATGGCAACCAGGGACCCCTTCTCTCCCACTTTGGTTGGACACAGAATGAGATTTCCTAATGCTTTGTTCAAATTGTATTTTACTGAATTGGAAGCAGCGTGTACAGAAGCCTGGCTGACTTTCAGAAAACACGGTCAGAGTCACTCCGTACATAGTGGTTGCAGGATCCACTCCTGCTGACAAAGGCCGTGGTCTCGTAAAGACACTTGGGTCTCCCAGTTTTGTGTTGGTTTATCTTTGTTTACTACAAACACATTTCTGTTTCGTGTGTAACTTCGTGTCTTTTGAAGCCCGACAGTACTGTTAGATGTCTTTAATCGCACATCACAGGATTTACCACTGTTGGTCAGTGGGTGCCGACTGCTTTTCTAGGTAGGCAGTCGTATTCTGTTTTGGGGGGTTCATGGCAGGGTTCTGTTTATGGAGGGGCTGATGTCCCCTGAGGGGACAGCAGCGTGGTCTCGGCTGGGATAGCGGGTGGCGTTGGGCAACCAGAGCGTGCGAGGAGGCTTTCTGGAGGAGGGTCGGCTGGGCTTGTGTAGAATTCAGGGGGATGTACACAAACTCCGGAGGCTTCCGTCCAGATGATACTGAAAATGTCTCTGGAAGATGGACAAGGCGCGTCTAGGACACTGTCCCCCTCTCCCCACCGGCGCCTTCAGATAGGGTGTTTTTCAGAAGAATTAATATGTGTTAACCTTAGGAGAACTGCTATACCTGGAGGTGTCTTTTATTATGGCTCCGGTGAGCTTATACATTTCCATGTGGTGTTTTAAAAACTACTGCTTCCCTTGTAGCTTTTAAAAAGTCAGCCCTTGCACATGTTTGTGTCATTTTCTCTCTTTGTTGGTGGGTCATTGACCGCTTTGTACATAAGCTTCCTGCTGTGGTCCCAGAGCGAGACCTTCTTCGTGAGTGGGCTTGCTGCTGGTCTGGCAGCCCCTCGGGGAGCCGTCCACGCCTCTGCCTCCGCGGTGTGCGGGCTTCCCCGGGCTGCCTGCGTGACCTGGCCCTGCCCCCGCCCCCAGGTCATCACCAATCTGGTGAAGATGCTGAAGTCCAGGGACACGCGGAGGAGCTTCTGCCCCCCAAACCACTGGCTGTCCGAGCAAGAGGACATCAGAGCAGATAAGGTATTCCTGGACGGTCTTTTACATATTTTTCATTAAACTTACTTTTTCAGCTTGTATCTTTCATGAGAAGAATAAGTCTTTTAAGGTTATTTACCATGTAATTAATAATTAGGAGTAAACCTTTGTTGCTGATTCTTAGGTCACGTAATGGAACACATAACAATATCTCTGGCTTACACATGCATCCTGCATTTGTTGTTAATCCTGATTTGCTTTAAACCACAAAGTGTATTGACGTGTAATGGTTTTTGGGGGGGAGTTGAAAAACTTCTGCTTTTATATCAATATATTTTTAGTATTAATACTTAAAAGAGATGGAACTTATTTATGACTTTCTAAGGGATAGAGACAAATGTGAGTATTACTAAGATCTAGATGCAAATTCAGTAGTGTAACTATTCTGAAATAATGAAAATAACATTACCAAAGGACTCGGGATGTTTTCATTTTTGTTTGTCAGGAAAACACATGACTGGATTCATCTCAGAATCTTGGGGCTGGGGGCAGAGAGTGACTGGGTATAGAAGCATGACTCCAGGAATGTTACAGAAAAGAAACATCAGGAGCGTTTTAGAGGCGTTGCTTTGTCCGCACGCACGCTGCATCTTTGCGTTAAGCTTGTGGCACCCAGCCCTGCCCACGGCCCAGGCTGAGGGGCTGCGGCCGGTCCTGTAGAGGCGAGGGTCTCGGGCCCGTGGGCCTTTCTGACAGGGGTCAGATGAGGGGACCTGAGAGACAGTGGGTTAGTACTTACCAGCATTATTTGGCTACTCATGCACACAACTTGTTTGGTAACAGTAATAAATTGAATGAATATCTGGTAATGGTAATAAATTGCTAGATTTTAAGGGTGATCTGGTTTCTTTGTAAAACAGTCATTGTGTGGTGATGTACTATGTCCAGATATTACATGTTGTTGATTAGAGCAAGTAGAGATTTCCTTGGAGTGTATTTAGGAAAAATAACTGCAGTGTGAAAATGTGAAAGGTGGCCCACTTAGGGGAGAGTATGAGGGGGTCTCCTGGGAAGGAGCAGGTGGGACTGAAGCCAGGGTCAGGTGCTGAGCAGGCTGTGGCCCCGCAGGTCACCCAGCTCTACGTCCCGGCGTCCAGGAATGCATGGCGGTTCCGGCGGATGGGGAGGATTGGGCCCCTGCGGTCCACGCTGGACGGTGAGTGCCCTGCACCCGCATGCCCCGTGCCCCGAGCTGGCCGAGCGTGGGCTCTGTGCTGCCATGCATGCCCTGCGGGCCACGCTGGATGGTGAGTGCCCTGCACCCGCACGCCCCGTGCCCCGAGCTGGCCGAGCGTGGGCTGTGTGCTGCCATGCATGCCCTGTGGGCCACACTGGATGGTGCGTGCCCTGCACCCGCATGCCCTGTGCCCCAAGCTGGCCGAGCGTGGGCTGTGTGCTGCCATGCGCGCCCTGCAGGCCACACTGGACGGTGCATGCCCTGCACCCGCACGCCCCGTGCCCCAAGCTGGCTGAGAGTGGGCTGTGTGCTGCCACTTGCACCATGGGCTCCTGGCCTGTGGCCTCTGACCTCGGTCAGCTGGGTCAGGAGTCTCATTGCCAGAAAGTGCCTCGTGACTGGGAGCCAGCCCCCTCCCCGCCCCTGGCAGCCCCAGTAGTGCCCCCTGTGCCAGGGTGTCTGTGAGTGCAGCCTGGCAGAGTGCAGCCCCGCATCTGCAGAGGCGGGCGGGCTCACGGGGCGTTCTCTGGTTGCAGTAGGTCTGGAGTCCCCGCCGCTGTCTGTGTCCGAGGAGAGGCAGCTCGCCATCCTGACCCAGCTGCCCTTTGTGGTTCCGTTTGAGGAGCGGGTGAAGGTATGCGTCCAGCCGGTTCTCTGCAGACTGACTCAGCGGCTCAGCGTGGAAAAGCAGCACCAGGGGGAAATGCCCTAAAGCTGGCTAGTGCCTGTGATTGAATCCTGTTTTCTCACTAGATTGTAATAGTTGACCATGGTTTATAAAAGCACAACCCAACCAAATACCTCTTGAAAGATGTTTTGTTTGTATTCATCAACTTACTTAGCAAATTTCTGAAAACGGCCGCACTTCACTACTTACAAAACAACTTCAAGGGGGTGTTTTTAGGCCTGCCCACTGTTCTCATAGGGTGAACATTCAACACTGTTGACATTTCCTCTTTAAAACACACACATTAATACAACATTGTAAAGGAAATAATAGTCCGGTAAAAAGTGAAAAAGAAACCTCACACATACCTGCACACTCATACACACATGGCGTTACCTAACTCCTGAGCGCCCTCTACTGGACTTTTAGCGTAAAACCAGCTACGGGGGTTTCTCACCCTGGGGGTTGCCCAACTGACACCAGCATCAGTGCACCGCTTCTCACAGCTGCTCTTCTTCCTGCTCCACCTGGAGTTGTATAGAAGTCTCCAGAAGGAGGTACCGGAAATGTGCCATAGCATGGGATTTTAAAAGTTTGTTGTGAAGTGGGGAAAAGGAGCAATATTACATAAATACTGCACATTTATTGATAAGGCCTTTAAAACTCATCTCAGAATTTATGCAGATAAAAAGCTTACGGTTTATGTAACAGTTTCTTATTTTGGTTGCTTATGTTCATAACAAAATGTTGTTTTCAAGTAACCTTGTGACTCCTCGTCTGTTAGATCTTTCAGAGGTTGATCTATGCGGATAAGCAAGAAGTCCAAGGAGATGGTCCATTTCTGGACGGAATCAATGTCACGATAAGAAGGAACTATATCTATGAAGATGCTTATGACAAGCTTTCCCCTGAAAATGGTATGTATCATTCTCTCTCTGTGTGTTCATATGACAGGGGGAGGCTGGGGGGTTACAGGAAAGGGTGATCATTATAAAAATTAGTGTTGACCATCTTATTCTGTGATGACTGTTTAAAACAAATGTACGTCAGATTTGGGGGAATGTATATCCATTATCAAATAATAATTCTAATATTGGCAAATACTTATTGCTACAGAAACCTTTCAGATATTGTTTTTGTTTTTTTAAGATAAGAAACTCATCCTGCCCCCAAATATCTGTCTTTAAAATTTAGTTGACAAGCTTCAATTATAAAAATGTTGGTGGAGAGCCATATGCAGACTGTATTTTGTCTATAACAGTCTATGTAAATATCATAAAATGTAAGCCACGCTAAACACACTAAAGTAAACACCATTGCAATCCAGATTCCTGGATGGAGAGGCGAGTGCACTTCAGACACTCCTACCAGATAAGAGAGAGCCACAGCGCCACACTGATTGGGCAGCACTTAGAAGTGAACGACACATGTTTGTCTTCTGTTAGTCTTTGGCACTCAGTGTTAGCAGGTTTACTGTTACTAATTTATTTATTAAGAATTTCGACTTCAGAATTTGGTGTCCATGCTATCACATGAAGTCAGTGTTAATCAGTGCAGGTGATGGGAGGCTGTCAGATATGGGATAGCAATTGCCTGTTCTTCTAGGGCAGCAATTTAATTTTCCTCCAGAAAAGCAGAGCCTCTCATTTTGAATACTTTCTCTCTTCTCAGATAAAGAGCTATTTTTGTCATTTTGTAGGAGCAGCAGAGGAAGGCTGGCTTCACGTGTTCGCTTACTCTGGTCTCGATTTTGCATGCCGAGTTTTTGTTTTCACGTAGCTTAGCTTTGTCACGTAATCTATGCCACAGCCCTCTAACGTCGAGCACCGCACACTGAGGCGGACTCGGAGCTGCAGCCTGACCGAAGGCTGAGCGCCCCACTGTGCGGGCCACTCTCACGGGGGCGCCGTGCTGTCAGAGCCTCCTGTGTCAGCGAGGCAGGGGCCAGCTGCTCTGATCCCCGGCGTGGCGTGCTCTGGGCCCTGCGGCTCCCTGGAGACGAGTCCCCGCCGCAGCCGTGCCGTGCTGCGCGTCACCGTGTCGCCAGTCCTCTCTCTGGCGGTCCGCTTCACTGAGGGCCTCGCGGTCTCAGCCAGGGTCCCCACAGCCTGCGCTCAGTAGATGTTTGTTGAACTTGTATTTGAAAACAAGAAAAATGAGCTGTAACAGGGTGTCAAATTGGCCACGGTTGGCAGAGTGTTCAGGGAGGAGCCGAGGTGTGCTTGGTGTTGGAGGCTTCCTCAGACGCAGGACGCGGGGCAGGACTGGGGAACCAGGAGCCCAGTGCCGCGTGAGGGGCCGCAGGGGAGGGTGTGGCTGTCCACGGCAGACCCGCTTCTGCGCTGGTGAACCGGGGCTTCCATCAGGGGCTCGAACATCTCTGAGCTCTTCAGCCAAAATGAGAACGTGTGCTTAGAAACAGTTTTCAATTAACTCTAAAACTGTTTCATGGAGAGTACGCTGTTCCTGCTCAATGACACAAGCCCCAGATTCCTAATGACTCCTTAAGTTTGAGAATTACTCAGAAGTTGGCCACACACCAGCTCTTCAGTTGTGCTTGCTTACAGTCTCACCGAGTTTAAAGAATTTGGAAAAATCATATAACATCTGTATTACAATGCTTTAAATCTTTAAAGTGTTCTTTAAGTCTGACCTTATTAATTAAGAAGTTTTAAACCATATATTAAAATTGTTTGATATTTTGCTATGCAGATTGTAAAATTAAATATCATCTTAATATGTTTAATTTACTTATGGAAAATTGGTTTGAAGTGCTTTGTTGCCTAGTCATTTACATGTAATCAATTAATATGATTTTTCCATATATCATTTAGTCACGGAAGCAAATAGTGGCCATTTGTTATGGGCTCTCGTATCTCATATCGTCTTAGAACAGTCTTATGAATTGTGTGTTTCGCCTCCTTTAACACACGAGCTGACGTGGTGGAGCTCAGCAGCTGTGTGGTCTCTCTTGCATTTGGGAGCTCTGCGAGCAGGGTGACATGTGCGTTTCTCTGTGTGGACTGTGGGCGGGGAGCGCGCCTGCCCTCGGAGCCCATGGCTCTGAGACGGGAGCTGGCACCCCCCGCCACGGCGCGCCCCGTGTGGCCCGCTGTGCCAGGTGAGGCGGTTGGAGCTGCGCTGGGCTCCGTTCCTGAGAGTGCTGGTTTTCTTTTGTTTAATGGGCAAGGTTTGTTACCTTGTTTTTCTGAAGAAGAAATGATAACAATGATAACAGGGTGTAATAAAAGTCCGGTTGACCCTTGAACAATGCAGGTTTGAACTATGCAGGTCCACTTAGGCAGATTTTTTTTTCCCCCCAAGAAATACATTAGCAAACTTTTTGGAGATTTGTGACAATTTCAAAACGCTGGCAGGTGAACTACTCAACCTAGAATACAAGTTAAGAAAAATTTATCATGAATGCACGAAATATATGGAGATGCTCATCTGTTTTATCACTTGTTGCCAAAAATATGCACAATCTATTAGAAGAAGTTAACATGTATCAAAACTTATGGAGACACTCAGAGGACATGTGTGGGGCCCCCGCAGCTGGGAGGGATGGCAGCAGGTGCCCAGGTGTAGCGGGAGTCGGAGCGTGGGAGCCGCCTGTCTGCAGGGCCGGTCCACCCCGACGATCAGGGCCGCCTCTGCTTGCTGCTGCCTGAGCCCACTGTGGCCGGGAGCTGTGCCCCCCTCAGCCTGATCACGCCCCGCGCCAGACGGAGTCTGGTGGAGAGAGCGCCCATTTGCGCACTCCTGTCCCCCTCATGGCTGGCGCAGTCCCGCAAGCCCCACAGAGTGCTGCTCATGGCACTGGGCGTGCTCCCGGGCGCAGGGAGGGGGCAGGGCGCTCCCAGGAGGTGCCCAGCTGTCTGGGCTGTGTCCACAGCTGTGGGCGCCACCCCTGCAAGGCAGGGGATCCAGCATGAGGAGCCCTGTCAGGGAAAGGGAGGCTGAGGAAAGGAGGCGTGTGAGGGTGTGGCACAGCCACACACAGGCATGAGGACTTTGCGCTTCTCGTGGCGGCCCACTTTCACCGCGTACTGAAGGCGTGCTCAGGACTGCCATGAGAAAGGCGTTCCTACAGACATGATTTGAAAAAGAGCAAGGTCCACATGCATAGTGACGGTTTTTCTTCTGTGCATGCTTTTACTAATTCTGTTTAATTTCCAGTGACATTGATGTAATAAACAATTACTAAGCAATTATGATATATTATTTTCATATTTTAAGTTTACATATTTTATTTATACAAAATTCAGATATGTTTTCAGTTAATTTCCTTTTTCTGAAAAATTTTCAAGCTCAAAGTATATCCATATGTTTTGTTAAAGCTTTACATTTACCTTGGTTTAGTCACTAAGTCGTGCCCAACTCTTGTGATCCCATGGACTGTAGCCTGCCAGGCTCCTCTGTCCATGGGATTCTCCAGGCAAGAATATTGGAGTGGGTTGCCATTTCCTTCTGCAAAATTTTATCTTACATACCTTAAAATTTACTTTCTCTTATTAGTTGTAAAGAAAAAAAAATCATTTAGTAACCATGTTGCTTTAAAAATTGTCAAGCGTTTTCAAGAGAGCCTTAAAATTGTGAAGAGAACCCTAAAATTTGTTTCCAGTTTGTTCAAAATGGCTATTTCATACCTAATATGACAGCCTGCAGGAAAAGGAAGGTGGCGGAGCCAAAACGGAAAGCAGCGTAGAAAGCAGTCTGGCTTTAAAAAAGGTGCCGTGAGGACAGGAGAGCGCCTGGCCCCCGCGGGCAGCAGAGCGCGCCCCGCGCCATCGGCTCGGCCCCTGAGGAGAAGGGACAGTGCCTGAGCAGGGCTCCAGCCAGACAGCAGTGCCTGATCTAGGGAAAGACTGCCACGAAGGACAGATGCCAGGGAGGTGGGCTCGTGAGCAGCAGTGCTGAAGCAGGTCCTGCGCGCGTGCGCTCGCTCACCCCGCGCAGTCCATCGTTTGGTGGGATGGTGGGAGGGCCAGGACTCGCGAGCCCTTTTTCTGGATTGTTCTGTTGACGCCTAGTCCTTACCGTCAGGAAGCACCTGGTGGTTCAGAAGGCCTTCACAGGGGTTCTGACCTCAGGCGGTGCCCGTGGCCGCCAGACCCCCTGAAAGTACAGGAGGGTCTGCTGTACACAGGGCACGTCTCTAATGGAGCCTCTAGGTCGGGGCCACGGGTACCTTCCAGACTCTGTACACAACGGTTCTCCAAGGAAAGGCTCGTCAGCAACGTGTCAGAGAACCTGGCGGAGAGAGCATCACTTGAGCTTGGGAGGACCACACCCTTGAAGGTGCCATCCTTGCTGGGAGAGAGCCAAGAACGCACCCAAGCCAGGGTGACATTCCTCCTGGGGAGGCGTCCGGATGTGGCACGCGACTTCGGCTGAGCCGGCCGGGGAAAGCAAGGGGGCGGGGTGGTGACAGGCGCGGGGGCCTCGGAGCAGGCCCCAGGCAGCCAGAGGACTCCACGTGAGGGGAGCTACTGGGTGACGACTGCCTCCGACCCAGGCCTGACGATGAGGAGACGCCAGAGAGGCAGCAGAGTGGGAGACGCAAGCAGACCCCCGGGCAGGGCCTTCTGCTCCTCGAGGACAGCTTCTGACTTGGGTCACACCCTGGGTCTTCTGGGATATGGGCGCCGAGGCTACAGCGAACAGGGGGAGCAGGGTCCCCGCTGTGCAGACGGGTTCAGAGAAGAGCAGAGACGTCGGGGCAGAAGCTGTGATGGGTCTCTGTCGAGTTAGGCCGAATGGGCCTGCCCCTTCCGTCCCTCCACCACCTGCCTCTGCCACCCTGCGCAGCAAGACCACCCCTCTTCCTGCTCTCCCCCCCACCCCCGCCCCACCCAGCCTAATGAGCCTGAAGACGGGAGGGGGCAGGCTTCTGTAATGACCCACTTCCACGTCATGGTAAAGAATCGTCGCACCGCCCAGTAACACATGAGCTGCTGTGTGAGTGCCTTCCTGTTGAAGCCCGGTGTCTGTATGAGAGACTGCAGTGTCTTCATCATCGTCCTCGTCACCCAAGTGTTTATCCTGCAGGCTGTCCTGGGCAGGACTTGCAGGGAAGTGGACAGCCTGTGCTTTCAGAAGCATAGAGTGCGTGATGCCGACCGTAATAATACCGTGTTAGCTTTCTTCCTGTTTTGACTTGGCCTTCAAAGAACTGTATTACCAAGCACTCTGCCTCTCTCTCTCATGACTTGAGGAAACTGCTAATCACCTTATCACAGGTAGGGAGTTTTTAAAATATGGAACCATGGCACCAGCCCCGAGTGGGGAACAGGACCCTAACAGTGTATGCCGTGAACATGCCTCGGCGTCCGTTCCTTAGTGCCGGCTGGGCTGCTGTCTACCGTGTTCCTGGTGCTTCGTCGTCAGTGCCTGAGTCACCAGCCCCTGAACCAGCAGGCATTTCTTCTTCACCTTGGTGTTCAGCCCCTAAGTCGTGTCTGACTCTTTGTGACCCCATGGACTGCAGCACGCCAGGCTTCCCTGTCCCTCACTGTCTCCTAGAATTTGCTCTTCCCTGGTGGCTCAGATGATAAAGAATCTGCCTGCAGCGGTTTTTTACCCAGGGTTTGGTGCCTGGGTCGGGACGATCCCCTGGGAGGGGGCAGCCCACTCCAGTACTTGCCTGGAGAATTCCATGGACGAGGAGCCTAGGACGCTACAGTCCATAGGGTTGCAAAGAGTAGGACACAGCTGAGCAGCTAACGCTTCCTGCCGTCTGCGCGTTGATGTCAGGTGTTGGTAACACGCACAGTGCCTGTGGCGCTGTGTGCTGTGTAGACGGTGTTGTCGCAGGTGCTGACCGCCAGTGGTGGCTCTTGGAAGCAGGTGATGCACACGTGAGCTGGCAGTCGGCGAGCGCAGTGCTGTGCGGGTCTTCTCTCTTGCTTTCAACTTTTCTGATGCTGTTTTCCTTTTTCTCGCTTACTTCACCGTAAGAGTACGGTATGTAGCTTGCATGCCGTATGAGATGTGCTGGTTGACCATTTATGTTATCAGTAAGGGGGGCACAGTCACACCTGGATTCTCAACTGTATGGACCCCGACTCCTGAATTGTTCAAGGGTCAGTTTACTCAGGGCCCCCTCCCAGTCTTACCTCCATAAATGGGTGCTGTTAATTTGTCTTTTGAATCCAGTGGCAAGAAGGCTAGATTTGATTCTAAAAACTGTGTGGCTGTGTCTTGTTTACAGCAGTGAGGTTTGGGGAGCCACAGAGCCTCCGCTCTCGCCAGCGCCGAGGCGGCTCCTGTGAAGCCTCTGCGGCAGGCCCTCCTCCACGCCTGGAGCCAGTGCCAGCAGTTAGCGGCGTGCCTTGGCTGAGCGTTGACCAGGCACACAGCGTTTACTCACACTCAGAACTTTCAAAATGCAGTGCTGCTACCTGCTGGCATCCAGTCTGAGAAATACTGTATATGGTGAGTGCTCATAGCTCGCCCTTAGGCGAGGGTAGACGTGAGGGCTGTGCTGCATTCGCAGCCGCCGGCCCAGAATCCTCTCTGAGGATGAGCGTGTTCGGTGATTGATCGAAACAGATGCAGATAGCATGGCTGTGGGATTGAGTCGCCAGTGAAAAGCCCCTCATTTAAGTGTAGTTAGGTGTTAAATAGTGTGCGTTAAAGTGCAGCCCTGCCCTCACCCTGCGTGCTGCGTGCCCTTGGATGAGTAGTTCACCGTCCCTGTCCTGGGCTTAGTCGCAAGGGAATGGGCTGTTCTCAGCCGGAGATGGTTGGGGCGTTGGAAGCGGATCCTGTGTGTGTGCGGTTCCTGGCGTGGGCTCCTGCCCGGGGCAGGAAGCAGGTGGCTGTGCGCTCGCCAGGCGCAGCGTCTGTCCCCCCTGGTGGGGCGGGCGGCCCTCCGCGCAGGCGCGGTCAGGGCACACAGGCTCGCCCCGCAGGTTAACACCGACACTCGGGCACCGCGGTGGGTTCAGTGGAGCCTGCGCTGGCGAAGCCCCGCTCGAGGCTGTTTCCTGGAGGCCCCCAGTGCCTTGAGACACATTGGGTCGGACACGCGTGAGCGGCTGCACACCACCTGGGCGGTGGCCGTGGAGCAGGCCTGCGGCCTGGGCCCCGCGCCCTCCCCTCCGTGCCGGGCGCCTGAGGGCGCAGCGGGCAGCGAGGCAGCACACGCGTCATGGGTCAGACGCCCGCCTGCCCAGCGACTGAGCCGGGCAGGGCCTTGGTGACTTGCGGAGTGGCCTTGCGTGGCCTGCGGCCTGGAGCCCGTAGTGCAGACTGTGGCGTTCGCTGCGAGTCTGGGGCCTGGAGTCCCCCTTCTGCGCGCTGTCCTCACGAGGACCGTGTGCAGCTGTGTCTCGCGTGTCAGGCAGGCTTCAGCTTTGCGGGGTTTACTTTAAATTTAATCTTGTCGCACATTATATAACCAGAATTTTCCCCCGTTTTTCAGCCAAATACTGTTTTAAATGATGGTGTGGCCTCTGGCCTCCTGGCTCTCAGGCCGCTCACTTCTTTCAGAATGTCTGTGTGACGTTAGCGTCAGGGACTTTGTGCGTCTCTTTGCCTTCCTTGGCAACTTTGTGTGCCCGTATCATCCTTAGGTCCCAACTCTGCCTGCTCCCCTCCTGGTGTTTGAGTTTGTTACCTGGGGGGCGGGGGTGGTTTCATATCTTCTCCTGCACACCCGCCTCCTGCCCCTGCCCGCTCCATTCTTGGTCAGAGTGGAGCCATCCCAGGGAAGCCCTGGCCAGCCTAACTCGTGGTCCTCTTAATGTTGTTTTTTTTTTAAGCCTTGCATTAAAATAGTTTTAATATTCTTGCTCCCCTTCCCTAACTTCCTATAATACCAACTTGTTTTATTGCTTTTTAAAAAGATATTTTCTCCTCACCCCACCCCCCTTTTTTAACAGAGCCTGACTTGAAAAAGCGGATCCGTGTGCACTTACTGAATGCGCACGGCCTGGACGAAGCCGGCATTGACGGCGGTGGTATTTTCAGAGAGTTTCTAAACGAACTACTGAAGTCAGGGTTTAACCCCAACCAGGGGTTCTTTAAGACCACTAACGAAGGGCTTCTGTACCCCAACCCAGCTGCTCAGATGCTTGTGGGCGATGCCTTTGCCAGACATTACTACTTCCTGGGCAGGATGCTCGGAAAGGTAACGTACACTCAGCGTGAATGTGGGTCCCCAACCGCGGGTGCTGACATTGTGTGCTCCTGTGTGGCTGCTCTCTGCTTCCTTGATGATCTCTATTCAGAATTGCTTACGTAATTTTGATGGATCCCTGAATAGTGTTTTCTTTTATAGCTATATTACATGCATACATGCATTAAAAATTACTGGTGTAGGAGAAGGGGGAGAGGACTGGAGGAGGTTAACCCAGGCAGCTACAGTGGCAGCGGCGAAAAATTTAAAAAAATTTACATGTGTAGAAACTAGGGAACACAGCCATGAAATTCTGCTTAGGAGCCTCACAGTTATTACCTGCTTGCGTAGGCGGTGCAGATATTGTAAGTCTTTCCACAGTTGCTCTTGTTGATAACTAGCATTAAAAGTGATTCTTTTAAGGTTCTATGCAGTGTTCAAAGTGCTGTGAGACTGAGGGCCGTAGTTACTCAGCGTACGTTAAGTGTTTATGTGGTATGCCATTTCTTTTGACGTGTGGCCCCGTGAGGTTGCTGCAGTAACGCTGCGGTGACCAGAATGTAACACCTGATGGTGTGCACCATCTCGGCAAACATACCTTATCCTTTGTTGTAGATGAAGGAAAATTCAATTATATGACCTGGTGGAGACTTCCTATGTAGCGATGCCGCTTTGAAAGCACGCGTCCCCATTGAAGTCAGGAGCGGACAGTCACCATCACTGAACTGGACCGGCCCTGGCCTCCGTCTGTGCAGGCTGCTGCATCAGGGTGCCGCAGGCCGCGCAGCTTACGCCCCGCACAGGCTGGCTTCTCACGGCCCGGGGCCGGCCTCAGGCTCAGCGCGTCCCACGTCCTGCTGGGTGCAGCCCCGTCCTGGGCTGTGGCCGGTGCCCGTGTCTTCATGGAATGCCTGTGTCCTCACGTGGTGCGAGGGCCCCAGGGGTCTCCACGGGGTTCCTCTGTAAGGGCGCTGACGCTGTTCATGCGAGCCGCACCCTTGTGCCCCAAGCACCAGGGGCTGCGTCTCCCAGCACCGTCAGGTTGTGGGGTTGGGGAAATCAGACCGTGGCATGGCCCGCGGATGTGCCAGGCATAGCCCACAGGTGCATAGTTTCCGTCTGGTTCTTTCACTTCCCCTGATTGAGATGGTGGAGAGGGATGCCTGATGCCCCCAGGTGTGCCGTTTCCGTCTGGTTCTTTCACTTCCTCTGTTTGAGATGGTGGAGAGGGATGCCTGATGTTTAATTGCTGTCCACCACATTTTTAGAGACTGGATTGTAACACAGGGACAGGAATCAGTTCATCTTCCGAGGTCAAAGGAATGGCCACAGGCAGCTCGGAAACTCAGGGCAGCGGACTACAGCCCCTGACCAGGTCTCCCCCGGTTTCATTGTTTAAGAAACGAATGAGGCTCTCCTGCGCTGTGGCGGAGCCGGCTGCTTTTCCCGTGGTGAGAGCAAGTGGGCAGAGCTGGGCTTTGTGCTCTTGGGCCCTTTCCCTCACTGGTCTGTCCGCTGTGCAGTGGGGACACAAAGGCTGGGGTCTCCATGGCGGGAGCTGGCTCCCTGTGCCCTGGCCGTGCAGCCTCTGCTCTCAGCAAGTGCTGGGGTGACGGGTGTGCTGGTTTCAGGGAGGCCCTGTGGAAGCGCGAGGACAGCGGTCTCCAGAGGCGGGGGTGGCAGCCCAGCCCCGGCGCTGGTGCCCGGGCTCCTGGAGACGCGCGTGAGGACAGAAGAGTGACACTGGGTTCCTGAGCATATTCTGCTGTCCTGGGTGTTTGTTTTTTCTCTTGTCCTGGTTTTACTGAGATAGAATTCGTCAGCCATGCAGTTCACCCAGTTGGAAAGCACGGATGAGGGGCTTCAGTGCATTCACAGAGCTGCCCGGTCACCACTGTGAGCATGGGGCATTTTCATCACCCGTGTTGACCCCTCCCCCTCCAGAAAGAAGTGAGGCAGGCGCCGGCCGGCTCTCGGGAAGTGTGCCCAGTGTCTCCTTTCCGTGTGCTTC
>SJYF01000810.1:101682-117034 GCA_006410515.1 Procapra przewalskii | reverse complement strand
CTATTTGTAAGGCCTCCCCAGACAGCCATTTTGCTTTTTTGCATTTCTTTTCCATGGGGATGGTCTTGATCCCTGTCTCCCGTACAATATCACGAACCTCATTCCATAGTTCATCAGGCACTCTGTCAGATCTAGGCCCTTAAATCTATTTCTCGCTTCCACTGTTTAATCATCAGGGATTTGATTTAGGCCATACCTGAATGGTCTAGTGGTTTTCCCAGCTTTCTTCGATTTGAGTCTGAATTTGGCAATAAGGAGCTCGTGATCTGAGCCACAGTTTGCTGGTGCTGCCTAAAGTGCACTGCGTGTCTTTCCTTGGTCTTTATTTGTGCAATAAGCACAGTAATTATCTAAAAAATAAGTAAAATCAGCCCATTTAAATCCTTGTGTACATTTGAGTAGTCACTTTGGGGACTTCTCTGGTGGTCCAGTGTGTTAAGACTCCCTGCTCCCTGGTCAGGGCACTAGACCCCACATGCCACAGTGAAGACCCAGCCACGTAAATGCATTGTAAAGATGAATGAACAGGCACTGTGAGAAGTGAGCCAGGCTAAGATGCACACCGCTGTTCCTGTTCCTCACATCGGGGTAGCCTCTCTGGGAAGTGGCCAGGGGCTGTTGAGCGCCTCTGTGAGATAGACCAGGCAGGGGCTCCTGGTGCCACCCCCGGGGGTCAGAGACAAGGTCAGCAGACCTCCTGGCCTCTGCTGGTGTGGATGGCCACGGGCAGCAGGAACTCAGGCAGGGTACCGTCAGAGGTGCCCGAAGGCTGGGTGCCTTGCCCAAAGGTGCGTGTGACTACGGAAAAGGCCTCCAAGAGTTCTGCGCTGGGCATGCAGGAGTGAAGGGGGATAGCCCAGGGATCAAGGCTTCTGCTGTGGGGGGTGACATGTTCAAAACTCAGCTGGAGGGTAATGGCCGCACAGCTCTGTGAATATACCAGTACTAACTTCTTGGTGGGGGGAAGGGGACGTGACTTTTCCATCACCTGGTGGGCAAAGGAGCCTGAGCCGGGAGGAGTGGCCGGAAGTGGGCACTCGCTGGGTAGTGACTGTGCGCCCGGGAGGATTTCCTGATGCCCAGTGAGGAGAACGGCTTGAAGGCGTGACCTCTCATCTCCCACCCACCCAGCATCCTCAGAGGTTTTCAGAAGTGAACGGGCTGTTTTCAGAAATAAAGCTGTCAAACCCTTGGTGCAGATTGCCCATTGCGGTGATGGAGAAAGTCTCTCCTTGGCTTCCGGGGCTGGTGGGACGCCTCGTACCCCTAGGTGGTGGGGGGCAGGTCAGACCCGACACACAGTGCCCTCGTCACTGAGGGCCAGGCAGCCGTGTGGACAGAGCTGAAGGAGTGAGCGGTTAGGGTCTGAAGCGAATCTCCCCATGTGCAGTCTTGACAACCTGAAATGTCTCAGAAGAGAGGAAATGGTTTTTTGCAAACCAGTTTGTGAATGCAGAATTCCATCCTGCCGATAGAGGTCCCTGCACACAACGGGCACTCCCTTGCTGCGCTCTGTGACTGGGCACCATCGGTGCGCTAACAGCCGGAGCGCCCCCGCCCTGCAGGAGCCTTAGCCTGAGAGTCCGCGGTAGCCCAGGCAGAGAGCACAGCTTCCAACTTGCCGTCACTTCTTCTGAGACACAACTGCTAAATTAAATAGGATATTAGTATCAGCTTACATCCTTATTTTACATATCTTTAATTTTGTAGACTCCAAGGTTAGCATGATCTGAAATAATTAAAATTATTGTCTTCTTGTTCAATTAGAGTGGCCTTAAAACAGGACATCTCTGATATAGTTTTTAGATTAAGTTATAAATGTTCACTTTAGAACTACCTGAAGATTGATAGAGATGCATTTGAAAAGCATTATTTTTTTATTGATTCTTAATGCAGTAAATTACTGAAGTTATTTGGCAGCAAACAGAGCCAGCCTGAGATGCGGCTCACACCGCCCGTCTGGGCAGGGCCACGCTTTGCATTAATTGCATGGCGACTGCACTCACTTATATTAAAAAGCTTCTACCATAATTAATCCTTTTTATTTCAGATCATTTTGGCACAATTTCTAGCTATAAACACTCATAAAAGACAGACAGTTGAAAAATACATTACAGGTTTTCTCCATATACCTATTGCTGTGTTTTCATGACAAGTGGTTATTGATACGCTTCTAGGAACAAGTGTGCAGCGGACTAAGGATTGAGGCCAGTATGAAAAATGCTAAGTGGATTATTTTGCATAAAAAATTGGCAGTTTTTGAGGTTGTATAATTAACCTGTGTTTAGGAAATACCTTGATTTATGCTTACATTTGTATCTCAGTTGCATACATTATGGAAATTTAATTTATAATCCATTTAGCTGATGCAGTCACAGTTTTTAGTGCTATCATTTATTAGTGCTTGTATATTAAATGCTCTAAAGGTTTAAACCTGCCTCATGTAAAAAATTATACCTGTGCATTTACATTTTATGAGTCACAGTGGAGTTTCTGTTTAAAATTCAGGTAGCTCTGATGGATTGAGTGGACTTCACAAGTTTATTGTTACTAATGCAGGAATGGCAAACAATGACCTTCCATACTCAATACCCGATGATTTACACTCTGAGTTTACTCACAGACTACCATACAAATGAGGCTTTTCTCGACACCTGGGTTCAGTCTTGTCGTCTCTGCAGAATGCTCCTTAGCTTTGATGGCATCATTCATTAGAAGTAATGGGGTTCCTAAGTGGGCCAGGTTAATAGTATTGGCCATCCTTAACTTGAGGCAAAGCCTGGCATCTCAAAACAGCCCTTCTTTACATTGTCAGGAGAGGACCTAAGTGCCAGTTGCCATTTTATTACTCATTCTTTCATTACGAAAGCCTTTTTTACCTTTTTTCCAGAACTGAGTAATCATCAGTCTTCAAATCAGAGAGAGAAGTGCGGGGACATAGCTGGAGGGGGAGAGGGGGAGCCTGAAGTCCAGGTGTGGTGACCACCCTCAGGGAGGTGGTGTCCAGGAGCCCACGCAGTGCCCTCTGGACGCTCCCCTCGGGGAAGACGCTCGCCTCTGGGAGGACGCTCGCTTCTGGGGGACGTTTCGTGGCTGCAATCCGTGGCTGTTTTGTAGTCTGCTCCAGTCACATCAGTGGGTGAGAGCTAAAATGTGGGTCTCAGAGGGTATCTGAGCCTAATGTGAGCATGTAAGGTTGGTGCATTTAAGGGTCATGATCGTAGACTGCCCTGCGTGTGAGATGGTTGTCCAGGTGCAGCAGTGCTGGCCGTGTGTGCACAGAAGGGCCCCTCCGAGGTGGGCCGTGGCACAAGCCTGCCATCTCTTGTAGGGAGGTGGGGCAGGGCAGAAGTGACCTCACATCCGTCTGTCTCAGGAACCCTGTGCTTAGCGTCTGGTGGGTGTGGCCAGGCGGCAACCTCTCTGTGGGAAGAGCGGCTGTGGTCGCTGAGCTAAGAATGCTGCTTTCTCCCCATTTCATGGTTGGGAAAAAAACCTAAAGAATAATTGTCTTCCTTGATGTCAAAAATTACGCGAAACCCAACTTTGGCTCATAGTACCCATGCCCGCACTCACTGTGCTCCACCCAGAGGAGAGGGCTGGTCACCGAGGCGCTCTGGCCTGCCTGCTGCTGTGGGTAGAGCTGTGACCCCAGGAAGACTCACTCAAATTCTAATATCCTGTACCTGTGAGAGAAAGTGAGAATGATAGTCGCTCAGTCCCTCTCTGTGACCCCACGGACTGTAGCCCGCTTGGCTTCTCTGTCCGTGGAATTGTCCCGGTAAGAATACTGGAGTGGGCAGCTGTTGCCTTCACCCAGGGATCTTCCCAGCCCAGGGACTGAACCCGGGTCTCCTGCATTGCAAGCAGACTCTTTACTGCTGAGCCACCAGAGAAGCCCTGTCCCTGTGAGTGTGACCTTACTTGGAAAGACGTCTTTGCATATGTGAGCAAGCTCAGCAGAGGTCATCCTGGGTGGAGTGGGTCCCAGGATCCAGTGAGTGGCGTCTGCATCAGAGGCAGGAGGGCAGGGTAGAGGCACAGAGCAGATTGAGGGGGAGCAGCCCCGCAGAGACTGGGGGGCCGGCAGCCCCGCAGCTGGCAGGACCTTCCCAGAGAGCGTGGCCTGCTGACACCTGGGTTCAGACCTTTCCAGACTGCGTTGTGTGAAGCCGCTGTTCGGCACACTTACGGCAGCAGCCCCAGGAAGCTGGCCCACCTGCAGAGGCTTCCCAGGAAAACTTGGCAGGCCCCCTGCCACACTCGAGCCCTCAGGCCCCCACCGTCTGTTGTAGGACTCTCTGCATGGGGTGTGTGTGTGAACGCCTGCGCTGTGGGGTGGCACGTGGTGGCGCTTGCATCCTCGTCCGCGTGGGGAGAGGAGTCGGCTGCCTCAGGCCCGTGGGGGCCAGGCTGAGCACCCGGCCTCACCTGCAGGCAGGGTGAGAGGCGGCCCTGTGAAGTGCTAACCAGTGGCCCCTGCTCTTGCTCACAGGCCCTCTATGAGAACATGCTGGTGGAGCTGCCCTTCGCTGGCTTCTTCCTGTCCAAGCTGCTGGGGACCAGCGCCGACGTGGACATCCACCACCTGGCGTCCCTAGACCCCGAGGTGTACCGAAACCTGCTCTTCCTCAAGAGCTACGAGGGCGACGTGGAGGAGCTGGGGCTGAACTTCACAGTGGTGAACAACGACCTCGGAGAGGCCCAGGCGAGTGGGGCTGGGGCTCCGCACCGGCACGTCCTGCTGCGTGTGCTCGCTGATGCGCCGCCTCGGAGAGGCCCGGGCGAGTGGGGCTGGGGCTCCCTCACCTCCGTGTCCTGCTGCATGTGCTCGCTGACGCGCCGCCTCGGAGAGGCCCGGGCGAGTGGGGCTGGGGCTCCCGCACCTCCGTGTCCTGCTGTGTGTGCTCGCTGACGCGCCGCCTCGGAGAGGCCCGGAAAGGTGGGGCCGTCACACCTGGTCGTCCCCTTCTGCCCACGCGGGCTTCATGCTGTGGGAGCTTGTGCACAGTTCAGTTAGAGACTCGCAGGGCAGAGCCAGAGCTCAGGGAGCCGGCCGAGCGCCGCCTCAGCTCCCCTCTGCGTGCAGCTGGGAGGCACCCTGCCTTTCTGCCTCATTTCTGGAGCCTTGGGCTCAGGGGTGCTTCTTGGCTCCTCGCCCTGTAAAGTGGCTGAACCTGTCCATCTGCGTGCTCTTGCTATTTTTACCCTTAAAAAAAATACTAGAAATTCAAACTAAGTTTTGTAATAGCTGCTTTACTGAGGTATAATCCATGTACCATAAATTCCACCCTGTACCATGTGCAATGAGGGTTAGTGCAGCCAGCCCCAACGTCCAAATCTTAGGAGGCTTCGGCCGCCCAGGGGAGGCAGTGTGCCCGTCAGCAGGTCACACCTGCCCTGGCCCAGCTGCACCCTGCTGCTCCCAGCCCGGGCCCTGTCCTCTGCACAGTCTTCACACCTGGGGCCGCAGGGCACGCAGCCTGTGGCACGTCGCTTCCTGGCGGCTGCAAGTTCTAGAGCTTCCCCCCCTTTTCCAGCCTGTTGGCGTCCAGAGATGGTGTATGGATAGACACCTTTTCTTCACCAGTTGATGGGCGTCTGAGTTGTTGCCACTTTTTTGGTTCTTGTGAATAATATTGCCACGTACGTTTCACGTGCTGCGCACACATGGAATTGTTCTAGTCCATGAGAGCAGGGGCAGTGGTAGAGACCCAGGGGCCTGGGTTGGCCGTGTGGAGCTGCTCACAGAAGGCGCGGGCGGGACAGACGGGCTTGGCATGCCACTCCATCGCGCTCCCGTGATTCCCAGAACTTCTCAGACTTCATACGGGCAAACGAGATTGTTTGCTAATATCTCGTTGGATTTTGAAGTAACGGTTTGTATGAGAGTCCTCATTGAATCACTTTGTTTCTGGTTGTTTTTAAGTGCCCCTTGCTTCCCTGTGCAATATGCAGTTAATTCTGGAGAGGATAGGAAGACAGCGAGTGACTCTGGAGAAGTGTTGTTCACTTCAAATTTAAGACTACAGAGCAAATTCGAGTAACCATAGCATAACACATAATTTTCTCTCCCTGATTAAAATAATTTGATTCAGCGTTTTCTCAGTATCAGTTTCTCTCTTCCTGTTCGTTATGCTCCGTCACCAGTATCCTCATTTTCAGAGATGTCTTCTCCATTTTTCTATGTAATATGAACACTTTATCTGGCAAGAGTTGAAGCAAACTGTGCGCATAAAACAGAACTCTGTTACAGTTCCAGTTAACATTCTAATGAGAATGGATTGCGATGAATTTAACTATCCAATGCCATGCTAGGAGAAATGACAGGATGAAAGTCAGATGTTCAACAGTGGCTGTGACTTGGTGTCTGTTTGGAATTCTAAAATTAGCTTAGTGTGTTTATACTTGTAATATATTTTCAGTCAGATTAAAAGAATTGTAACTCTTCGAAAGTAACCAGCTGTGTGATTCTTATTCACATTTGGTTCCAGACAAACGCATCTCTTTGGCAGGGAAACTACATCTTTCCTGTTGCCCTTACCCAGGTCGATGAGACAGATAGACTTTTTTGCAACTCGTGGTTGGATTTTAACTGTGAAAATAGTGTTAGCTTTAGACTTCATAACTGCTTCTCTAACTTTTTGTTATTACTTGATTTCTAGTCCAGGCTTTCCAAAGTTATCAGCTTCGCCAGGTTAAACGTAACTGCATATTAAACAGGTCCTAGTGCTCAGCCACGGCGGCACTGAACGCAGCTCACCCCCACAGGGCCTGACCCGGGGCGCGGCGCTGACCGTTGACTCTGGCGAACACGCACGCTGAGCCGTTTGGGCGTTTCTCTCTCCTTCCCTGCTTACCCCCACGCTGCTCTTTCTTCCTCTTCCTTCGTCACTCGGAAGATAACTGGTGAGTGGGCACTGGCCTTGAGCTCAGCAGAGGAGGTGTGTTTTAACTGTAAGAGCACGCTCATTCTCACAAGAGGCAGATATGGTCTGTGTTGTGAGATCTGTGCTGTGTAGCACAATAAAAGCTCAGAAGGAGTGCTCCTGGAGGGCTGCCTGAAGGAGGCCCGTTATGGGTGATAAGGGGTCCCCAGGTCAATGAACAGATGTGGACGAGGCTGAAGTTTAGCATTCATGGAGGAGAGTAGATGGAGATGCTGTGGAGAACCTTTCGAGGCCTCAGGCTTCAGGAACGCTGGACCTACACCTGTTAGGGTAAGAGCCTAACAGGTGTGTTTCAGAGCTGCTAGGATAGGGCTTCCCTGTGGCTCAGATGGTAAAGGATCCATCTGCAGTGCGGGGGACCTGGGTCCAATCCCTGGTTCGGGAGGATCCCCTGGAGACGGAAATGGCAAGCCACTCCAGTATACTTGCCTGCAGAATGCCTCAACAGAAGAGGCTATGGGGCCCAAAGAGTCGGACACGACTGAGCAGCTGACACCCTCACTTTCAGGAAAGGGGAAGATGAGAAAGCACCTGGGTGTGCTGTCAGCAGAAGCGGAGGTTCTGGTTCTGTGAGCCCGGGTGTCTCTGGGTCAGGTAGTTCCAGAATTCAGAGAAACTGCAATTCGGTTAAGCAATGGAAGGCCTAATGAGAGGACTTCACCTGTAATGTCCATCTTCCAAATCACATTCTGTATGTAGATCAATGTCCGGAACTAAGATTTCATTTGGGTTGGAGAAGAGGTGCGCTGGGTGGGATGTTCCCGTACTAAACTGCCCTCCAGCAGCTGCTGGCCCCCACCTCTCTGCTGTCTGTCTCTAGGACTGGCTGCCTCAGCCCCTCCTGGGAGCGGGGCAGGCTCGCGTGTCCCTCAGTGACTGGCCCACCTCCCTGAGCACAGCGCCCCCCAGGGCCTCCGCGATGCACAGCAGGCGTCAGAGCTCCCTCTCAAGCTCCTGAGTCTGCCGTTGTCGGCCGTATTCCGTTTGTTCATCCAGCTGTTGATGGACACGACCTAGCGTTGCTGTATGAATACCTGTGGGGGCCCTGTTTTCAGGTATTTTGGGTGTGTGCCTAAAAGTGGAATCACTGGGTCATGCGAAGGTTCTGACTTTCCCGTGTGCTCTTCTACACTTGTTACCTTCTGCTTTTTCCCTCTGCTTCTTAAGCTGTAGCCCTCGGAGCAGGTGTGAAGTGCTGCCTCACTAGGGTGTCCCCCACAGTACACAGGGCCCCTCAGGAGAACGGGAGAGGTTTTGTGTCTTTTTATTTCTTCCTCCCTAGACTCTGAAGTGTTCTGTAGCTAATGTACCATCGTGATGTCTTCTAAAAGGCAAAGCAAAAAGCATACACAGAGTCATACATCCTCCTGTCTAAACCTTCTTGATATTTTTTTAAATGACTGTCTTTGTGGTTTTTGAGTTTTCCATCTCTCCTAGTCTGTAAAGCTCTCTGTTTCAGAAATAGGTGGGACTGAATCCTAACCAGTGACAAGGAAGTAATGCTTCCCCCTGCCTGCTGAGGTCCAGGCATCTCTGCGAGCTGGCAGGGGTGCTGTGAGACGTGAGGGGGGTGGGGGGGATCAGAGCCGGTGTCCTTTGGTAGCTTATCTTCTTCCCTCTCATGGAGCTGAAATCTCAGCACTGCAAAGTGAAAGGCTTTTGAAGACAGGGTTGATCATTGTCAGAAGGGAATTGTCCGCGTGCAGTGTTGCTGCCCCCTGGCCCCACCTAGTGGGTGTCTTGGGCATGAAATGAAAGCTCTGGGCCCTGGGGCTATATAAGGACCTGTCTGAGGCCTTTGCTAATGGGGTGTTTCCCATTTCCCTTCTGAAATAGATGGTAATGGTGGAATGTCGCATATGTAAGTGTTCCATTAAAGTGCCACTGATAATACTGTAATCTGTTAAAAGTGAAAGTGTGAAGATGGTCCAATTATTCATAGAAATTCCCACTGAGTAGAGATTATAGATGATAATGCATAAGAATAATTATACTAAAGAGTCTAATTGGAAAAATTAGAGTCACTGGTAAAGCACTTAATTTGGGGAGAGATCGTATGGATTTCTGTAGAAACATATATAAAAACCTAGCTCTCTGATAGAGGTTTAGGTTTATAAAATGTCATGATTTAAGGATTGGTAGTATGCAAAGACTTCGTTATGTTAGCAGCTTATGTTAATGAATCTTCCCTTTTAGAATAGTGATGTTGCTCTCAAATTTTTTTCTTTAATCAATATGGCTGCTTGTTAGCCTACTTAAAAAAGAACATGAAATTTCAGATCACTGATTTATACACATATGTCCCTTGAGGCACCCCACTCCAGTACTCTTGCCTGGAAAATCCCATGGACAGAGGAGCCTGGTGGGCTGCAGTCCATGGGGTAGCAAAGAGTCGGACACGACTGAGCGACTTCCCTTTCACTTTCATGCTTTGGAGAAGGAAATGGCACCCCACCCCAGTGTTCTTGCCGGGAGAATCCCAGGGACGGGGAGCCTGGTGGGCCGCCGTCTATGGGGTCGCACAGAGTCGGACTTGACTGAAGTGACTCAGCAGCAGCAGTCCCTTGAGAATGCTCAGGGTTTAAGATAGATCCATAAATAATCATATGTTCTGTAGAAAAGCATCGAACTCGAGTCACGAGACCTTGGTTAAAGCCCGGGTTTTGCTGCTTTGCTGTGTGCCCTTGGGCGAGTCGTTGACCAGAGCTCCTCCAGCAGGGGACAGACGGCCGGGAGGGTGGGGCAAGCGCCCACGGCGCCGCGGTGTGCACGGGGGTCCCTGTGCGTGCGCGCCTGCGCCTGCGTGTGTGCGGCGGCGGCGGCGCGGGCGTGACTGCGCCTGCGTCTTGGAGGAGGCGGTGTGCGCCTCCAGGCTGCAGGTGCGCCTCCAGGCTGCAGGTGCGCCTCCAGGCTGCAGGTGCGCCTCCAGGCTGCAGGTGCGCCTCAGAACGGAGCTCCCAAGGATAGCTGTAACGTGATACGTTTCAGGCGCAGCGTGAGAGTCGCCGCCTTAAAGCTGCAGGAAATGCTGCTGGTAACGGGGCTGGGGGCCTCCGTGTTCCAGACCACGGGCACCGCCCCCTTGAGTACCTGCCTGCCTGTGGTCCAGGCTGTCTCAGCCGCAACCCAGGGCAGCCCGCGCCCACCTGGCGCCTTGTCAGACCTCGCTCTTCCGGTGCTGGGAGCGCGAATCTAGGGCGGTAGAGTGTCGTCAGACCCTGCGGGTGGCCCTGACCACACGTCGCTGTGTAACCTTCCCACAGAGCGTTTAGGTAGAGCTTTGAGCAGCTTCTCAAGTACCTTTTCTGTAAAGCGATACTTTTAAAGGGGGGTGGTGGTGGTGAAATGCCGTCCCTCAGAGGCAGTTGGCGCGTTTGCGTTGCCCCTGGAATACCGTGGCTCCGCAGAGGCCCAAGGCAGAGAAGGCAGCCGTGGTGCGGGCAGCGTCGAGCGCTCCTCCCTCTCCCCCAGGCGCCCCTGCCGGCAGCAGCCCCCGTGCCCCGTCCCCGAGAGTGGGCACCGGCACACCAGGGCTCCCTAAGTCTGCCGTAGTCAGTCAGGTGGACGCGCCTCTAGTCGTCTGTGGAGTTTGGTCAGTCAGCTTTACTTGTGTGAGTTCACGTAGGCCCAGCCCAAGATGGGCAGGGCACATGTCACCACCTCATTGATGACAGCGGCTTTGGGGGCCGAGGGACTCCTCGGTGGCACGTACTGAAATGGGGGCAGGGCGCCCGAGTCCGGCTCCTCCCCACTGTACCCCAGGGACGCCCCGTGGGTTCCTGACCTTGCGCTCGACCGGAGAGTGTGTGTCCCTGTGCAGCGATGCAGTTCTGTCAAATGCCTGCAGGTGCATCAGAAATGGACTAACCATTGTGCCTGACGAAGCCCGCTGCCCTCTCTGTATTGCATCTGCAGTACTGTACAGCCACCCGATGTGAAGAGCTGACTTAGCTGAAAAGACCCTGATGCTGGGCAAGATTGAGGGCAGAAGAAGGGGAGGGCAGCATGAGATGGCTGGATGGCATTACCAACTCAAAGGCCATGCATGAGTCTGGGTGAATTCCAGGAGTTGGTGATGGACAGGGAGACCTGGCATGCTGCAGTTCATGGGGTCGCAGAGTCGCACATAGCTGAGAGACTGGACTGAACTGAATTGAACAGTAGTCATAGAGATCCAGAGGGGGTGTATGCTGCCTGTGCACGCATGAGTCCCCGTCTCTACGGCATCAATTCTTTACATCATTGCCTTTTCTCCACAGTGAAGCCCTTCTGACCTTTGCTGATCTTTTGGTTCATATCTTTGCCCTTTGTGATCTCTAACTTCTTTTGTAACGAAATGCCATGATTGCATTGTAACTTCGACCCTCAGGACTTTGCAGAAAGCGGGGGTGGTTTGTGAGCGTAGACACAGAGTAGCATGCCGAGCTCTGGCGAGAGCCCCATCAGAGAACTCTGCCTGTCCGTGAGGCCACGGGTGCTGATCCCACCCTTCTCACTAAAATGTTCATGTGTGGAGCAACACAGTCACATTCCCTTGAAATAAGCGTTTCTTGCTCTTGTTTTGCCCTGTGGCTGTACTCTGGGCCGTTTCCAACTCCTGTCTTAAACCCGCAGGTGGTTGAGCTGAAGCCTGGGGGGAAGGACGTCCCGGTGACCAGCGCCAATCGCATCGCCTACATCCACCTGGTGGCCGACTACCGGCTGAACCGGCAGATCCGCCCGCACTGCCTGGCGTTCCGGCAGGGCCTGGCCAACGTGGTGAGCCTGGAGTGGCTGCGGATGTTCGACCAGCAGGAGATCCAGGTCCGCTTCTTGTGTTTGGGGACACAGTTGTTTCCTGACATGAAGACATCTCTTAAAGTCCACCTCAGGTTTCATAATGTGAACTTTTTTTTTAGGTGTTGATTTCTGGTGCACAAGTTCCCATAAGCCTAGAGGACCTAAAATCCTTTACGAACTATTCAGGTATGTTATCACTACTTGCTTTTTATTCCTGAGTGTTATCCATGGTCGCATTTCCAAAGTGATCGTAACGTGCTGCTTTGAATGGGCCGTTTCTTCACATGGTTTAACCCCTGGGCGATACGAGGTTACAGTGAGAGCCACTTCCTGTTCCTGTGTCCTCCCCTGTCCATCCCTCCCCTGCCTCTGCTCACTGTGAGTGACCACTGTGCTTGGCGTCTTTACATGTTTACACACAAGTGCAAACTCCATTCTTGTTTTTTTTTTTTGTTTGTGCATACTATTCTGCATCCTGCTTTTTCCTCTTCATAGATTATCCTCTTAAGCCACTGCGCACTGTGCTGAGTCACTTCAGTCTTATCTCTCTGTGATAGTGTGGCCATAGTCCATCAGGCTCCTCTGTCCATGGGATTCTCCAGGCAAGAATAGTGGAGTAGGTTGCCATTTCCTCCTCCAGGAGATCTTCTCGACCCAGGGATCAGGCCTCATTTTCTTAACGTCTCCTGCCTTGGCAGGCAGGTTCTTCACCACTACTGCCACCTGGGCAGCCCCTTAAGCCTCTCCTTGTGGCCATAGGGCTGTGTCCAGTCTTCTGCTTTGCAAAGCAGTGCTAAACCCCCCTCCCCCCGCACAGAAAGAGACCACTAACAGAAGTCTGGCTTCCCTGGTGGTGAGGGGGAGATAAGAGTCTGCCTGCCGTTGCAGGGGACTGGGTTCAGCGCTTGAGCTGGGAAGGCCCCACATGCTGTGGAGCAGCTGAGCCTGTGCTCCACAACTGCTGAGGTCTGTGTGTCAAACAAGAGGAGCCACGGCACCACCACAGAGAGCAGCCCGCACTGACCAGAGAGGAGCACAGCGTAGTGCAGCTGCTGTGGCCGCCTGGCGTCGTAGCCACTGGGCCACCAGGAAGGCCCGTTAACTGCACTTTACATATTTGAGGGCAAGGAAAAAGAAAAAGAAAACAGTTCTGCTTCAAAGAACTACTATTATTTTGGTGTCTTTTCCTTAATCATAGTCTGTTATCCTAGTATTTTCAGGGTTTTTTTTGGTAAAAGTCAACAGACTGATTTTTAAATTTATATGAAAATGTTAAGGACCTAAAATAGTCAAAATATTTTGTAGGAGCAAAGTTGAAGGACTAACACTGATTTTAAACTTACTATGGGGGCTTCCAAAGAATGTTCAAACTACCGCACAATTGCACTCATCTCACATACTAGCAAAGTAATGCTCAAAATTCTCCAAGCCAGGCTTCAACAGTACATGAACTGTGAACTTCCAGATGTTCAAGCTGGATTTAGAAAAGACAGAGATCAAATTGCCAACATCTGTTGGATCATAGAAAAAGCAAGAGAGTTCCAGAAAAACATGTTTCTGCTTTATTCACTACACCAGAGCCTTTGACTGTGTGGATCACAACAAACTGAAGAATTCTTAAAGAGATGGCAATACCAGACCACCTTGTTTGCCTCCTGAGAAATCTGTAAGCAGGTCAAGAAGCAACAGTTAGAACTGGACATGGAAAAACAGATGGGTTCCAAATCAGGAAAGAAGTATGTCAAGGCTGTATATTGTCACCCTGCTTGTTTAACTTCTATGCAGAGTACGTTATGAGAAATGCTGGGCTGGAAGAAGCACAAGCTGGAATCAAGATTGCTGGGAGAAATATCAATAATCTCAGATATACAGATGACACCACCCTTATGGCAGAAAGCAAAGAACTAAAGATCATCTTAAAGTGAAAGAGGAGAGTGAAAAGATTGGCTTAAAACTCAGCATTCAGAAAACTAAAATCATGGCATCCAGCCCCATCACTTCATGGCAAATAGGTGGGGAACCAATGGAAACAGTGATAGACTTTTATCTTTTGGGGCTCCAAAATCACCGCAGATGGTGACTGCAGGCATGAAATTAAAAGACGCTTGCTCCTTTAAAGAAGCTATGACCAACCTAGACAGCACTAAAAAGCAGAGGCATTACTTTGTGAACACAGGTCCGTCTAGTCAAAGCTATGATTTTCCAGTAGTCACGTATGAATATGAGAGCTGGACTATAAAGGAAGTGCCAAAGAATTGATGCTTCTGAACTGTGGTGTTGGAGAAGACTCTTGAGAGTCCCTTGGACTGCAAGGAGGTCCAACCAGTCCCTCCTAAAGGAAATCAGTTCTGAATATTCATTGGAAGGACTGATGCTGAAGCTGAAACTCCAGTACTCTGGCCACCTGATGCAAAGAACCGACTCATTGGAAAAGACCCTGATGCTGGGAAAGATTGAAGCCGAGAGGAGAAGGGGCCAACAGAGGATGAGATGGTTGGATGGCATCACCGACTCAGTGGACATGAGTTTGGGTAAACTCCGGGAGTTGGTGATGGACAGGAAGGCCTGGTGTGCTGCAGTTCATGGGGTCGCAAAGAGTCGGACACAACTGAGCAACTGAACTGAACTGATGGGGCTACCTTGATGGCTCAGTAGTAAACAATCCGCCTGCCAATACAGCAGAGAGCCAGTTCAGTCCCTGGTCCAGGAAGATTTCACATGCCATGTAGCAACTAAGCCTGTGCATCACGGTTGCTAAAGCCTACACACCCTAGAGCCTGTGCTCTCCAACTGGAGAGCAGGCCCCACTCTGCGATGAGAGAGCCTGTGTGCCGCAGCAAAGGTCCAGCACAGACAGAAATGGCTAGCAGTGGTTTTTTGAAAAGACGTCGTGGACTTGTCACAAGGATAGGCATACTGATTGATGGAGAGCAATGGGGAAACAGAAACAAATCCTCAGATCTACAGCCAGTGACTTTCAGCAGCTCAGCGGTGCTGGGATGGTGTGCACTTGGAAAAGAAGTGCTTAGACCTTGACCTCTGTGTGTGCAGAAGTGAGTTCAACAGGATCAGAGGCCTGTAGTTAAAAGCCAGAACTGTAAAACTTCTGGAAGAACATAGCAGAAAGTTCTCATGACTTTTGGACTAGGCAGAGTTTTTAGTTGTACACCAAAAGCATCATCTAGAAAAAAGAAATGGATAGAAATTTGGACATCGTCAAAAATAAAGATTTTGTGCTTCAGAAAATACCATCAAAAAAGTGAAAAAACAAGCCACAGGTTAAGAGAAAATATTTTCAAGTAATGTATCTAATACTGGTTTCTGTTCCTTTGTACACATTATATATCAAGAACTTCTGCAACTTAATAGTAAGATAAATAACTCGTTTTTAAAACATGGGAAAAAAAACAGTGTTTTAAAAAAAGGAAAAATATACTAGTTTGCATTCCCACCAGCAGTGTAAGAGGGTTCCTTTTTCTCCACACCCTCTCCAGCATTTATTGCTTGTAGACTTTTGGTGGGAATGCAAACTAGTACAGCCACTATGGAAAACAGTGTGGAGATTCCTTAAAAAATTGCAAATAGAACTGCCTTATGACCCAGCAATCGCCCTGCTGGGCATA
>SJYF01000810.1:23342-37062 GCA_006410515.1 Procapra przewalskii | reverse complement strand
GGGGGGGGGGGGGGGGGGGGGGGGGGGGGGGGGGGGGGGGGGGGGGGGGGGGGGGGGGGGCAGCGTGAGATGCGGTCATGTTCTATTTGGGGTGTCTTGGCAGATGTCCGCGTGGCTGTGTGGAGAGCCATCTGTCTGTGTCTAAAATGCCAGAGAGGCCTATGACTGGGGCTAACAGGAGGGAGTCGTTGCTCCATAAACGGTATTTAAATAACAGAGCAGATGAAAGCCCGGGAGTAGGGTGAGCGGGCTCTGAGCCCCCGGCGTTCCCACAGCTGACTGAGGGGAGCAAGCAGGCGGGCAGGTGGGAGGCAAACTAGGGGCCTCCGAGAAGAAAGCCCACGTGTGCTCGGGCTTGCCAAGTCCGCCAGCCTGAACCCTGAAAATGTGCCCTGGGTGGTAACGGGGAAGCGCTTCCTCGTGACCGTAAAAAAGATAAGGTTCAAGTGGTGGGCCGGCCGGGGGCCTGTGGCGAAGGCGCTTCCTTCCGGCGCAGTCTCCACTGAGAAAGCAAGCCCCCGGGGCTGGTGCTTGTGCAGCTTGTGTGCCCCCCAGCCAGGGCTGGTCCTGGGGATGGATGGCATCGTCCGGGGGGGTGCTGTAGGTGCCAGCTGTGGCCACCTCCGGCTGGCATGGCCCGAGCTGAGGCCCATCCTGCTGCGTCTGTGCTGCCTGCCTCAGGGGCTTGCTCTTCCCACCAGGGCCAGCACAGACACTGGCCCTTGCTGCCAGTGCAGGGCAGTGCGATTGGGCTTGGGAAGTGGTGAGCTTTGCGCTAGGAAGAAAGGTGTCTCTTGCTCACTTGCTGAGCTGTGTCTGTGTGTGGCCCCACGGACTGCAGCACGCCAAGCTTCCCTGTCCTCCTTTGTCTCCTGAAGTGGGCTCAGACTCTGGTCCATCGCGTCATCTCATCCGGCCACCCCCTTTTTTCTCCTGCCCTCAGTCTCTCCCAGCATCAGGGTCTTTTCCAGTGAGTCAGCTCTTCACATCAGGTGGCCAGAGTATTGGAGCTTCAGCTTTAGTGTCAGTCATTTGGCTCCAGGTCTTGTTTTGCTAACTGTATAGAGCTTCTCCATCTTCGCAAAGATTTTGGTGTTGGCCGTCTGGTGATGTCCGTGTGTAGAGTTGTCTCTTGTGTTGCTGGAAGGTGTTTGCTGTGACGGGTGCATTCTCTGACAGAGCTCTGTTAGCCTTTGCCCTGCTTCATTTTGCACTCCAAAGCCAAACTTGCCTGTTAGGCCAGGCATCTCCCGACTTGCAACTTTTCGCATTCCAATCCCCAATGATGAAAAAGACGTCTTTTTTTCTTTTTGGTGTTAGTTTCAAAAGGTCTCGTGGGTCTTCCCAGAACCGCTCAGCTGTAGCTTTTTCGACATCAGTGGCTGGGCACAGACTTGGATTACCAGGGTGTTGAGTGCTGTGCCTTGGAAGTGAACCGAGGTGATGCTGTTGTTTTTCAGGTTGCACTCCAGTACTGCATTTTGGACCCTTCTGTTGACTGTGAGGGCTACTCCATCTCTTCGAAGGGATTCTTGCCTGCATTAGTAGTTTTAATTGTCATCTGAGTTAAATTCACCCATTCCCGTCCATTTTAGTGCACTGATTCCTAAAAGTGTCAATGTTCATTCTTGCCATCTTGATGATGTCGTTTACCTTGATTCATGGACCTAACATTCCAGGTTTATATACATATTGTTCTTTACAACATTGAACTTTACTTTTGCCAGCAGACACATCCAAAACTCAGCATCACTTCAGCTTTGGCCCAGCCTCTTCATTCTTTCTGGGACGATTTCTCTGCTCTTTTCTAGTGGCATTTTAGACACCTGCTGACCCGGGGCACTCATCTCTGGCCTCATATCTTTTTACCTTTTCAGACAGTTGATGGGGTTCTTGAGGCAAGAATATTGGAGGGGTTTGCCATTCTCTCCTCCAGTGGAGCCTGTTTTGTTAGAACTGTCCACCGTGACCCGTCCGTCTTGGGTGGCCGGGCACGACATGGCATAGCTTCATTGAGTTACGTGACTGTGATCCATGTGACCATTTTGGTTAGCTTTCTGTGATTGTGGTTTTGGTTCTGGAGGCTGTGGTATTGCAGTTCTTGCTTCTTCTGTCGGCCCTCTCACGGGTGAGGATTAATGGCTTATGCATGTTGCCTGACGGGAGGGCCTGTCTGTGGGGAAAGTGGAGTCCTGCTCTGGTGGAGACCCTCGCACACTTGCAGGCGCGTGCGGCGCAGTCTCCTGGGGCCCTGCTCCTTTCCCGGCCCTGGTGCGCACAGGCTGTTTCTGCGCTCTGCAGGAGCCTGTTTCTCCCAGGCTGTGGACGTTCTGAAGTGTCCAGGCGGTGGCGTCCGGTACACTGGTGACCTGGTCGCGTGTGGTTCAGGCAGTGGCTTACCTGTTAGGAGAGGGAAGCTCCGACCTGAGGCCTCCCCCGCGTCCGTTTGGTGCCTGTGGTTTGGTAGGGTCTCCCCACATGCCTTGTTCCTGCTGGGCGCGGAGATGTTCCCTCGAAGCGGCAGGAAGCGGCAGCAGCTGGATGGAGCTCAGAAGTCAGAGTAACCGCCGAGGGGGTCAGTCGTCGGCCGAGAGTCGGTTAGTTGAGGCTCCTGTTAGCTGAGAGCGTTGTTAGCAGATTGAAGCAGAGGGGCCACCTGCTGGCTCCTGCTGCGCTCCAGCTGCGCTCCAGCTGCTCTTGGCCGTGGGCAGGTGTCTCATCCGCAAAGGTGTGCCCACCAGCCGTGTCTTCTGAGCAGTGTGCTTTCGATTTGGGGACTACCAGTGAGGAACACTTCTATATCATAATTGGGTTCTCACTCCCATATCTGATAGCATTTAAAACAAGATCCGCAATATTTTATGTTGAGCATACACAGACACAGTCGGAAAAAACTGGACATGGAAACATGTACATGCTCCACTTAGTATTTTGTTACTGTGTCATGTAGCTGTCATAGCTAATTTTAGTGTTAAAGTGGGTAAATTATAGGAAAATAGTAACCATATATATATTTTTCTAATTTGTAATTAAAAAAACTGGGATTTTATTTGATGAAGATATCTACTAATACTTTTATATTCTAAAGACTGGCAAATGCCTGTTTTGAGTTCTTTCTAACGTTTGTAGCTTTTATTAATGTATTTGAGGTCCTTAATTTCACTTTAGCCAGTTGATGAGAGTGATATGTAGTTCATGTATGTCTGAATTTCCTGACATCCTTATAACTGTTGAGCCAAAGGCATTCTTAAAAAGCATTTGTTGCCTCAGCTGTTTCCTGGTGGGCCCAGGTACTGTGTCCGTGCCCTCCATCTTGGGGTGTGCGCTGGGGACTCTGTAGCTGTTAGCTTCAGGTCCCTGTTTTATGTCCCATTACATCAGGTCTGTGGAATGTGCTCAAATCTTAGAGGTTAACTCTCGGTCTGATATGATTGTGGGTGTGTCTTTTAAAAAAATGTTTCACTTATGAATTCAGCATGGCTTACTTTTTACAAGACAGAAAATGCGCCCTGTTTCCAGGGAGCGCTTCAGGGGTGTTAGGTGCACAGTGCTGTCTGCTTCATCATCACCGTCATCTCCGGAACATTTCTGTCCTCCCACTTTGAAACTCTGTGCCCACTAAACGGTCCCTCCCTGTCCCACCCAGCCCTGCGGGGGTGTCTCTTTCCCCCCTTGTAACGCGCTGCCTGACTGGAAGTTGCCGCGGCCCTGTTTCTGCGTGTGACTGGGGCTCGCCGGCGGGCCGTGCTCCACCGCGCCCCTCCATAGGCCCCTCTTGCTGACACAGCTCCGTGGCGCTGCCCTGTGCGTCTTTCCTGCACCGTAACTGGATTTTTTCTGTCTGTTGAGTGTACAGTTGACCCTTGAACAGTGTGGGACTTAGAGGTGCAGATGCCCCACAGTTGAAAAGCTGTGCATGGCTCTTGACTCCCCAAAACTTGGCTCATAGCCCACTGCTGACTGGGGCCTTACGAGGGGCGAGCACTGACTTGCACGTGCTTCGTGTGCCACGCACGTTGCTGTATTCTCAGAGTAGGCTAGAGGAAGTGCTAACAATATTTAAGAGAAATTGTGTTAACTGTATTTATTTATTGCTACCAAAAGTGTATATTTTTGCAAGATGGCTTGTCTGTCAGTATCTATATCAGTATTGTCTTACATGATACCAAATCCTGTAGATGTGTTAGTAACACAGGCCAAGAAAAATGAAAAGATAATGTAAAGGAGAAATTCACGGTTGTTTATAATTCATCCATTATAATGAAGTGGGACAGTATGGTTGCTTTATGGCCGCCTAGTGCAGTTGATAAGATTGTTCACAGTAGCCTAGCCTGTGTCTCGTGAGCCCATCGTGGCAGACATCACTGCGCTCGTTCGAAATACGGCATTGGAAACACATGTTTTTAAAAAACCACTACCTATGATGATCAGCTGATACTGGAGAGAGACATACTGTGTGAATATGCAGTCCTTTGAAAGCAAAGCTACAGAACAGAGGCTGAAGTGCTGCTGCTCAGCCATTTTGTATTAAATGTCGCTCCCTTACGCCTTTGCATTCTTGACACGGTAAAAAATTTTTTTCAGTATTTCTAGGCTACGTGGTTGTTCTGTGAGCTTTTTCAAGTTGTAAGTCTCCAAATTTCTTACCGAAATGTTTATTGAGAAGAGCGTGCATGCACATGGAGCTGTGCAGCCAGCCCGCCTTGTTCAGAGGCTGTGCACGTGCGCACCGTCGGCCTCCACAAGGGCACATGTCAGTTGCATCTAGATAAAGCTAGACAAACTTCCTAAAACAGGTTTAGGAGGTCATTGATCTTAATTTTGTTAGTTTGAATTAAATGAGTTAATGTTTACAGAACACTCAGAATTTAAACACTTACAGTTATTCTCACTAAACGTGTTCTGTTAAAAAATATTAAAGTCCTGCCCTGCGATTTTCACAAAGTTTCCTGTGTGCGCCTTCCTCTCATCAATAAGGTTACATTTTATTTTTAAAAAATGAGGTATAATCTACTGGAGGCATGTTTATTTGAATTGTTTATGTATTGCTGTGATTGCCACCTGAGTTAGTTGACACCCCTTTCATTATGAAATCATCATTTCTTTGGAGGGATGACATCTGAGACCTGGTCTCTTAGCGAAGCTGCGTGAGCGACACAGTCCTGTTGGCAGCAATGGCTGTGCGGGTGTTAGGTCTCCGTCGCTCGCTGAGAGGCCCCATGCCATCCAGTGTGCACGGGTGGTGGTGGGGTCACCTGCTCTCCTGGGCTCTGCGGCAAAGAGCACGCTCACAGTGTGGGAGGTGTGGGTTCCATCCCTGGTCAGAAGACCCCCTGGAAGAGAAAATGGCACCCCACTCCAGTGTTCTTGCCTGGAGAGTCCCAGGGACACAGGAGCCTGGTGGGCCGCAGTCCATGGAGTTGCAAAGAGTCGGACATGAGTGAGCAGCTAAGCAACAAGCTTCTCCAGCACAGCTGTCTTTGCCCCCCGCCTTGGGATTGCACTTGGTGGTTTGGGGTGCTGGGAGTGTTGTGGTTACTGGAGGCAGTGGTTTTGCCTCCGTGATTCTGAGGCTTAATGCTTCGATTCTGAGTGGTGCCGTTGTCCAGTTCGGGGAGAGTTCTTCTCATCCCCTTTTCCTGCAGTTACAGCCTTTCATTTCAGCCGCTCAATCATGTCCAACTCTGCAACCCCATGGACTGCAGCACACCAGGCTTCCCTGTCTATCACCAACTCCCGGAGCTTGCTCAAACTTGTGTCCATGGAATTGGTGCTGCCGTCCAACCATCTCATCCTCTGTCAACTCCTTCTCCTCCCGCCTTCAGTCTGTCTCAGCATCAGGGTCTGGGAGTCAGTTCTTTGCATTAGGTGGCCAAAGTATTGGCGCTTCAGCATCAGTCCTTCCAGTGAACACCCAGGCCTGATCTCCTTCAGAATGGACTGGTTGGATCTCCTTGCCGTCCAAGGGACTCTCAAGAGTCTTCTCCAACACCACAGTTCAGGAGCATCAATTTTTCGGCGCTCAGCTTTCTTTATGGTCCAACTCTCACATCCATACATGACCACTGGAAAAAACCATAGCTTTGACTATCTGGACATTTGTTGGTAAAATAATGTCTCTGCTTTTTAATATGCTGTATAGGTTGGTCATAACTTTTCTTCCAAGGAGCAGTGACTTAATTTCATGGCTACAGTCAACCATCTGCAGTGATTTTAGAGCCTAAAAAGATAAAGTCTGTCACTGTTTCCATTGTTTTCCCATCTATTTCATGAAGTGATGGGACCAGATACCATGATCTTAGTTTTCTGAATGTTGAGCTTTAAGCCAGGTTTTTCACTCTCCTCACTTTCATCAAGAGGCTCTTTAGTTCTTTACTTTCTGCCATAAGGCTGGTATTACCTGCCTGTCTGAGGTTATTGATATTTCTCCCAGCAATCTTGATTCCAGCTTGTGCTTCATCCAGCCCAGCATTTCACATGATGTACTCTGCATATAAGTTAAATAAACAGGTTGACAATATCCAGTCTTGACATAACTCCTTTCCCAGTTTGGAGCCAGTCTGTTGTTCCATGTCTGGTTCTAACTGTTGCTTTTTGACTGGCATATAGATTTCTCAGGAGGCAGGTCAGGTGGTCTGGTATTCCCATCTCTTGAAGAATTTTCCACGGTTTGTTGTGATCCACACAGTCAAAGGCTTTCACATCAGTAAAGCAAAAGGAGATGCTTCTCTCAAATTCTCCTGTTTCTTCAATGATCCAACTGATGTTGGCAATTTCCTCTGCCTTTTCTAAAACCAGCTTGAACATCGGGAAGTTCATGGTTCACATACTGTTGAAGCCCGGCTTGGAGAACTTGGAGCATCACTTTGCCAGTGTGTGAGATGAGTATGAGAACTAACAACACCCAAAAGAGGTGTGCTTTTCATCATAGGGACTGGAACGCAGAAGTAGGGAGTCAAGACACCCGGAGTAACAGGCAAGTGTGGCCTTGGAGTGCAGAATGAAGCAGGGCAAAGGCTGACAGTTTTGCCAAGAGAAAACACTGGTCATAGCAAACACCCTCTTCCTACAACACAAGAGAAGACTCTACACATGGATATCACCAGATGGTCAACACTGGAATCAGACTGATCATGTTCTTTGCAGCCACAGAATGGAGAAGCTCTATACAGTCAGCAAAAACAAGACTGGGAGCTGACTGTGGCTCAGATCATGAACTCCTTGTTGCCAAATTCAGACTTTAATTGAAGAAAGTAAGGAAAACTGCTAGACCATTCAGGTGAGACCTAAATCAAGTCCTTTACGATTATATACTGGAAGTGACAAATAAATTCGTGGTATTAGATCTGATAGAGTGCCTGAAGAGGTTGGACAGAGGTTCGTGACATTGTACAGGAGGCAGTGAGCAAGACCATCCCCAAGGAGGAGAAATGCAAAACAGGCACAGTGGCTGTCTGGGGAGGCCTTAGAAACAGCTGTGAAAAGAAGCGAGAGGCAAAGGAGAAAAGGAGAGATAGCCCCATCGGAATGTAGCGTTCCAAAGAATAGAACGGAGAGAGAAGAAAAGCTTCCTCAGTGATCACTGCAAAAGAGAGGAAAACAATGGAATGGGAAAGACTAGAGATCTCTTCAAGAAAGTTAGAGATAACAAGAGAACATTCCATGCAAAGATGGGCTCAATAAAGGACAGAAATGGTATGGACCTAACAGAAACAGAAGGTATTAAGAAGAGGTGGCAAGAATAAACAGAACTATATAATAAAGATTTTTATGACCCGGTTAATCACGATGATGTGGTCACTCACCTAGAGCCAGACATCCTGGAATGTGAAATCAAGGGAGCCTTAGGAAGCATCGCTATGAACAAAGCTAGTGGAGGTGATGGAACTCCAGTGGAGCTATTTCAAGCCCTAAAAGATGATGCTGGGAAAGTGCTGTACTCAATATGCCAGCAAATTTGAAAAAACTCAGTAGTGGCCACAGGACTGGAAAAGGTCAGTGTCCATTCCAGTCCCGAGGGCGGCGCCGAGGAGCGCCACAGCCTTTAGAGGGGCCTGTGCTTTGTGGGTCCTCATCGCAGCCGCTAGTCTCCTGTCCACTAAAACAAGTCCCATCCTGAAAACAGAGCAAAGCCGCCCCCTGTCTCGGGCTCACCGTTCTTGGTGTAATTAATTCTGTTTCTGGTACTTGAGCTCCTGCTTTCCTGGGCGCTCAGCTGGCTCTTCAGATGTGTGTGTTGGGTTTCTACGTAACATTTCTAGTGCTTTTGAGTCGGTCAGAGGGGTTTCTGGTTTTGATTCTGCTTTGATGTCTATCATTCTCTGCATGAAGTGCTTGGACTGGTAAGGAGGGCTTTTCCCTGTGTCTTTCTGGCCTTCACGTGGCAGCCAGCCTCTCTGTAAAGCCAAGGAGGGCTGTGCAGGCAGGTGTGCGTGCCTGCACGCTGAGTCCCGGTGCAGCAGCCTTGTGTTTCTCGCCACAACTTGCTCCCCAGCGTGGAAGAGTGGAAACAGTCCAGCTGTGTGCCCTGTGTTGAGAGACTGTCCCAGTTGTGGCAGTGTTTGTATCTAACCTCAGCAGAATGGGCTCAGGGAGGTTATGGGCTCAGATATTTGTTTATAGTCAGAACGTTTTCTTCTTAAAATCTGGTCCTAGAATTTGGGGAAAGACTACTGAAAGCCTGGCTTCGGTTTAGCGCCCAGTTGCCTGACGGAAAAGCTTGATGCATTGGCTGAAATTATTTTGTAGGCTTGTGTCGTGTGGGTCTGTTTCGTGTCAGTTGCTGGTCATTGGTTTAGTCAGGTGACTTCCCAGTCAGGTTAGAGACGAACGCTTGCTGGACTTCGCATCTTGAGAGCTGGCAGGTGTGTCGGTCGTGGCTGGCATGTGGCTCGAGGCCCATCTTCGTGGAGGAGGTGGAGCAGGGGCTCCTGCCCTGTGAGTCTTTGCGGGCCTACTCCAAGGCTGCCTCTCCCTGCACTGCCAGCGGGCTAGTGCCGTGTGTGTCTCCACGTCAGGCGCTGCAGGCCCGGAGGCAGTCACAGGGATAGCCCCGAGTCCGACCGGCGGGTGGGATGTGTCTGCGGTTCCTTGTGGCGTCCCCAGGCTGGGCACAAGGTGTTCATCAAGTGGCTGCAGTCTTGCCCAGCGCCTGGCACAGGGTGTGAGGAGGGGACAGCGCTCTCGTCTGTCTGGACCAGGGGCCTGGCAGCTGGTGGGCAGCGGGCCCCAAGGCTGCTGCAGAGTCGCCTGTCAGCTTTATTTAGTTGAGGCTATTCTTAGCTTATTTCAAAGCGTTTTTTCCTACATCAGGAAGGGTCTCAGAGTGTGAGACTTGGAAGCGGCTCCCAGATGAGGCTCTGGCCCGACAGGCTGGTGGTTAGTGCCCAGGCAAGGTGACATCTCCTACCTCCTGCTCCGTCTCCCCACCCCATACCCCCGCTACCAGCCCAGCCTGGGCCATCTCGTCACTGACCATGGATTTCTGATTGCAGGACTTGTTCCAGCAGCCTGTTAAAACATGGTGGATTACTATGAAGTTCTAGGCGTGCAGAGACACGCCTCGGCTGAGGATATTAAAAAGGCGTAAGTAATTGTGTTCTGAGAGAGTGCGTCTGGTCACTGTGGTGTGAGTTTGCACGGCCTGTGAAAACCGAGTGGCAGTTTGCATGCTGTGAGTCTGCTGCGTGCTAGCTGGAATGCCAGGCAGCGGCTGGCAGGTTAGCTTGTGCCCCCTGAGACCTAGGCCCGCCTGTCACCCAGGGAGAAGGCCACTTGCTTTCCTCTGGCACTTTATCTTGGGACATGGATTTCATTTCTGCTGAAATTAGATCAAAAACTCCCCAAAGGTGTGAAATCAGCCCAAAGAGCTTTGCTGTTGGAGTTGGCAGCGGAGCAGCCCTGGCGCTCATGGGCGCCGCCGCTCCTTCCTCAGTCCCTGTCATGTGTCCGGCTCGGTCCGTGGTGGGGTTTGAGCCTGCGCCCCTGTGTCCTCGCTGCAGTTCCGTGGCGTGCCTGCGGCAAGTCTCGGGCTGCAGGTGGGCTCAGGGTGCACTGAGGTCTGTGTGATTCACGCAGTGTTAACATAGAGCAGGACATGGATGGTGTTTTAGCTGTGTCACGGTGGGCCGTGGGATTCTCACACTGCGCCTGGCCACAGCCAGGAACGGCGCGGTGCAGTGATGGTGCTCTTCTTAAATAAGGGGTGAATGGCATGAAGACCACCACCGAGAGGGACGGGCCTGGCATCTGTGTTCTCCTGCGTTGGTGTGTGGGGGGGGCGTCACTGGTGCTGCCCCTGGGGGACGGGCAGGGTGCGTGCCGTGCCTGTCTAGTCTCTGCCTAGAGCTTTTGCTTTGAAATGTTTGCTTCATGTGACACATTAGACGCCACCCTGGAAGTGGGATGTGATCAGTACCCTTAACTCCTTTTTAAGATATCGGAAACTGGCACTGAAGTGGCATCCAGATAAAAATCCTGAGAACAAAGAAGAAGCAGAGAGAAAATTCAAGCAAGTAGCTGAGGCGTATGAGGTGTTGTCAGACGGTGAGTGGGGAGTGTGGGGGCTGTGCCTCCGGGTGGGGCCTGCAGAGGAAGGCCTGGCCGAGGGGCTTCGGGGTTGTGAGGGGGGCTTTCTGGGCAGACTGGGTGTCCTGTCCCTGCCAGCTTCCCGATAAGGCCTTGTGAGTGCGATGGGTGCCCTGACCTCTAGGCGTCTCCTGGGTGGCTCTGTAAGTCTCTGCCTGGCGCTGAAGGCCGCCGGGGCTGGGGTGTTGTGGCCTCTGGCCCCCGTCGCCCTCCTGATCCCCTTGTGCCGAGGTGCTGGCCTCCCCCTGGGAAGGCCCTCCTGAGTTTCAGGAAGTCAGGCGTTGCGTACACAGCTGAGGCTCGGACTCCACAGCTTGTAGGCCTCCCTGCCCTACAAGAGCTAGGGACGGAGCGGCCCTGGAGGCTCAGGCCTGTTGGCTTAGTTTCATGGGTTGCACAGAGGGTGTCAGCCAGACCTTGGGTTCTTGGTAAGAGAAGCTTTGGGGCAGGGCGCGGACTGTGGAACTTTGTGAGAAAACTGGGAAAGTGCTCACAGCGCCTTGCTGGGCAGCAGCCCTGAGTGACCTGGTGTGACTCTGGGCCGAGGCGCTTGAAAGGCTAGAGCAGAGGAAGTGGACGCCGGCTCTGCCTCAGGAGGAGGCCCAGTCTCCTCCTTCGCGAGTGTCTCTTGTCGCTGACTGTCCGTGTCCTCTTGGTGTGCTTGGTCCAGCAGTCCCAGACTTGTGGATTCACAGACCCAGAACAGGAGAAAATGGGAGAAGCAAACTCAAACGTTAGACTTGATTTTTGGCAGCAGCAGAGCCTTTAAAGCTCCCATGAAGATGCTGCTTTTTGTGTGTCTTTATAAGGGGGAGCCTGTTCTTCATGCTTCTTTAGGAAGCCTTCAGTTGCAGGAGTTACCGGCACAGACATACAGCTGCTGTTCTTAGGCGCTGACGCCCACCCTGGCTGCCGAGAGCTTGCTTCCACACTTGTTTCCCCGCTACCCCGTTACTTGCCACACACAGTGTGTCTGCAGAGCCTGTGTGTCTGAGCAGGGCTGCACTGTCACTGCTCTTGTTCGAGAACCATTGCCCGGGCTCGGGCGGGCTGCTGCCTTGCCAGGGACGGCCAGGCTGGGGGCTGGCTCCGTGTGGCCCCTTTCTGCCCTCACCAAGGCCCTGTCCTGCTCCTGTGGTGCCGTGGGTCTTCTCCCGAGTTGCACTGTGTAGTCAGGTCCATGTCTGGGGGTGGAGTCGCTTTGCAGCTTTGTAGTGGGGTTTTGATACAGTGCGTGGCACACAGTGAGCAGTAGAGGGAAATAAGTTTTTTTTTTTTTTTTTTAAGTAAGTCTGCTAAGCTTTACTTAAAAATATTCTGAGGTGTTTTTAAGGGAGTTGTTGTTGTTCAGTCCCTCAGTTGCAGCTGGACTCTTTGTGACCCCTGGGGCCACAGCCTCCAGACTTTGATGCCCTGAAGTGTCACAGTAAGGGGGTCTCAGCTCTTCAAAAACAAGTGTGGACATTGAGAGCTGTGGGAGGCCTTTGGTTCACACCTTCAGAAACACTTCACCGCATTTGAGGGGAGAGAACTTGGTCTTTACTGACTTGTCTTTTTAAATTTATAGCTAAAAAACGGGACATCTACGACAGATATGGCAAAGAAGGATTAAACGGTGGCGGTGGAGGTACGTGTGTGCACACTGGTCTTTCTCCTGGCCTTGTGATGAAAGGAGGTGGTCTGACGATACAGTCTTACGGTGATTCAGTCTGTCAGTAAATAGGAATGCAGTTTGGAGGGTAGGCTGAACTGGGGAGAGGAAGGAGAAATTGATAGCCTGGAAAAGGTGTATTAAAAATCTTGTACTAGAAAGTACATACTGGTGTACCTTTTGTAGACAGGAAATAACGTAAAACCTCACTATAATACACTGAGTGTACCCTGAGATCAGTACTGGAGATTGTGTCAAAAACATCCTTACTGGATGTTCTATCAAAAAACTAAAGAGCCAGCAAAGTGACTGCCTCTGGTCATGAGGCTTAGATGTGTGCGCTTTGAGGAAAAGCGGCGCAGTAACCTGCTGCCCTGCGAGCTCCGTGGTGGGTGTTTTGGCCCGCACGCCTCAGACCTCCTGCACACGCCCGAGCAGCTGTTCCACAGCCGGAAATGCTGTGTGTGGCTGGCGCATCCAGAGCAGCGGGAGCCCTCGGCGCGCGGGCGGCTTGGGGACACGGACCTGCGCGTGTTTTCAGCCGGCGCAGGAGGCTTTGCGCCCAGCAGGACGCAGGCGAGCTTCGGGTGTCTGGAACTCGTCCCTCCTTTGGGTCAGGACGCAGGTAGCAGTGTGCAGGCAGTGCCTGTGTGCCTGCCGTGCGGCAGGCCCTGCCTGAGCTGTGCTTCCTTCTGCAGGTGGAAGTCACTTGGACAATCCGTTTGAGTTTGGCTTCACATTCCGAAACCCAGACGACGTCTTCAGGGAATTTTTTGGTGGAAGGGACCCATTTTCATTCGACTTCTTCGGTAAGTTCATCATCTGGGTCATTGTTTACATAATGTGTTCATGACTCCTGACGACGGATGTACCCGTTGTGTTTCACCGCTCTTGGAGCTTGTCCTTAAACTTGCTGTTTGAGCAGTGCACGAGTTTAACTGAACCCTTTTCCCTTCTTCCTTTGGAAGGTGTTTCAGAATTTGTACCTTGCATGTTAATATAATAGGAGTTGGAATGTGGAATTTACGCCTTGCACATGAACATCATAAAGGTTTGCACACATTGTGTCCTCGGCTGTGTGTGTCACTCTCATGGGCTTCCTCTGCAGTGGGAAGGGGGTGGGGCTGCTGCTCCTGGTCGGACAGTGAATTCTCTGAATTTCCCGTGTCGGAGTCTGATTGAAAACACTGAGCATCGAGGCAGGTGTCGCTCAGAAGACATTTGCTTCATAAGCTTGTCTTTGTTTCTCTGATTGTGGTGTTAGGACTCTTGAGCTTGCAGTTCTTGGAGAGAAAGGACGCCTCTAGAGCAAGGCGTCGCGAGTGTTCGTCTCTGAGGATAGCTTTGCAGGGAGGCCTTGCTGCTCTGGCTGCTCTTCACTGTAGGGGAGCGTTCCCAGCTGCTGGCCTCCGGGTCCTGGTGCCCGACGCGAGGCGGAGTGGCAGGAATGCATGTCAGGGTCTGGTGTTGGCAGTGGTGTGA
>SJYF01000810.1:6419-18249 GCA_006410515.1 Procapra przewalskii | reverse complement strand
GCCCCTTCCCTGGACACAGAATTTGTCCACTCCTTGACATCTCCTTCAACCATAATTCATCTCCCACGGACCATAGCAAGGTCGTAATTGAGCCAAACTTGATGAGGAACATGCGTGTCTTGGAGAACACGCTGACCTTTCCCAAGTAGGAGGTGAGGTCCGGGCGCCAGCCTCTCCTGGAGGGCCCTGCTGAGACTCTGACACAGAGCTGCCTTTGCTGTGCTGTGACAGGGTGTAAGCAGGCAGGAAGACTCAGCTGTGTGAAGGGTATGAACACGTGCACAGCGGGGCCGGAACGCAGCGGCGGGCCGTGGCTCCGGGCGTCTGGGGCCTGCTCTGGACAGGACCTGTGCCCTCTGCCCACAGCAGCACCTCGGCTGGCCGGGCACTTCTGGGTGCCATGTGGAGTGACATCGAACATGGCCTTGGCAGCATGTTCGGTTACGTTATGTCTGATTCAGATTTACTTACAAGGTAAATGGAATTTTTACCCCTTTTACCCTCAAAAATAATGACCATACAGACTGAACATAAGAATTTGGAAAACAAGCGAGGTCAAAGGACAGAGCGGGGAACCAGCCTCTCTCTTGTTGCCAGTTGAAAGCCCACTGTGAATGCTTTTCAGATGTTAGAGTTGTGATGTGTGTTTTCTAAAGCTTAAACCTGATGACCCTTCAATAACCTTCATTTAACATGCTCTCCATTTCTATATTGGAAAATTACATAATTAGGGAATTTTCAGTTTTCACTATAAAAGCTTGGGGGCCCTTTAGTAAGTTATTTCCATGTTTGATGAATTGATGTCCATGAAGTAGATTGAATTGCTGGATGAGAGGGTCTATTAATTATTATTTTTTTAAACGAAGTTTATTTAAACAACAGGACACTTGACTTGAAGGGAAAACTATCTAGGACTCATTTCGTTCAGAGCAATTTATCCCTACTTAAAGACAGATTGCCCTACACGTAGCAGCTGCGCACCAAAGAGTCAGAAAGCTGTCCTTGATTTTACAGTGATAAATGGAAAACATTAAAATTCTCCAATCGAACAAGGTTTCTAAGAATTTTTATGTTGTTCTTTTTTTTGTTAAACAGAGCAAAATAACTTACTGGAATATAAAGAGAAGAGCTGATGAGCATGCCACTAATGGAGAAAAGGGGGTATTTTCACAGAATCAGTATTTTTCCCTACCCATCTCCATTTGATGTCACTCAAAACATACCATTGGCCATTCAGTTAAAAAAAAATGCAGTATGCTTGTGCACATCCACCAGTTACTTTATGTACAATAAAGGAATGGGGAAGGGGAAAATGAAAGAACAGAGAAACTATACTGTAGTAGGCAGGATGCGGTGGAACCAAATTGCGGTTTTCTAATTGAGAGTGTTGTCTTGGTCTGGAGGAACAGAATTCTGGAGTAAAGTAGCAGGTTCCCTTTTTAGTACACACCTCCTGTCTGCTGCTGGAATACATCAATTGTATCTTCATCTTCCATCTCCAACTGTGCAGGTGTGTCTGTTTCATTGATTGGCTGTCAAATCGGAATCTGATCTACCTCATTGACAAACCCTGCCGTTCACAGTAGACTTAAATTAGTTTACTAAGTGGTGTGTGCCTCTTAATCTTAAACTGCACCACAGAACCATCCTGCCCCGCCACCTTCAAATGAATATGATCGTTGTTCTCAGTCTTGACTCTTTCCTTGGGCTTTTTGTCCGCCATGGCGAGCCCTGGAGTCTCCTCAGCTGCCGCTTCACCAAAGAGGCACCAGGTCCGCACGGACCGAGCACACAAGCAGCCCCTGGAGCGGCAGAAGGAGGCGGCAGCGGTGGAGGAGGAGGAGGAGAGCTGTTAATCAACTATGGGGTTTAGCTTGGAGCTAAAGGTTGTGAAAGCTTATGACCTACTCAGTCACATCCGATTCTTTTGTGACCCCATGAACTGTAGTCCACCAGGCTCCTCTGTCCAAAGAATACTGGAGTGGGTTTCCATTTTCTCCTCCAGAGGATCTTCCCGACCCAGGGATCAAACCCGCATCTCCTGCATCGGCAGGCAGATGCTTTACACTGAGTCGCCTGGGAAGCCCGAAAGCTCAAGCCACCTACTCTCCACACCCGCAGCAGCCTGTGACGGGAGATGGGAGCGCTGGTCTCAGCGTGGCTCCCGTTAACACACCATCATCATCACGACCTTTTAAAAACATTTGTTTTCTAGTGTCACCATGACTTACAGATGAGGCTTTTCATTTTTAGGGTTAACTGTTGTGACTTTTCTGTCTGAAATTACACGTTAAAACTCAGTGGCTACTGGGATTGTAAACATCCATATTTAGGCTGTATAATAGAAAGGAGTGCAAGGTAAAAGACTTCAAAAATGAAAGACTACAAGAAAACAACAACAAAAAAACGTAACTGAAAACCCAACTGGCCTTATTCTTACTCAACCATCTTTTGAAGTAGCTTCTGAACAAGGTGATTCTATAATTAGGAAAGTTCATTGAGCTTCTTGTCAACAAACTGAAACCATTTAATGGTGGTATCAAATGGACACTGGTTTAAGTTTGTCTCAGGAGTTTTGTGAAGAGTCTTTGAAGATTTCAGTTGCTGCACGAGCCTTAAAGCATAGCTGAAGGACTCGTTGCAGTGGTGACCAGAGGAGCGTTGCAGGGGGATGTGGACGGCTTGTCTGTGGACTCGGGAGCCTGCGGGGACCTGCGGCTCAGGAGCTCTCGCAAGGGCAGTGAGCGCCTGAGGCTGCTCATGGGGCTCTTCTTGAGAATGCGAGCACCCTGAGGCCAAGCTGCACTCGCCACATCTGTGCCTTAACCTGGGTGGTTGTAACATGAGTGTAATTACCTGCTGTCCTGTGACTGGATGAATGGAAAACGTGTCAGTGTCGCTGTGTAGGCCCCTGGTGAGGATAAGGTGGAAAGTAACTTAATCGAATGCTTGGATTTTATTTGAACAGGATCAAGTCTCTCTAGAGATCTATAAAGCGTTTTGACTTTAAAGTGTACGATTAGGCTTTGTATTTATACTCCTAACCGTGGTAATAATGGGACTGGCAGCCGTGTTCACAAAGCCGCTGACAGAAGTGGCCTCTTTGGGCTGTGCCTCACCGTGGAGCGCGGGACCTACGGCTCAGAAGCAGCAGCCTCTGGGCTCCGTCCTGTCGACGGCAGCACCTGCCTCCCAGCACTGCCCAGGTCCCAGCTCCCTGTGGAGCTGGTGGAGCAGTGTCTGCCTTGGGCCGGTTCCTGTTCGGTCCTCCTCCCTCTCCTGCCTTCTTTCTAGGTCTCTGAAGAAGCCGCCAGTGACCGTGCTTTCTACTGCCTGCTTCTTCAGGCCTGCTTCCCTGCACTGTTAATGGCTCTCTTAAGAAAGGCTTGTAGTTTTCCCACCTGCTTCCCCGTCCCCGCTCTGAGCGCTCCTTCAGCTCGGGCCTGCCTCTGGTCATTGCCGGCTACCTGGGGGTTCCCAGCCACGGTCGCCTGTGCGTGCGCGTGTGCTCTGAGCCGCAGCTCCCACTGGGCTTCGTGCTCATGACCTTGCTCTGCTCACTGTTCTTCTGTTCCTTTTGCCTCTCAGATGCATGAATTTCCTGCTTTGATCACGCCTGCCTGGTTCTCTTGCTTCTGTGTCATGGGTGCATTTCTCTTAACCATCTGTCAGGAGTCCTTGCTTTTATTTCTCAGAGAATTCCCATTTCCTAGAAAAAATACAGCACTGATTGATTTCATAGTGAGTTTAATAGGGAACCTCAGTGAATTTTAAAAGTTCACATAATTCATGTTTTCAGTAAGTGCTCATTGATTGGTAACCACCACCAGAAGGAGCTCCGTGTGGAGAGCTCTGCTCGCAGCTCTCTGCCCAGGTCTGTGGTGCGTATTGATGACCTTGAGCTTTATGTTGGGACACGTTGTTTCCTGGTTTTAGATGAGTCTCAGAAACCGCAGTAAAGCCGCAGGTTGGATGGATTGCTCTGGAGGCGAGCTGCACTGTGGAGAAGCTTTGCTGCTGCTGGAACAGTGTCAGGAGGCATCGCCCATGTTCCCTGCAGCTCTCCTGAGGAGAAGCACCCTGGAGTCAAGGTTTCACTAAGCACTTCTGTTTCTCTTTAGAAGACCCGTTTGAGGACTTCTTTGGAAGTCGAAGGGGCCCCCGCGGAAGCCGGACCCGAGGCACGAGCTCGTTCCTCTCTGCTTTCAGCGGATTTCCCTCCTTTGGAGGGGGATTTCCTTCCTTTGATGCAGGTACTACACCCTCAGACTTACCCTGGTATCTGAGTGGACGCCAGTGCAGGCTTCTTTCATTCAGGGCACTTTGCAGTGTGCACATGCCTTTTGTGGAACAGCTTGGATTTGCCACTGTTTGTGTGTATACAAATCTTTGCTTAGTAACCCACATTTCCACCCCCTAATTTTGCAAAGAATGTTATACTTGAGAACCTACTTCAGATCTTCACTATTAAAGGCCAGTATTTAATGAAATTCTTGGTTAAAAGGAGTGAGGTTTTGGGATAAATAACTGAAATAACTCAGATAATCTCATTAAATCCTTTTAAATCTAACCTTTAAGAAACAAAATGTCCTAGGGGAGTCCAAGTTGATGGGATCAGGAGCTAAGGCTGTAGTAGGGCCTGCGTGTGCCATGCGGAGTCTCCTGGTGAGGTTTGGTGCGTGGCACTGGCTGGCGACTGGAGGCCATCCATCAGCTGGAGTTGGGCACACAGCCTGGCTCAGCCACACTTCTCGTGGAGAGTGGGAATCTCAGCTCTTCTCTGGTGCTCGCCCAGCTCCTCCGTCTGCTCTGGGCCTCCCGTGTGTGAGTGGCCCACGCTCTGGGCAGCGCAGGGCATGCAGCCCCCAGACTCTGCTTCTCCGAAGCCAGGTGCCTGTGCCACCCAGGGCCAGTGCAGCCGTGCTTCCCTCCGGCAGGCCCTCTCCTCAGGTGCCACGCAGTATGCGGGGATTTAAGGGAGAGTCGGAGAGAAGAGAGCTGGGCAAGCCTGTGAAAGAGCGTTTCACTTGAGTGAGTGTGGCATGCAGTCCTCCCCTTTAAGGAGCTGTGGGGAGGGCGTGTTTCTGCTGTAAGGGGGCGTTCAGCATGCGACAGGCAGCGGGCTCCAACAGGCAGAGCAGCCTCAGCCCCAGCCCAGACTGGACTTGCTTTGCTGTGACTTCTGAAAGTCAGGGTTTCGTGTCCTAGGTGAGCACCTTGTAGCTGAGAATTAGTCCATGAACTCCAGACCCATACTTCTCCTGATAATTGTGGTATTCTTGCTAAAATTATTTCAGCTTCCTGGCAATTCAGATCTGTATCCCCTGTGGTCACAGTTATAGGGAGCCAGCAGAAGCTTGTTGGGTGTGCCAGTCTGTGGCGGGGTTTGCTCCATCCTGTGAGATGCGTGGGGGCAGGGTGCTGGCCCATCGGTAGGGGCGGTGCCCGGGCAGCTCCCCAGGGGCGCGTGTCTGACCCCCTGGGCTGGCCGCGCCTGCTGCGCCCGTCTCTGACTCCTCTGCTGTCTCCTACAGGGTTCACCTCCTTCGGCTCGCTAGGCCACGGGGGCCTCACGGCGTTCTCCTCCTCCTCAGCCTTCGGCGGGAGTGGGATGGGCAACTTCAAGTCCGTATCGACGTCGACGAAAGTGGTGAACGGCAGGAAGATCACCACCAAGAGGTGCGGGCCTGGCGTCTGTGTCCTCAGGCGCAGCTGTGGGGGCATCACCGTGCCACTCCCGGGAAGGGCAGGGTGTCTGGGCCGTCTGGGCCCCTCCCATCAGGGCTTTTCCTTTGAAATGTGTGCTTCACGTGACAACAGTGGACAGCACCCTGTTAGTGTACAGGGATGTGTTGGAACGGAAATGCATCCATGATAGCACCTTGACCAAATGGTGCCGGCTGGTGCCTGTGCTCAGTCAGAGTCATCTATTTTAAGAAACGTCTGTGCTCAGGATGTTCAGCCACAGAGTTAGTGGCTTCAGGTGTATCCGTGGCAGGTCCTCTAAAGATGCGCATTCAGGTTCACAAACATGTCTGCTTATCTCAAACGACGATCCTAAGGTGTGTTTTAACCCCCTTGCCTCCCCTCCTGCAGGATTGTCGAGAATGGTCAAGAAAGGGTGGAAGTTGAAGAAGACGGCCAGTTAAAGTCCTTGACGATAAATGGTAAGGAGCAGCTGCTGCGCTTGGATAACAAGTAGCTGACCGCACGCGCGTAGCAGAAGCCTAACTCTGGCACGCGCCATGCGAGGATTAACAGGAACATTTTTTTGAAGATTTCAAACGAACTCGACTTTCAGTATAACTGTACCTAATCTAAAGTATTTATACACAGCTCGTCGGAGCCCTGTTTGTCATAGACTTTTGAGTTTACTGTTGGGACCACGTACTAGGACCATTTTATTTGTCTTTAAAATTGTTGTAAATCTCTGTATGCACTTTGCTTTTTATTAAACGTAATCCAAGGTGGCCGTGACTCTTTCGTGCACTAACACCGGCACGGACTGCTTTTCCATTGTGTTTGAAACGTGAGCCGAGTAGTCTCAGCCTGCTGTGAAGTTAACATTGCCAGGACGACTCTTCCACAAAATAATCTCAGTTTTTTTCAGTATTTAGTAGTGACGATATTAATACATTAATGGTAATACATTTCTGGTTTAATGTGCATTGAGGATGTTTTCCAGTTGTGCATGAATGCTGGCAACTTAGTAAGTTTTGACAATTGTTTAAATATGTAATGTTAAGCTTAGGTGTAAAAAAGTTAAGCTGGTAAACTGGGTCTTTTGTCATTTGCTTTAAAAAAAAAAAAAGAAAATAAATGCAAACGTGTTCGGTGCATTCTTTCCCGAGTGGGGCCTGCCGTCCTGTGTGTGTGACTCCGTGCCTGGGCTCCGGGAGTCCTTCACTCTGCGTCTGGACGCTGAGGCTGACGCTGGACCTTATTGACATGTGTTCTTTGATGTATTTGGAGAGTGTATGAAAATTCTCTTTTGATGTGGAATAATGACTAGCAATTTATTGAACATTTCTTCAGGGAGGGGGGAACCAGCTGTCTATGTTCCCATCCCTCCCTCTTCCCCTCCCACTTCTCTAGGCTGTGTTTGATGCCAGCTTGTTGAAAGGTAACATGCCTAGGACAGCCCCGTGATGATGCTGGCGGGGGCAGGCATAAAGGGGTTTTCTCTTGTGTTTCCATCCGTGTGACCTGTCGTGATTGCCACTGATACCTGGAGTCCAGCCAGAGGGACACTACACGAGAGCTAGGTGGTCTTTTTACTGCCCCCCTCAAGTTTGTTCTGAATCTAAACAGTGTGAGACTGCTAGAAGGAGCTGTTTAAAGAAGCACTGCAGACGTGAACCTGAGCACGAGGAAACAGCTGGGCCCAGGAGGCAAGGAAAGGGCGGCCGCACGGCTCCGTCTCAGCACACGGGCCCGCGCGGAGGTTGGTGTGGGCGGTCACGCTGGGAAGCTGCGCTGGGAGGTGTGCGCGCCTCCCGGCCGACGGCCTTGCCCGGGGGGCGTGCTGCGTCTGTGCTGTCAGCCCAGACGCAGCTGGCCTCAGTCACTCAGGGCGGGGGTCCTGGGACTTGAAATTGGTGTCTGATAGGTGGGATGAACTGCTGAGAACAGGATCAAGGCCGCCTCAGGACACCAGCTCAGTGAAGAGGAGTCTCATGTGCCCCTCAGCGGTCCTGGTGCCTGAGAGCGCATCCCTGGGCTGGCCGAGCATGCCGGCGTCTGTGCTCTGGGGGTGTCACTGTCCCAGGGCCACCGTCCCCGCTCAAGGAGTCGCCGGTGTTGGCGTGACCGTGGATAGACCCATCGGTGATGCGGGTGGAGAGCTCGGCGGGGTCGGGCCTTCTTCCCGGCGCCCTGGGACGCGGGCGGGTTGGTGTCTGCAGCCTCGGGCCCTGTGCCGGGATGCGGCTGTGCGCAGGCAGGCTGCTGGGTGCAGCGCCGCCAGAGTCCCCGGCCCCCGAGCAGCAGCTTCTCACTGTCCTTGTAGGGCTGCCCATTGGCTGGTCCCTGCACTCGTGGGTAAAGGTGGTCTTGGAGCCCCAGGGGTCTCTGCAGGAGGAGACTGGGCCCCGCTCCCCTCTAGGCTGCTGGTGGCCAAGCTCCAGACGGTCTCGTCGCCTGTGCGTTCTGTGCACGTTCGTGGAGCCCTGGGAGCCCAGTCTCGAGGGGCCAGCGGTGCTCACGCTGTTCCTCTTTCCTCGTCTCCTCGCCCCCTCCCGACGGTGGGTGCCTCCGCCCTGTCATTCCTGGGCTCCAGAGGTTCGGGTTTACATTCCGAAGCCCAGTCAGGGTTTCTGTGTGATACGGACTATCCCGGTGTTGGCGCCTGCTCCCCTTTCCTCCTCCCGACGGTCCGTGCAGGGCGCATTGTGGAGGTCTGCGGAGACGGCTGTAGACCGCCCGCAGCTAGCCCCCGTGCCCCGGGTCTGGTCTGCTGGAGTCTCGGCCACTGTCTGTGGGATGGCGTCGTTCCTCTCGGTTCTCACCCCCTCGTCTGCTGAAGCCTCGCCCTGCCTGCTTGCGCACCCACCAGCTGTCCGTGGCCTCTGCAGGGGCGGCCTCACGTCCCCAGAATCCAGCAGAGACTCCAGCAGCAATTTCCAGATCAGTTGTTTGTGGTCTTGTTTCTCAGTGGTTGGTCATCAGGAAGTGCGGTCGGAGGTTGGACTGCATGTATGTGACCCATGGCCTTTCGCTTTAAACCCCGGATCCGGCCCCACTCGGGTGATTCTCGAGGTGGTCGCTGCAGTCAGGGTGGGCGGTTTGGTGCGCAGGCGTGAAGGCACTGGCCTAAACCCTCGGTGTCTTCCCCTGTCACCCTCGGCTGCATCCTTCACGTCTGAGGCTTCTGCTTCTAGATCTACTCAAGGGGTGCGTTTTCATCCTTGTCTCGCGCCTTTGAATCTTAGTCCTTGCAGTTGTAACGAATTGAGCTAGCTAGATGGAGATTTAGTACTAAGTGTGACCAGCAATGACAATGTGTTAAGACATTCCCCCCCCCTTTTTTGGTGACTGGTCATACTGTCTTGCTACTTATCAAGGTCAGAGGAAGGGAGGTCCTGGTAGCTCTTTCTGTGTGAGCAGGAATCTCGCATCACGGTGATGAGTCCTGCGTGCAGGACTAGGCCTCGCTGGGACTCTGCAGCGTCGTCCTGTCGGTGAGCAGGGGGACCGGGCCTTGGAAGGCCCGTTGCTTGCTCTCTGCTCACGCTCTGTCCACCTGTCTCACCAGACTGCCCCCCGGGCCTTGACTGAGGTTTGGACCAGGCGAGGTGTGCGCCTCGTGGAAACCGTGGCTGGACGTCTTCCCCTTTGCCTCTGACGCGGTTCTCAGAGAGCAGAGTCGTCTTCTGCGTCCCGGCCGCCGTGGGAGGACAGCCCCCGAGGGCGGGCTGGCCGTCCCTGCGCTGCCTCCCGCATGGCGCTGGGCCCGCCCGAGGCGTCTGTCGCGTGGTCAGCAGGGCGCCTGCCCCCGCAGGGCTCACTCCCGCAGCCCTGGGAGTGGCACCTGTGAGCTGGGCTCCGTGTCCCCCAGGCCTCCTGCCCCCGTGACCCCCGCGTCCAGCGTGGGAGGCCGGGGGCGCCCCCGGGTGTGCCGTCCCGGTTCTTGGACCAGTGCATCATGGTTGCTGGTCGTTCGGTCTCACAGCAGATGCCGCAGCGGATTACGCGTTGGCCGTCTGCCCGCAGGGGGCTCATCTGCCCCTAGAGGGGCGCCCGGCCCACGCCCTGTGCCCTCCCCACCCTCTCCCTTGGCCTGGTGTCGCGGGAGGCCCAGGAGCAGGGGAGAGAGCCCAGGCTGCAGGCCCCCGGGCCCGGGGGTGCTGGAGCGGGCGCATCGTGGCCTCCCCTCTCCCTGCTCTGCGGGGACTGTGCTGCCTCCTGGGGATGTGCGGCACCCTGCCCCCGCGGAGCCCCACTCGGGCGGGCGCTCAGCGGTGGGCGGCCTGCCTTGGTGGACGTGCTCTGGACGTGCCCAGCCCTCAGCCTTCTGGGGCCTTCCTCGTCCTGCAGCCGCCCCTCCACGCTAGAGCCCCCGGGCTTGAGAGACATCTGCGCGTGTGGTCCACCACCATTGACATGTTTGCTGACATTCAAAAAGGACTCTTCTGCTTGTACCAAAAAATCACCGCATGTGATTTGACCTCTTGAAGAGCACTTACACTTAAAAGTGGAATGAAGTGCACTTGCCTTCTAACTAAAGGTGCTCCTGGCGCCCCTAGAAGGATGGTGCGTTTGCCCAGGGGTTGGCAGCACACCCCAGCATTGCCTGGGAGGGAGACGGGGCCCCCCGTTGGCATGGCTCTGCCCCTCGCAGGCCAGTGCAGGCAGGCCCTGCCGGCCTCTCCTGCTACTGCCTTCCCACGCTGAGCTCTCCCCTCCCCGGAGCGGGCAGCCTGAGCCCCTGCCACGTGTGGAGGCGACGCGGAGCCCAGAGCTGGGCGGGAGGAGAGCTGGTCCCTCGGAGTCCTATGCCTGCGTCTCTTCTCTGGGGGCTGGGTGAGGGGCCCGAGTGCGGCTGACCTGGGCTCGAGTCCGAGGAGGAGGTCAGGGAAGGCTCCTGTGGAGTCTGGGGCCTGGCTGCTGGCATCCTGCCCCACGGGGTTCGGGTTCCAGCTGCTTCTGGAACGGCTGTGGCCCCGCGGGTGCGGCTGGGGCACCTGTCTAGCCACGGTCTGCTGGTGGCCATGGGCGCCCATCGCGGCCCCCGCCCAGGGTGTGTGCCGCCCGGTGAAGCGTGGATGCTCACTTGTTCTTTGACCGTCCGTGTGTCTGCGTGGGGTGGTGTTCCCGTAGGAGAGGTCCTGCTGAACTCGGCGCCTGGGCAGCGTGGAGTAATCGGGCGCAGATGCGTGTGCGTTGAAAGCTGGCAGTCGTTAGTTGCGTCCCGCAGGGAGCGGGGGATTCCTCACGCACGAGGTGACGCGGAGCCTCTGCTGGAGGGCATCAGGCGTCCCTGTTTTCCTGCAGTCGTCCTTGATCTCAGAGGTGTGTGCTCCAGCGTCTGCTGTTCGCTTGCCCTGACACAGTCATCTCCCTTTTCAGTTGGCACGTGTTGAGTTGACTGAAAACTGTGTTGTGTCTGGGGGTAGCCTTTGGTTGAACGGCGTACACGTAGCGCATCTGAAGGTTTTGTATTTTTCCTTCACGTATTTTCACTGGTATTTGTCCGTGTGTGGCTTTGATTCCTTGGAACGTTGGTATGTGTTGAGATCGCGCAGCCTGCTCCCAGGTCTCTTGCCAGCGCTGGCATCCCTGAGGCCCCGTGTGGCGCCCCCTGCTGGGGGCTCTTGCGTCGTCCTGGCCTCTGGATCTTCTTGCCACAGTGGCCCTGCCACTGTGGTGCCCACTGGTGGGGTATTTTGATGAAATGCCTGTGAGTTCCTTGGCACGTATCTGCTAGTCTACGTAGTACAGGTTTTAAACAATATTTAATGGATGTCAACATTAAAGTAGACTCCCCATCCTGAGACTTGTACGTGGCTTAAGTGGTGTCTCGAGAAAAGTCAGGTTTTGTGGCCGTGGGCCCCTGCAAGCAGTCCGTCCTCGGATGGTTTACGTTGGCCAGTGTCTGTGGGGCCGGCCTTCAGCCATCCTGGGGATGGCCCTGCTTCCGCCTGAGTGCAGACAGCTGGGGAGGGCCCAGGCCGCCCCTCAGGTGCTTAGGGCCCCTGGCCGTGCACACCAGAGGCGGTGTCCCACCTCCCACCTTCCCAGTCCTGCCTGGCCTGACCCAGCTTCTCTTGAGGCCTCTTCCAGGCGCCAGCCAGCCATCTCTGTGGGAGGCAGCGTGGGCCGGGGGCTCTGC
>SJYF01000809.1:347982-358784 GCA_006410515.1 Procapra przewalskii | reverse complement strand
CCCAGGAGCGGGAGGCCGCCCTGAGGCAGGCTTGCCGCCACGCGGTCCACAGGCTGTGCCTGGAGCTAGCGATCTGGGCAGGCAGGGCTATTCCTCCCAGTGGTCTGAGGGCTCCGGCGTCTGATTGGCCCTTTGCTTCCAGTTTGTCTTTCTGGTCTTGGGGGAGGGGGAAGCAACAGTCTGTGGGGTGGGTGTGGGGCTCCTGTTCTCTGTCCCTGCCTGTAGCTCTGGGTCTCTGCATTATGGGAATTCCTTGCGAGCAATCCTCCGACACGGCAGTCAGGGTGCGGGTGGCTCTCCCCTTCTCCAGTGACCACCAGACGGCAATCTGCATGGTAATGAGCTAATTAAGCTGAAGACTTGATTGATTTTAAATGGCAATTTGTGAGTGGCTCAGCCATTAAGCCCATAATGGGCATTTTAGGAGCTAGTGGGCCAAGCTCCAAGCGCCCTGGGCAGGCACACCTGCTGTGGCCAGCCCAGAGATGCTGTCCACCCACCAGGAGGGCGGTCACTCCCTGTGGGGTCGTGTCCCCAAGGGCCAGACCCTCCTTTCAGCCTTGGCCTGAGTGTGGTTAGGACAGACACTCCTGCCACAGCTTCCGTGAGATGACTGGGGTGACTGGCAGCCAGAGCACTTGCTGGGCCCTCTCCTTCCAGCCTGTGAGGCCCCAGGTGGCTGGGTCTCCTGGGGAAGGCGGGAGGATGGTGGGGGAGTCGCGGGATCACCACTTGCTCCTCCCCGCCACCTGCCAGCACCCTGGTTTGCAGTGGGGGGACCTGAGTGGGGCCTAGTGGCCAAGGGCCCAATCAGCCTCCTAGCCTTCGTCTCCTTTACTCTGAAGACAGAAGGGCCCACAAAGCAAGTCAGAGCAGTGACCTTGGCACCTGGAGCCGCAGCACTGCGCAGTCTCCATGTCCAGCACCCCAGAGCCTGGGCCACGGACCCAGTGCCTGGGCCGCGGACACGGAGCCGGGCCGTGAACACAGGGGGCCCTTGTCCCAGGGGAGTGCCCTGGGAAGCGAGTGTCGGGGGCAGCCTTCCCCATCAGAGCCGAGTTTGCCAGGAAGCCCACTGGCTGGGAGGACAGAGACCGCCCGAGGTTTTTCCGGGACTCAAGCGCCTCGTGTGTCAAGGGCCAACATGGGGCCTGAGTGTGCATCCACTGTGGGGCCAGGGCCAGGTCAAGACCCACAGGCCGCCTCATGGGCAGGAGCTACGGGGGCGGCCAGAACCACGCAGAGCACTGGTGCCCTGTGCAGGACACACTGGGGGCATCGTGGAGGCCGGTCCCCAGGAACTGAGTGAGGCTGGCCTGGGGCAGCCCGGCCTTCCACAGGGACCTCCCAGCCCACAGGTCACTGACGGCGGAGGCCTGGCAAGTTACAGCTAATTGAACTCAGCCACGCGATGGTCACAGCACGGGACATGTGCCTCGACCTGTAATTACAACCCTCGGACTGATGTTAAAGGTCGGAGGCACCCGCGCCAGCCAGCCATTCTGGAGGGGCCCCGAGTAGGGCAAGCGCTGGGAAGTTACCTCCAACCATCTTCACACCCCCTTGGAACATGGCCTGGGACCTCAGGCCTGGGTTCAGGCTGTCCGAGGCCACCGCCCCCGGGATCTCTCAGCAGATTCAGCTGAGTCCACGCAATGCAGAGGCATGGTAAATCCCTTGGTTTTACTTTAACGTGTACATCCAGACCTGCCTCAGAGCAGCCAAACAGTGTAACGCTTCCAGAGAGAAGGGTGGGAGGCCTGGGGCTCTGCCTGCTCTAGGAGACAAGTGGGTCCACGTGGGACCTGGGATGTCACACACTCAGGCAAAAACAGACACACACACAGGACACAGAGACACACACAGGGACACAGTCATGGGACACAGACACACTCAGGGACACCCAGACATAGGGACACCCAGCTAAGCACCCAGGGACACACAGACACACTCAGGGACACCCAGACATGCACACAGGGACACTCAGACACAAGGACACCCAGACATATACACAGGGACACCCCACACACACATGCTGTGACCCAAACCCACACAGGCCCCAGTTCTGACTCTCCAGTCCTCTCTACAGCCATGCTGTGGTCTCCCTGCGGCCCCTTCCCAGACAGACACTGGCCCAAGGACCCTCATTCTGTCTTCAGAGGCATCCATCCAGATGCTGTCCCCTACAGGGCAGGCAGCAACCACATGGCAGTGTGACTGATGATGTCACATATAATTATCCACACTCAGAATCAGTTCAGCAGCTCAGTCATGTTGGACTCTTTGCGACCCCATGGAATGCAGCATGGCAGGCCTCCCTGTCCATCACCAACTCCCAGAGTTTGCTCAAACTCATGTCTATTGAGCTGGTGATGCCATCCAACTATCTCATCCTCTGTCGTCCCCTTCTTCTCCTGCCCTCAATCTTTCCCAGCATCAGGGTCTTTTTCAATGAGTCAGTTCCTTGCATCAGGTGGCCAAAGTATTGGAGTTTCGGCTTCAACACCAGTCTTTCCAATGAATATTCAGGACTGATCTCCTTTAGGATTGACTGGTTGGATCCCCTTGCAGTGCAATGGACTCTCGGGAGTCTTCTCCAGCACCATATTAAAAGTAATAAAAGTGTTTTCAAATGAAGTCATACGTGAGCAGCCTCGTCCCTGCCCACAGGTGGGTCTGCAGCCACCAGCCCCTCTCCACAAGCTGCACCTTCTCCCTGAGAGCCTTCTCGCCGGTCTTCCGTGTCAGTCTGCTCTACGAGCTCCATGTGCAGAGGCGCACGTTTAAGCTCTGCTTTCACGTGATTTCGCGACTGGCTCTAACTTAGAGTTTGTGACAGCTACACCTCACGGCACCAGTGGAGTCGCTCCCGCTGTCCAGCAAAGGAGCCGCTGTCAGGGGTTGTCCAGCCACCTGTCCCCTGGGTAATGACCACGAGGTCTGGAATGAACACCCACAACACTGAGGAGAGCCAAAGGCAGAAACCAGAGGGACCAGCACCGAGGAAGAGGCCAGCACGAGCCGATTTCCGAGTTTCCTTATGGCTGCTTTCCAAAGGGCAGGTCTTCCGGGGGCCATGCAGAGTAGCCGACACGCAAACAGAAGCCTAAGCCTGACTGGATTGGAAAATCAGAGCTCAGGGCGACCACGGTGACTGGAGAGGGAGGAGGCAGGTCCCAGGAAGGAGAGAGCTTGACAGGCCATACCCCAAGTTCTGTATGAACTCTTGAAATACAGAGTATCTGGCTGACCCTTGAATCACACGCAAGAGGCAGGTCCTGAGATGCCTGCAAAAGCTAAAAATCCAGAGGTTTCAGCTATTGTCACCACAGGGAGACACACTTGGAGTTTCAGCCCAGTCTTGGCAAAACAGCAGCGACCAACAGCAACCACAAAAATCAGTGATAACAGAATAGTCTCTACAATGCCTCAGTCACAGTGTCCCGGAAACAGTGCAAAATTACTAGACATGTGAAGAAACAGGAAAACAAGACCCACAGACCAGTGGAGACCTCAAGGTGACCCAGATGTTGCTAAATCCTTGTAGCAGACAAGGATTTTAAAAGCTATTGCAACCATGCTCAAGGATGTAAAGGAAAATATGTTTGTAATGAATTAACAAAGAGTCAATCTCAGTAGTGGAATAGAATAGGATTTGACTTTTTTCTTTTCTTTTTTCCTAAAAGAGCCAGATAGTAAATTGTTTAGGTTTGTGGGCTATACATTCTGATTTTCAATTACTCAGTTTGCCACTGTAGCACAAAAATAGCCATGACTGACATGCGTGAACAGACAGACAGCACTGTGCTCCAATAAGACTTTATTTTCAAAAACAGCCAGCCAGCCCATGGGCGTGATCTGCTGGCCTTTGAAATAGAATATATCTAAAAGAACCAAACTGGAACTCTAGAACTGAAGAATTCAATATCTGATACCAAAAAAAGTCAACGGATAAGCTTAACAGCAAATAGAGACAGCAATAGAAATTCCCCAAAGTACAAAGAAAAAGATAAAAAATGGACAGAGCCTCAGTGGTGGGTGATGATAACAGAAGACACAGCGTATGTAAAGCTGGAGCCCTAGAAAGAGGAGAGGGAAAACGGGGCAGAAAGATATGAAGAAATGATGACCAAAAGTGTCCCTGATTTGGTGAAAAATATAAACTTAGAGACTGGAGAAATACTTCAGATTAGATAACGTCTACTGATCTGTCTTCCATTGAAGCTGGAGCAGATGTGAGAAAAAATAGGGTGCAGGGCAGGTAAGCTGGAGGGGCTGGGGCCTCAGAAGGGCCGGCTGAGGAGCTGCTCTGGCTGGGCCCCGAGCGGGGAGCCACGGCAGAGGCCCAGGCGCAGACGGGTCATGCAGAGTCACAAGGCATGCTTGCTGGAGCTGCTGGTGATCAGGCCACTGGGACCTCACTCCACAAAAGGATTCACTGAACACGAGCTATGACAGGCAGACACCAGCAAAAACAGCCAAGGCAGGAAGAATAAGGTTTCCATCAGGGTCACACAAACCCCAGCACCACACAAACCCTCTCTCTGCACTAGACGCAAAAAGGGCCCCAATGGCATGCACTCAGTGACTCTGCTGTTATAGAATGAGGAAGCTGGAGGCTGGTGGCCCTGGAGGCCAAACAAACCAGAAAAGGCATTTTTCAAAGTTCTAAGGTTCAAGAACAGAAAGCTAATTACATCACAGGGAGCCGTCGCGAGAGGAGACAAGCCAGCCTCAGTGGGACTAGTGGTTGGCTCGGAGACTGAGGGTAACAATCAGATTTGCCTTGAAGTCCACTAGAGCCAGGACACAGGACGCTTCACTTTGCTGGGGGCGGGGGTGGTGGTGCTGGGCTTGGAGAATCGGCAAACAGATTTCCTGTAGGGGAGCAGGGTTACATCTCATTGCCCTTTACCATCTGAGCCACCAGGGAAGCCCTCCGTCGACCTTTATACTTCCATGTGAAAAATGTCAGCAAGGTGTTTTCTCCAAGGATGTGTTTTCTGCAGATAAAGTGTGTGGTCAATGTTCCAAGGTGCCATAAACCAGGCCTGCCATTCACGTGGTGGCTCAGCCGCTGCAGCCGCTGCTATCAGGGTGCTCCCAGCATGGCCCCCAAAGCCAGGACTTTGTCATGGGCCACTGCCCGGAGCCAGAGCAGCAGGGAGCCGTGGGCCTATCGCTTTCTGATATGGACACCGTGCTGCAGAGGGCGAAGGGTTCCCAAGGCGGGGAGGCCATCAGAGGACCCCGCATGGGCACCAGGTCGCGAGAAGCTGGAATGGGAAGCTGGTTCTCATCCTGGGAGAACAGTTCTGCCCACACCCTCACTGGGACCACTCTGCACCCTCAGCATGCAGCTGCCCCAGAACCCTTTCCTGGATGCTGCCCCCCACCAACACTTCCCCCCTGGGGTCCCCAGGACCCCCCATGGCCCCACCCACCACTGCTGGCCCCCAGGGGCCCCATGGCCCCCCATGCTGGGGCTGCTCAATGGAGCCCCACCTGTCTGAGGGATCAAGAGTCAGGGTTTCTGCACATTCGAGTGCTTTCTGTTCTGAGGTCACTAGCACGTTACTGTTGTATCCCCTGTAGACTAAGTTTCCTCATCGAATGACGATAAGGCTAGACCTTTCTGGGTGGCCATAAAGATGAAAGTCAGATTCCTGCAGGGAAGGTGGGTTAGATGCTTCTTTCCCAAGCCAGGAAAAAATGAAAGGGCGATGGTGTAATTTATTCTCTTTATTCTTGGATTTGGGGCAGGGCCAGCAGGAAGGAAGGACCTGAAAATGCTGCATCCCAGCTTCTGACCCACGCAGCCCACGGGCCCTGTGAGGCCTGGCTGCCTGCGGGCAAGGACAGCCCACTGGCCGCTGCTGAGGGTGGAGATGGGAGGCCTGGGGCCCGAAAGCCAGTGGCCGGATGATGTGAGGAAACCTGCGGGAAAAGGAGCTGCAACCTCGACAAAAAGTGCGTTCAGTGATTACAGACCTTTTGTTAAATGTGAGAAAATGCTGGAGCAGAAACTGAACACTCAACCGAGGAGCAGGAAGATGAAGTTAGAGTCCTCTCAGAAGGCAGAGGACGGAGACAGAGGCGCCAGCGCAGGGGAGGAAATTCAAGAGAAGGCATAGGCGTTCTCTCAGGGGAGCGGCAGGGAGGCTGCCTTGGGCTCTGGGTGACCTTCCCCCGGGGGCCCCGCACTGCGAGGCAGACACGTGCCCCTGAAGTGCACTATCGCTGGGGAGCGGGGGTCCCCGTGGGTCACAGGCCACTGGGGGTGCTCAGTGTCACCTCCACTGCACAGCCAGGCCGTGAGCAATGAGAGAGTGGACAGTGAGTCCACACAACGGGGGCTCCCCAAGGCAGAAGGCATGGAGTGCCAGGTGAGGTGCCAGTGGAGGGCAGAGGCTGAGGGCAGAGGCTGCTGGCAGGTGCTGGCCCTGCAGAAGGGGTGAAGCAGCGAGCAGGGGGCTGGAAGCCGGCAGCCTGGGGTGGGGGGGGGCATAAATAGGACATTCAGTGTCAGTTCGGAGGAAACCGCACCGCTGACCCAGGACGGCACCAGCTTCAGGAAAACGGACGGGCCCACTGGGGCCAGAACAGCGTGCGCGCTGCCCCCACGGCCACCTTCTGTGTCCCTAAGCGCGCGGGCTGAAGTCTGTGCCGAGGGCCTCTTTGGGACGGCGCGGTGGGGGGCTGCTCTGCTCGGCAGGACCGGGGCGAGAAAGTTTCCCGGGGAGATGGTCCCCTAAGGCCCAGACCAGCGTCCACGCCTGCAGCCCGACCCTGGACTTCTCTGCCTGGACACGAGGCCAGAGACTGTGGCCCCCGCCCCGCACACACCTCAGGGGCCGCGACGGGAGGGGGCTCGGGGCGCACACCAGGGCGTGGCTGTGGGCCGAGGACCTTGCTCCCGACGGTGCGGCTCGGTCTCGTTTAACTTTAACTGCCCGCGGTAAGGCTGGGGCCCGAGCGGATGTGGCTGAGAACAGCCGACCCTGGCCCCGCGGCTCCCGGAGGCACGCGGGGGCGGTGATGTGGGATCCCACGCGTCCCGGGCAGCCCGCCCTCGGAGGCGGGCACCGCGGCGGTGGGCGCAGGGCCAGGCTCCTCCAGGGACAGAGCGCGCGGCCCGGCCCGCCCCGCGCCGACACCCCCCAAACNNNNGACCTGCAAAACGTTCTTGGTTCTGTCGAGTTAATGAGTAAAAGATTTCCACAAGGGGTGCCACATTCTCCATCCCAGAGCCTGCCCGGAAAAACCACCCTCCTTTTCCAGCTTATCCCCTGAAGGTAGGGTGTGGGGGGGGCTAGGGGACTGCCGGATGTGGGGGTGTGTCCACAGTCCCCACCTCACAAGCTCACCCCTGAGGCCTGCTGCTAACTGTATTTTTAAATGGCAGTCAGCTGACCCCTCCCCCCAAATCCTAGCAACAGGGTACCAGAGACCCCAGCACGGAGAGGGTCACTAGTAGTTGGGGTTTGAGGTGCCCCTGCCTGGGGCTGACGCGGGTCACACAGAGCTCTCTCCTCACCCGGCTGGCTCCAGGCAACACCTTCTCCAGCCACAGACTCAGTGGGTGAAAGCCAGCGCCCTGATGGGGCCGCTAAATCATCCCCACACCACCAGGGGGGCCGAAGCTGCAGGGACAGGAGCAGGGGCAGAAGTGCCCGGCCCCCCCTACCCGCATTAGAGGGCCCTGGCCCCGTCCTGGACGCCACCGTGCGGTCCTGCCTCCCACCACTGACCTCAGACTCAGTGTCTGGAGCCATTGTGTCTGTTTGGGCATTTTCATTTTCATTCAGCCATTATTTGTTGAACTCTTACTAAACTGGGCGCTGTGCAGGGTGACTATGAGGTCACGGAATGTCCACTAGGCACCTTCTAAACACCTGTTAAGATGCTGGACCTGGCCGTGTCCCCGCGGAGGAGGCTGAAGTTGACAGTTGACAGTGCAGACGGGACTGGCTGCCCTGCAGCCCGAGGCGAGTGCATCACGGCCTCAGACTGCCTTCAGCTTCTGGGAAGCCGGTGAGACCCCTGGTTCTCAGGCCAGCCCCAACACCCCACATCAGAGCTTCTGGGGTCAAGAGGGGCCAGCAGCTTGCCTGTCACAAGGCCTCTTACGTGCAGTGACAGCCCGGGCAGGAGCCAGGCGTGGGGGGCCCTGCGGAGCCTCAAGTCCTGTGAGGCTGAAGGCAGCCTCTGAGAGCTCAGCCCAGCTGTGCCTGCTCGAGGCAGTGCCCATGCCCACCCTGAAGCCCTGTGAGCCTGGAGCCCCACGAGCCTGGGCCTGGCCCCAGCCTCAGCCCAGAAGCTCTGATGTGAGCTGTTGGGACTGGTCTGAGAACCAGGGGTCTCACCAGCTTCCCAGAAGCTGAAGGCAGTCTGAGGCCGTGACACACCTGCCTGGGGCTGCAGGGCGGCCGGTCCCGTCTGATCCGTCAAGGAAGGAGCAGGAGGACGGCTTTGCCACCTTGGGGTGTGGAAGGGGCGGCAGACACACTTGACGTTCCTGGGCTCACCCCGCTTGGCTCCCGAGGCCCTGCCAGTATGGCCAGGGTAGGTACATGGCTTCCCGGGAGCCTCCGTCCGAACTGGCTCTGCAAAGCAGCTGGAGGCAGAGGGACCCCCACCCGCCCGCAGGCAGAGCAGGGCTCTGCAGCGCCCCCGGCACAAGGCCCTGTGTCCCCCACTCTCCGGCTACAGGAAGCAGCCTTCATTCCGCCTCCATGACCTTCCCTGAGTTCTACGGGGCAGATTCAAGCAGTTGTTCATCAGGGAAGGGAGGGGATAGAGACCGGGAAGGGACAATCAAGAGCAGCCTTGGGGCAAGGTCCTGTTTTCCCATCAAGGGACACACACCGGTGTCTCTGAGCCATTCTGCAGATAGGAAACCCCCTCCAGGTGGGAGCATTAATGATTAACTATATGCTGCCCGCAAGCATGCAGACCCCAGACCAGTCGGACCTGAAGGCTGACGATGTGAACTCCTACTTAGTTCACCACCCACCCGTCAGAAGAATGTCCCTGAGCTGATCACGCCCTCTGAACAATTACTGTGAGACCTGTCACTGTCCTCCCCAGTGGGGACACATGGCTTTGGGAGCAGGAGCCCACGGTGGACCCCTTTGCCTGGCAAAACAATAAAGCTCTCCTTTTCTATTTCACCCCAGACTCTGAGATTCGAGTGGGCTCTGGTGCCGGGAAAAGCTAAGTCTTCGACATCAGCTCTGGGGTCCTGCCCTTGGAGGGGGTGTCTAGTGACTACTCCAGCTGGAAAGGCCTCTGTGAGCCCAGGACACAACTCTCGGGGGCCAAGCCTCCTTCTCCCGCCTCCCCCCCCACAACAGGCTCCTTGCAGCAGCCCTCCCTGAGGGCCAGCTTCTCCTGCTGGGAGTTGGGGTGCTTCGTGTCCAGGCCAGCGCTCCTGACTGTGTTGGGGTTATGTGCATGTGCGCCAAGTCGCTTCAGTAGTGTCCGACTCTTTGCAGCCCCATGGACTGTAGCTCCCCTGTCCGTGGGATTCTCCAGGCAAGAATACTGGAATAGGTAGCTATTCCCTCCTCCAGGGGATCTTCCCCACCCCGGGACTGAACCCGTGTCTTCTGTGACTCCTGCATGGCAAGTGGATTCTTTTCCGCTGAGACACCGGGGCCTGGGGGTGAACGCAATGCAAGCAGGCACCAGACCCCGAGCCGGTCTCACACAACTCTCGCGGACACTGGCAGGGAGAACTGGGACCCAGAGGCACATGAGGGGACCTCAGGTCCCCAGGTCCACTGCCACACAAAAGCTAGATCTGAGTTGGTGCCACGGGTGAAACCCTCAACCCACGGGCATGAGTGCACGGCCCCAGGGTGGCCCTGTCCAGCCGGGCCCACGTCGAGCGGGGCCGGGGGCTGACCGGCACCACGCCCCCTTCGCGCAAGGCCACATTCTGGGAGAGTGGCTGTGGAGGCTGTGGGCCCGTGTCCACTCTGCTCCGACGTCCAGGCTCGCTAAGTCTGAGAAGGAGCCGAGCCCTGTGAGCTGGTGGCCCCTCACCCTTCTCCTTGTCCCGAAAGCTGCTGGAGACAGACGTTTCCAGCTTCCACGTCCTGCCTCTTTCCCGGCTGAGAGCTCACAGCTGGCTGGACTTTGGCAGGGTATCTCTGCAGGTGGCGAGCTCCCGGGAGCTTCCCAACTTACCCAGGAGGAAAGGGAGCCTGCCCTGCCCTCCTCCGCGAGTCCGCACCGGGCCTCCCCTGCACGGGCCACGCCTGCGCCTGAAGCACAGTCTGACTGGGGCCTGGCCCACCGGGCTCAAGGACGCCCCGAGGCCACGCCTCCAGCCTGTCCCCTTCCCCACTGGCCCCCCACAGGCTGCCTGCCCGACGGCCTCCCCTCTCAGCAACGCCCTTCTCCCTGGTCGCCGTTTTCGCCCGAACCACCTTCCCCAGCCCCTCTAGCTTTGCCATCCCCACCCTTTGCGGCCCCTCTTGACTGTCCCCCAGATGGGAAGCCTGCACCCTGGCCACCACCTGACCCCTCAGCCTGGACTCTGCCCCTCCGTGTCCAGCAGGCCCCCGGGGGGAGCCGGGGCCTCTCCATTCTTTCTAGAACGAGCGCGTAAACACTTGGCTTGCAGGTGTGGGCTTGAGACACAGCAGTTCCAAGGACAGACCCCACGACCTTGAGGCACCGCCCGGGGCCTCAGCCCTGGCTCCACAGGCTGGTCAGGCTGGCAGAGGTGAGATGGCACCTCACCCCATCTCAGGGCACAAGGGGCCTGGAGGCCAGAACAAGCCCCCACAGCC
>SJYF01000809.1:314371-326895 GCA_006410515.1 Procapra przewalskii | reverse complement strand
TGGAAGCTTGTGAGCACTCATGTTGGTGTATGGCAAAAATAATATTGTAAAGTAATTATCTGCCAAAGAAAATTGACTAATAAATTTTTATAAAAAAGAAAGAAAAAGCAGTGTGCCAGACCCACCACGCCACCCTGGAGCCCCAAGTCCCAGGAGAGGACCAGGCCCTAGTTCTGCTGCCTACTTTCGGGTCCTGGGGGGCCAGCTGGCCAAGCCCCCTTCAAAGAGGAGGTGGTTGTTTGAGCAGGAGGCACCCCAAAAAAGATACATTCCCCTCAATTTTGCTCTGGATCTAAAACTGCTCTAGAAAAATAAAGCCTTAAAAATTTTAAGAAGATAACAAAAGTAAGAAAAGATAGCACTGTCCTGTCTGGACGGGACATGCATTTAGGGTTGAGGATGAGCAGGACTTGGCGATGGTCTGAGGCCATGCAGGATTGTGACACTGGGCTGGTGACACCTCCCTGGTCTGGTCCAGGCCCTTAGACTGGAGGGGGCCGGGCTGGCCTTTTGAAAGGCGGTTGGGCTGTCAGCGTGTGGGGCCAGGGCAAGAGGAGGCAGGGGCCCAGGAGCTTTGCTCCCCTGGCCTCATACCTTCCTCTGGGGACACTCTCTGGAGCCTTGTCACCACCAGACCTGAGAGCCAGTGTGGTCAGGGCCGTGCTTAAGGGGTGAAGGGTATGGGGCAGTGATGGCTGTCCCCAGAACCGTGGCCTGGCCACACCCCTGCCCTCGCAGCCCTGAAGCCTCTGCTCTGTGCGTCTCCGTGCTGCCCTGGGCCCTGAGTGGTTCATGGCACCCTCATCAGCAAGGAGAAGTGAGGAGCCGTCAGGAGCAGTTGACGGAGCTGGACATCGTGTCGTTCGAACAGCGAGGACAAGTGGCGGGGCTGGGAGCTTGTCAGAGCAGAGGCTTGCTCCCTCCTGACGGTGGGAGGGACTCCTGCCTGGACTCGGGTGGGCAGGCGCAGTGCCTGTAGCTCAGCGATTGGATACAGGGCTTCCAGGACAGAGCCTGGCACAGCCACCCGCTGGCTACTCCCGGGGACCCGCCGCCCTACTGCAGCTGATGCGCAGAGCCTGCCTTCGGTTTGGGGGGGGGGGCGGCGGCAGCCCCAGCCACCCAGAGAGGCCTCCTTCCTGTCCCCGGGCCCCCAGCCCCACTGAAGGCCCAGAACAGGACAGCCTCGGGTTGCCGCCTCCCCGCATCCCCCAAGGCCATGAGGGCCACTGTCCCCACCCTGCAGATTCAGCCCTGGACCCCGAGGGGAGCGGGTGGGATGTTCCCACAGTCCCACGGCTGCTTCCTGGCTCCCGCAGGCTCGGCCTCCACGGCCGCTGGCAGCTCTGGGCAGGTACCGGGCAGGTACCAGGAAAGCAGTGCAGGAATGTGACTTTGTCCTGCCAGAGCAGGAGTGGCTGCCAGGGCCTTGTCGGGAAATCCAGCCCCGCTGCCCGCCGCTGGGTGACCCTGACCCCAAGGGGCCTGCACGAGGCTTTTCCACAGTGGAGGCTGTGGGGCCACTGGAGGTGGCAGCAGCCTGCCCAGTTGGTGACCCACCAGCACCCTCCGCTGGGGCTGGCCTGTGGGGTCCCGACAGGCCTTGGGCCGACCTCTGCCCATGACCTTGCTGCAGCCTTGTCACCATGCCTTGTCACCTCACGGCGGCCTTGTCACCTCACTGCGGCCTGGTCACCTCACTGTCACCTTGTTGCCTCACTGCGGCCTTGTCACCTCACCGCGGCCTGGTCACCTCACTGCGGCCTTGTCGCCTCACTGTCACCTTGTTGCCTCACTGCGGCCTTGTTGCCTCACCGCGGTCTTGTCACCTCACTGCGGCCTGGTCACCTCACTGCGGCCTTGTCGCCTCACTGTGCCCGTGTTGCCTCTGTGGTGCTGTCACTGTCACTGGGTAACACTGCTCCAGGCGAGGGCAGCCTGTACTTGTGCTTTTAGAAGACAAGTGAGTGGGTCTGGGAGATGGCCCCTCTCCACAAGTCAAGTCCCTGGAGCCACAGGTGTGGGCACTGTGCCAGCCGGCCCCCACCTTCCCACGTCTGGAGCCAGGCAGCAGCTGTCTCTGCAGCTCAGGCTGGGCCTGGCATGTCCTGGATGGTCCGAACGCAGTTCCCACCTGCACTGCCACCCGCCTGCTCACATCCGGAGGGGGTACCCAGGATCCCCGGGCAGAAGAGAGGGCCTAGCGTGGGGCCTGGGAAGCAGAGGGCATGCTCTGGGGCTCCCAGGAGCCTCCCCAGGCCCGGGTCTCCCTCCTGCCACCCTGAGCCCCACGGAGCGAGCTCCCTCAGGGCTGTGGTCCCGGCCCTAGGCCCCAGGCCCCGCTGGGCCAAGCAGGGGAGCCTCCCGTCCCCGGGCTCAGCTGCAGTGCCGTGGGTGCCTGCTGGTCTGTCGTGTCCAGGCCTGCAGTCAGGGGCTCTGGGTCAAAGCTCTTCATGACCAGCCCCAGTAAGGGGACAAGACTGGGTCTGCCCTGAAGGAGTCTGGACTCAGAGACACGGCTGTTAAAGGGCAGCCTGGCGAGGCAGAGGCTGGGGCTGGGCTGGGGCAGGGATCCCCCGGGCAGGCTCTGTGCCCAGGCCTCAGGGCCAGCCTGCCCCTGGGAGCCAGCAGGGTGTGGCTTGTCTCGGGGCGCTTCCCAGTGCTGTGGAGGGTCCTGCCCACCCTGTGTGCGCACCGCCTGGCCCAGGGCACCCAGGCCCACGGAGAGGTTGGGGTGGGATGAGGCTCCTGCTGGCAGCCTCCCCTGGGAACAGCCTGCTCTGCATGGTGCTGCTGTTCAGGTGCATCCAAGGGGCTCCTTGCTTTGCTCACCTGAGGCCAGGCTCCAGGTGTAGTGAGCCCTTGGCCCTGCCCCCACCTGCACTGGGATCCCAGGCTGCTAGCCGTCAGCCATCGAGCTGGGGCTGGGGTCCTGCCCCTAAGGCGACGTGAACCACAGGGAACCCCTGCCGCCAGTACCACGCTGGGCAGATGCAAAGCACAAGCGACCCAGGGCCTTCAGGCTGTGCTCTGCGGGTCTCACTGGACACCTGGCGTGGCGGCCTTGCCCAGTTCTGCAAGCACCTGCCCAGGGTCCTTTATCAAGAAGTGCACAAGGAATGAATATCCATTTTGTGCCAAGTTTAATATTGTTGCTGTTCACTCGCTAAGCTGTGTCTGACCCTTTGCGACCCCATAAACTGCAGCACAATAGCCTTCCCTGTCCTTCATTATCTCCTGGGGTTAGCCCAGACTCATATCTATTGAGACAGTGATGCCATCCAACCATCTCATCCTTTGCTGCCCCCTCTCCTTAAGCCTTTAGTCTTTCCCAGCACCAGGGTTTTTTTCCAATGAGTTGGCTCTTCTCATCAGGTGGCCAAAGTATCAGAGCTTCAGCTTCAACATCAGTCCTTCCAATGAACACTCAGGACTGACCTCCTTTAGAATGAACTGGATGGATCTCCTTGCAGTCCAAGGGACTCTCAAGAGTCTTCTCCAACACCACAGTTCAAAAGCATCAATTCTTCGGCACTCAGCCTTCTTCACAGTCCAACTCTCACATCCATACATGACCACAGGAAAAACCATAGCCTTGACTAGACGGGCACTGGTTGACACAGAGACATCACTGATGTCTCTGCTTTTTAATGTGCTGTCTAGGTTCCTTCCAAGGAGTAAGCGTCTTTCAATTTCATGGCTGCAGTCACCATCTGCAGTGATTTTGGAGCCCCCAAAAATAAAGTCTGACACTGTTTCCACTGTTTCCCCATCTATTTGCCATGAAGTGATGGGACCAGATGCCATGATCTTAGTTTCCTGAATGATGAGTTTTAAGCCAGCTTTTGCACTCTCCTCTTTCCACCTCGTCAAGAAGCTCTTTAGTTCCTCATCACTTCTGCCATTAAAGTGATATTATCTGCATATCTGAGGTTACTGACATTTCTCTTGGCAATCTTGATTCCAGCTTGTGATTCATTCATCCTGGCATTTGGCATGATGTACTCTGTATAGAAGTCAAAGAAGCAGGGTGACAACATTCAGCCTTCCTTCCCAAACTGAAACAGTTGTTCCATGTCCAGTTCTACCTGTAGTCTCTTGACCTGTATACCGGTTTCTCAGGAGACAGATCAGGTGGTCTGTATTCCCATCTCTTTAAGAGTTTTCCACAGTTTGTTGTGCCTACACAGTCAGAACACTTTAGTGTAGTCAATGAAGCAGAAGTAGATATTTGCTGGAGTTCCCTTGCTTTCTCTATGATCCAACAAATGTTGGCTGTTTGACCTCTGGTTCCTCCGCCTTTTCTACATCCAGCTTGTACGTCTGGAAGTTCTTGGTTCATGTCCTGCTGAAGCCTGGCTTGAAAGGCTTTGAGCATAACCTTGCTAGCATGAGTGTAAGTGTATGGTAGTTTTAACATTCTTTGGCATTGCCCTTCTTTGGAATTGGGCTTCCCTTGTGGCTCAGCTATAAAGAATCCTCCTGCAATATGAGAGACCTGGGTTCGATCCCTGGGTTGGGAAGATCCCTGGAGAAGAGAATAGCTACACAGTCCAGTATTCTGGCCTAGATAATTCCATGGACTGTCTGTGGGGTCGCAAAGAGTCGGACATGACTGAATGAGTTTCACTCACTTCACTTCTTTGGAACTGGAAAGAAAACTGACTTTTTCCAGTCCTGTGGCCACTGCTGAGTTTTCCAAACTTGCTGACATATTGAGTGCAACACTTTCACAGCATCATCTTTTAGGATTTTAAATAACTTAGCTGGAATTCAGTCACCTCCTATAGCTTGTTCGTAGTAATGCTTCCCAAAACCCACTTGGCTGCACACTTCAGGCTGTCTGGCTCTAGGTGAGTGACCACATCATTGCAGTTGTCCAGGTCGCTAAGACCTTTTTGTACAGTTCTTCTGTGTATTCTTGCCACCTCTTCTTAATCTCTTCTGCCTCTGTTTGGTCCTTTTTGTTTCTGTCCATTGTCATGCCCATCCTTGTACTAAATGTTCCTTTGATATCTCTAATTTTCTTGAAGAGATCTCTAATCTTTCCCATTCTATTGTTTTCTTCTATTACTTTGCACTGTTCGTTTAAGGAAACCTTCTTATCTTTCCTTGCTGTTCTCTGGAATTCTGCATTCAGTTTGGTTTATCTTTCCCTTTCTCCTTTGCCTTTCACTTCTCTTCTTTCCTCGGTTATTCATAAAATCTCCTCAGACAACCACTTTGCCTTCTTGCATTTTTTTCTTTGGGATGGTCTTGATCACTGCCTCCTTTACAATGCTGTGAACTTCTGTCTGTAGTTCTTCAGGCACTCTGTCTATCAGATCTGTTCCCTTGAATCTGTTTCTCACCTCCACTGTAGGGGTTTGATTTAGGGCATACTTGAATGGCCTGGTGGTTTTCCCTACTTTGTTCAGTTTAAGTCTGAATTTTGCAATACGGAGTTCATGATCTGAGCCATAGTCAGCTCCTGGTCTTCTTTTTGCTAACTGTATAGAACTTCTCCATCTTTGGAGAAAATTTATAATCAATCTGATTTATGCAAAGAATATGATCAGTCTGATTTCGGTTTTGACCATTTTGTGATGTCTATGTGTTGTCATCTCTTTTGGTTTTAGAAAAGGGTGTTTGCTATGACCAGTGCATTCTCTTAACAAAACTGTTAGCCTTTGCCCTGCTTCATTCGGTACTCCAAGGCCAAACCTGCTGTTACTCCAGGTACCTCTTGACTCCCTACTTTTGTATTCCAGTCCCCTATGATGAAAAGGACGTCGTTTTTTGGTGTTAGTTCTAGAAGGTCTTGTAGGTCTTCATAGAACTGGTCAGCTCAGCTTCTTAGGCATCAGTGGCTGGTGCACAGACTTGGATCACTGTGAGACTGAAATGAACCGAGATCATCCTGTCACTGTTGAGACTGCATCAGGCACTGCGTTTCAGAGGCTTCTGTTGACCACAAGGGCTCCTCCGTTGCTTCTAAGTGATTCTTGCCCACAGTAGTAGATACGAACGTCATCTGAACTAAATGCACCCATTCTGGCTCATTTCAGTTCAGTGATCCCTAGATGCCCCTCTTCAGTCTGGCCATTCCCTCCTCGCCCACGTCCAGTTTGCCTGGACTCATGGGCCTAACACCCCAGGTTCCTCCGCAATACTGTCTCCACAGCATCAGGCTTCAGACACGAAGCCATTTCTGCTTTGGCCCAGTCACTCCATTCTTCCTGGCGCTGTCAGTGATTGCCCTCTGCTCTCCCACAGCAGCACATCAGACACCTCTGACCTGGAGTGCTCGTCTTCCAGTGTCAAATCTTTTTGCCTTTTCGTACAGTCCATGAAGTTCTTGCAGCAAGAATACTGGAGTGGTTTGCTGTTTCCTCCTCCAGTGGACCACGTTTTGTCAGAACTCTTCACTAGGACCTGTCCATCTTGGGGGCCCCGCACAATGCGGCTCATCATTTCACTGTGCTCCCCAAGCCCCTTTGCCACAACTAGGCTGTGACTCACGGAGGAGCAACTTCAATGGGGCGTGGGATAGCCTTGTCTTTGGGTCAGGCGCCATTCATACAGCCCCTTTGTTACCAGAAGTGTGAGGACACCTGTGGGATCTGTGTTTGGACAGGGGTGCGTGGGGCTGAAGGGTATGGGCACACACTTAAGTCCATAAAGTGCCTTTCAATAAGCGGCCTGCACAAGGAACTGATTAAATTACAGTGTAGTCATCTGATGGATGTTATGCTTCCTTTAAAATTGGAAAGAATTTTAATGACGTGGGAAAATGTTCCCTCTGTGACATGAGGTAAAAAAGTCAGGACGCTGATAGGTGCCACGCGGTGGTGACGACGGCGGAGAGGTGGTCACGTGTGAGTGCTGACTGCCGTCTTGTCCCCACAGCGCTCCAGACCTACAGCTTGGGATGCTTTTTTTTCACTAACTTTTACTTCTCCACAGCTTCCAGATCTTTTACGGGGAACATCCGTGGCTTACAAATGGATAGAACAGAGTTATTCGGACAGTCTGTGCCCAGCATCTGGTTTAGACTGAGCTGCGGGTAACGGCCAAGCGTGCTCCGAGGAGAGCCTGAACCGGCCACAGGAGGGGCATGGCCCCTGGTTCTTCAACTTACTGTGTCCCCCCTCCCGCCCCCCAGTTTGCAGTCTCGACCAGCCACGCAGCACGTCCGTACGGGAAGGCCCTAGAGGCAGCGAGGTCCCGGGAGGTGCCCGCCGCAGAGCGCTCATTCCATAGCCGGTTTATGACGTGGGGAATAAACAAGCCTTTACCTTTCACCAAAGCACTCTGGTTGTTATTTAGGGTGGACGCCCCATCTGCTTCCCAAAGGAATCTTGGCCGCTCATGTAATTATGCTAGACCCAGCAGGGAGCTCCTATAAATAGAAAGCCTGAGGGGCGGTGCCCGGGAAGTTGCTCGAGAGGCCCCGGTCCTCCGTCTCGGGACCTTGGGAGGCTTGCTTAACTTTTATGAACCCACGGCCGACCTCACATTGCTGTCCAGTGAGTAACCGCATGAGCACCGAGTCCCAGCACGCAGGGCAGCCGCCCAGGTCCCCTCCCAGAGGGGCCAGCGCCCCCACCCTCACTGGGAAGGTGCGAGGCCCTACCTTAAGAAGGCAGCAAACCACCCGGTGATGGTCACTGGGCCAGGCGGCAGGACACCCAAGGTGCCCGCGGCTGCGGGTCCGCGAGCTCGCCCCAAGCATCTCTCCCCTGGGGCCCCTCCCGGGACCCCGCCGCACACTGCTAGCCGAGTCCCTGTCCCCAGGGCCCGCACCCAGCTCCTTTCAGAGAAAACGCCAGCCACATGGTTGAGGACTGGACCAGAGCTTCTCTGGAGCATGAACCCAAGCCAGACGTGCCTCCTTCTGAACCGGATGAAGGGCAACAGCTGTGTTCTGTGGATTCTTCCTGTTCAGAACATCTGCCATAAAGGACAAGCTTGCAGGCTCAGTTGTGTCCGGCTCTTTACGACCTCATAGCCCGTCAGGCTCCTCTGTCCATGGGATGCTCCAGGTGAGAATGCTGGAGTGGGTTGCCATTCCCTTCTCCAGGGGATCTTCCCAACCCAAGGATTGAACCCACGTCTTCTGTGTCTCCTGCATTGGCCGGCGCATTCTTTACCACTGAGCCATGGGGGAGCCCAGTGTAAAAGGCACAGCCACCAATACTTGAAGGGAAAAATTAGCCAGAAATGGGAATGGCTGGCTAGGGGCTCAGTGCCTGGCAGGAAGGCGATGGGGCCGGGGCCGTGGTGTCCCTAGAGCAAATCTCTCCTCTCCAAGGACCCTGGGCCACGGGCTGCGGCCAAGATGCAGGTCAGGCAGAGGGCCACATGGGCAAGCAGGGATGAGGCCAGCAGAGCAGGGGTGAGCCCCGCACACGGTGGGTTCCACCTCTTGGAAGTGCCCAGAGCAGTGCCCCGGGGCCCCCTGCACTGGAGGGTGAAGGGACAGGAGAAGACCTCTGGCTTCTCCACTGCTTATCACAAAGACACACCTCTCCATCTTCCCTAAGCTGAGGATGGTAAGATGTTGAGAAGTGGCAGGTGGGGGACTTTGATGCTGAAAAGGAAGGTACAGCTATGCATCTGTCTTCCTGTTGAGTTTGGGGGTATCTCTCCTCTCTGTGACTGAGTGGAGAAGTGAGGGGAAGATTCAGGATTCTGGAGATCAGAGTTGCCCAGGAGCCTGACCTCTGTGCCCCTGGGACATCTCTGCATCAGGGGTCAGCAGGAGGGGCAGAGAGCCCGCTCCCCTGGGACTCTGGGAAGTCCCCATCCAGGCTCCCTCCTCCTGGTCTTGCTCCCTCCTCCTGACCTTCCCTCCCCACTTGGGGACGGGTTGGTGGCCCCCGTTCACCTTTCAGGGACCCCTGGGCTCCTGGGGCTTCTGTGGGAGGGTGCTCAGCGGTGCTCTCTGGATTCTGACCTCCTACCCTTTATTCTTATTAAGTGTAAAAATCTTGTAAAAATAAACCGAAGGAGCATGGATATTCCCATGATACAAGAAAGTGATTGGGACTACAATGTTCCTTCTGTGTGGCAGGTTGAAAAGGAGGGAGAAGGAAGGAGAAAGCGAAGGACCTCAGGGCCAGTGGCCCAGCAAGGGGAAGTGACCGGCCTGCCACCTGCTGGACAGCCACTGCTTCCCAGGGCAAAGGCCGAGGACAAGGCCAGCAGAGCAGCCACAGGTTTGGGAAAAGGCCCAGTGGTTACAGCCTGGCTGGGATGCCAACCAGCCTCCAGAGCAGAGCTGAAGCTCACTCAGCAGCCTTGCTGGAGGAAAAGAGCAGAGTCTGGGGACTCCATGCCCATCTCCCCATTGCTGAGATCCCACACTGCCCGGACCACCCACCCTGCCTGGACCACCGGGCAAAAGGGGAAAGGCGGTGTGGGGACACGGGCAGCAAGACAGGCCACGAGCCCCGTGAGGTGAGGGGTTCGCAGACACGGCAGGACTGCTGGGGGCGTGGGCACTCAGCAGGGGCGTGGGCAGATTGCTGGGGGGCTGGTCCAGGCCCTCAGCCTTGGCCTTGGCGTCATTTACCCCCGAGTCTCTTGCTGTGGTGAAACACACGCAACACGAGGTCTGTTGTCTCCAGGCGTGTCAGTGCACAGCTCAGCGGCACTGAGCACCTCAGTCCACCATCCCCAGCAGCATCCCCAGAACTTTCTCTCCTCCCAAACAGACTCTGCCCCCATTAAACACCGACTGCCCTCCCCCGCCTCTGGGAACCACCACACAGCTCTGTTTCTACGAGATGGGACTCTCTAGGGACTTCATCTAGGTGAGATCGCAGGGTGCTTGTGTTTCTGTGCCTGCCTATTTCACTTTGCGCCCTCAAGGTCTTATCCATGCTCTAGCAGGTGTCTAAAGCCCCTTCCTTTTTCAGACTGAACAGTATTCCGTGGTGTGGGCATCTCACATTTTGCTCTTTTCCATCCATCGGTGGGCATTTAGGGTGCTTCCACATTTTAGCTGTTGAGACTAACACTCCCGTGAACATGAATTCAATTTCAATTCTGCTTTCAGTTCTTCTGACTATATCCCCAGAAGTGAAAATCCTGGACCAGATGGAAATTTTATTTTTACCTTTTTGAGTAACCTTCCTATTGTTTTCCATGGAGGTGGCACCAGGTACCTTCCCACCAATTATGCACGGAGATGTCAGCATCTTCACATCATCACCAATACTGGGTACTTTTTTTTTGGTGGCTTTTTTTTTTTTTTTTTGATAGAAACCATTCTGAGTGTGCCGCGGGGCTCTCACTGTAGCTTTGATCTGCTTTCCCTAATGATCCATGATGCTGAGTGTCTTTTCATGTGACTGTGGGCCATCTGTCTTAATCCATCTCTGAATTGTTGTTTTGTTGTTGAGTTTCAGAAGTTCTCTATATATTCTGAATGTTAAATCCTTATGAGATATATAACTTGCAAACACTTTCTCCCATTCTACTGTTTGTATTTTTATTCTGTATATAGAGTCTTTTGATGTACGAGAATTTTACATTTTCATGGATTCCATTTTGTCAGTTTTTTCTTTTATTGTCTGTGCTTTTGGACTCATAGCAAAGAAATGTTGCCAAACTCAACACTGTGAAAATTGTGCCTGATGCTTTCTTCCAAGAGCCATGGTGTTAGGGCTTAGACTTAGGCCATGTATCCATTTTGGTTTTTTTCTTATATGGTGCGAGGTAAGGGTCCAACTTCAATTGCTGACATTCAGAGCCAGGTAATTCTTTGTTCATGGGAAGGACTGTGCTTCGTAGGATGTTTAGCAATGTCCCTGACCTCTGCTCACTAGATGTCGGGGCCTCTGCTCCCGGTGGAACAGACACTGCAAATGTTGCCCTGGGCAGCACATGGCGTCTCTGGTTGCAAGACTGGTGGCAAGGTGGCCTTCGGGATGGGGCAGAGCTGTGGACAAGCCTCTTGGAGTGACCACGGAGCATCAAGAGGGTGGAGTCCCTCCTGGCAGCCCACTAAGGGAGGTCGGCAGCAGAGGGCCCTCCACAAGCGAGCAGCCGCAAGCCTGGGGCCCTCTGCTCAGTGAGCCCATGGGTAAGGTGGCCCAGCAGCAGGGATGGAGGCTCTGCGGGAGCTCAGAAGGGCCCACTTCCCCACACCAAGGCTGACCCAGCCACCAACACAGCTGAGCATCCAGCCTGTCCACAGCAGCGGCCACAGCCTCGCCTCCAGTGTGGTCCCTGCTTGAGGGATAAGAGGACGCTACCCAGGGACAAGCTGATTAACCACAAACCCTTGTTTTATGGAGGGGCTGCACTTGGCCCTTAAAACAGAAATAGAGCGTGTTCTTGGATCAGAGGACTTGGCGAGTAAAATACGTTTACCTGTGGAGTCAACGCATTCCCATTAAAAATCCCAGTGAAACTTTTGCTATAGTTGACAGACACACTCGAGGCCACGAAGAGCCCAGAACACGCTTGAAGGTGAAGAAGGCAGGTGGTGTGGACAGAATGTGCCCACCCCCCGTGTCTATGTTGAAGCCCGAACACTCAGTGAAGCTGTGTTTGGAGATGCGGTCTCCGAGGAAGTAATTAAGGTTAAATAAGATCATACGAGCTGTCTCTAATCTGAAGTGCCTGGGATCCTCGTGGGAAGAGGAGAGCAGGGCACAGACTTGCACCAGAGTATGATCACCCGGGCCTTGGAGAGAAGACGGCCCCCGACCTGCGCAGGGAGCGGCCTCGGGAGGAGCCTGGATCTTGGATGGACAGCCTCCAGACCTGAGGGACCGTGTGTCCGTGTGCAGGTGGCCCAGCCTGAGCAGACTGCAGTGGGGGCCGGGCGCCCCTGGGAGTCTGGGCCAACATCCACAGCACTGAGGAGAGGCTGGATTTGGCGTGAGGTTAAGTGAGCGGATGGTGGTGGCTACGGGGAATCCAGAGAGAGCACACGGCCCCTTGGCTCGTGGCAAAGGTGCTTCCCCGGTCACAGGGAAAGGATGGTCATCGTGAGTCTAGCGTGCTGGGATGAGTGAGTGTCTATTTGGAAAAAAGCCTAGGCCTCCATTCAGAAAGATTTCTTAAACAGGACACAAGATACACTAACCGTGAAACCTAGATAAATCTGACTGCATTGAAAGGAAACTCTCTTACGCACTCAGAAGACATGGTTTTAAGGGAGGGAAGGCTGGAGGTCCGAAGGCCTATGACCATACTTGGGTAAAAAACCATCGGGGTCGGTTACATAAAGAGCTCCCAGAATCGGCCACTACTGAGCAAGTGAGTGTGTGTGTGTGTGTGTGTGTGTGTGTGTGTGTGCGCACACACATACACACACACACACACACACACACACACACACACAGAGCAAAGGCTGGATCAGAAGCGCAGCAGTGCAGTCATCATGGAAACCCCGATACCCAGAGAGGAAGCAGTGAACAGACACCAGCAATCAAGCAAATGCAAGCAGAGCCAAAGCGAGACCCCACTGTGCAGAGTCTGAGACGCAGAGACCCTCTCACCCCTGAGCTTTAGGAGCCTGGGGTGCG
>SJYF01000809.1:298582-314050 GCA_006410515.1 Procapra przewalskii | reverse complement strand
GGGAGGTCATTGTGGGGCCTGTGCACAGTCCACCCCCGAGCGACTGCCCCCCACTTTCTACTTGCTGCCAGGGTCACGAGCTGAGCCGGCATGGTCTGGGCCTGCACCCACCCTTGTCCCCCGGGCTGAAGAGACCACCACGTCCTCCCCACCCAGGGCCTCGCCTCCAGAGTCTGCCCTGAGTCTTCGGGACCAACCCCACTCTGTCCCTTCTCTCTATCCGTGCCCTCGCCTCCAGATCCCCTCCCTTTGCCCCTGTGCGCCATAGGGGGCTGCGCTAGATCATCCCTGAAAGCTGGGGTCCCACCTAGACCGCCCGCTGCCAGGTCCCGCCCCCAGGCCACGCCCCTGTCCCCAGCGCGCCACCCTCTAGGTCACTCCCGGCTGAGCTGCCGGGGGGGAGACTGCACGCAGGCCCTTTCCTGGGCCCTCCGCCCGGAAGTCCAGCACCCTCCCGCCTGGCCCTGGCTGCCCCAGCCTCACCAACCTGGTCCCGCCAACCCCACCCCTGCCCAGAATGGGCACCTCCGGTCTCTGACACCAGGCCTGCCCTGCCCCACCTCATGCCCCGCCCACGAAAGCCCCCGAGTTTCCCTCTTCGGCCTCCCATTTTCCACACAGTCACCCTGGGACCCCCTTGGCAAAGCGCCCGAGTTTAAGCGGATCCTGGGCCCCCCTGCCGCCCGCGTCCTTCACCCAGCAGCCTCCTTGGAGGACGCCATCCGCACGTGGGCGCACTGTGTGTCCTCATGGAAGACAAGGCTTCCGCCGGAGCTCCCTCGCTCTCCCTCCCACCACTCCTCCGAGACACACCGGCTGCCCCCAAGCCCGTCCTCCAGCCCTCGGAGGGCGGCCAGCAGCCAGGACGGCCTGCCTCCCTTGGCCCGCCCAGCGCTGCCTCGGCTGCGTTCACCGCCGCCAGAGTGCCATCGCGCTGGCCAAGCTGTCCCGCGGAGCTGCCAGCCGCCGGTGGGTGCCTCCTGAGTCTGGCCTCTCCTCTCCGGGGTGGGCAGTGCAGTCACACCTGGACTTGGGGAGCACCGCGTGTGCCCCCGGGGCTCAGGCCTCACTGCCCCTCCCACGTCCAGCCTGAGAGGGGTGCAGCCTCGGCCCCCTGCTCCCAGGGATAAGACCACCGGGCTTAGTCCCTTCCCAGCCCTGGGTCGTTCATCAGGTGGACGTGGGCCGGGCCAGGCCTCGCCAGGCTCTCACCAGGACCCCAGGTGCCGGCAGTCTGCCGCGGCAGGGAGGTGGGCACACTGTGCTCCTGCCCGGGGAGCTTTCTGGGGCTGAGGAGCCCCGCATCTTGTCAGCGTCCCGTCCAGGAGCACAGCGTCCCACCCTCGTTTCTGCAACATCCTGGGCCTTGGGGACTCGGCTACCTGAGGGCCAGCATGTGCACCAGTAGGAAGGACGTGGGGGTCTCTGACAGCTGGCGGGCTGGGAGGGACCCTCAGCCACCCACAGCCACACTGTGCACGCCCAGGGGTGACCGCCCCACGCAGAGCACATCCCCGTGGGGAGTGTTGTGGCCAAGTCACCCCCGCGTGCGAAGAGGTCGCTGGACTCAGACAGGACACAGTCTGTCCGGTCCTGCTATCCTGCTGGGCGTCAGTGTGTAGCTTGGTTTAATGCCACAGCCCTGAGGCTCCATTTCCCCTCAGAGCTGAAAGCTTTATTCTTTGCACTTGACCAAAAGCTACGTGCTTATCAGGAATAATCACACTTCAGACTCCGCCAGCTTAAGTTTGTGGAAATGTGGGGTGGCTGACGTTCATCCTTTCCTGCTCAGCATAGAAGCAGCCAAAGGCACGTGCCCAGAGGGGACGCAGAGGAGACCCTGGCCCGTGACCCCACCGAGCCCCGGGGTCTGACGGCTGGCACATCCACCAGGATGGGGCCCGTGCACTTGGAGGGTCATTGCCCCTCCAAGGGTCCCTGAAGCCCAGCAGCCTCCCTGGCTCAGCCCTGCCCCCACAGCTCCGGGCAGGGGCGCCGAGTGGCCTTGGGGGCCCACCTGCTGCTCCTGAAGGCAGTGCTGACCTGAGATCACCACACGGCACAGGGAGCCCAGGACCACAGCAAGGACCCACACATGCTTCGGGAGGCCAGCACCGCGGGCAGGTGTGGACCCAGCCCGGTGCATGCGCCCACCCAGGACAGACCCCAGAGCCATGAGGGTCTGCCCAGTCACCAGGAAGGGGGCCCACTCAGAGAGCCACTGCAGGCTGGCCACAGAGACCCCACCACTGCTGTTCTGGGGGCGGTGGGCACCGGCTCCAGCTCAGGGCTGGCAAGTACCCATGAGTGCCTGGTGTCCACCAGCCAGCCCAGCATCACCAGGGCACACGGGCAGAGTCTCGGGCCCACAGGCTGGACGAGGGACACCCACCATTCTCCCCACTGCGCTCAGGATGTCCAACTGTGGTTCCCACAGCTGCAGGAGACTCCGCCTGCTTCTCTCGGGCCAATTTATCCTAAACCTTCTCCCCACCTTGCCTCTGCTGACCGCACGCTCGCCCCACACCAGACATCTCCGCTCCTTCCTCGCCCTTTGCACGGCCGTGAGCCATCCCCAGGGGCGGCTTTGTACCTGCAGGCATTCAAAGCCCTTGCAGGGAGCCCACTTCCCTGTGCTGGGAGATAAAGGGCCAGCCCACCCATCAGGAGACTGGTCTGCCTGTTGCAGGAAATAGGAGCAGAGGAAGAAACAGGATTTGATTGGTGCCCCGGGACGGGGGCGCACCACCCCGATGGCAGCCTCTGAAGGCCCAGCACCGGGCCGCGGGGTTCTCGCCACGGGTTCTACAGCCGGGCGTGCGTGTCACAAACCTCCCTTGTCCTCGGGCGCCCCAGGACCTCCGCTCCTGCTGGACCCCTTCCTCCACGCCGGGCTCAGGCTCCTGGGCCCTCATCCCAGCTCCTCCTCCCACGTCCCTGTGCCCGCTGCGAATGAGGACCCCTGGCCGGGGCCCGGGAGGTGGGCTGGGGACAGAGGCCTGGCCTGGCGCACGGTGCCGGAACTGTTGCAGGGGAGAGGCACCCACGTGGGTGACCCTGCGTGAGGCTGTTGGAGCCTCGGGGAGAGGAGGACGCAGGAGGCGAGGAGCAGACTTGTTCCCAAAGAGGCCAAGGGTGTGAGCACCTTGAGGACAAGGGGGCCTGACTTTTCAACTGTCAGCACAGAGAGCTGCAGATTTCAAGAGAGAAAATGGCGACGAGCTCTGTCTTGGGTGGGAAATGATGGCGCCCACGCTAGTGCTCCATTTTCAGAGCACGCCAGTGGGTGCAGACATCACCGGGGGCGGCAGACTGGCAGACGGAACGAAGACCCTGGCATCCGGCCCCATCACTCCATGGGAAATAGGTGGGGAGACAGTGGAAACAGAGGCTGACTTCATTTTTCTGGGCTCCAAATCACTGCAGATGGTGACTGCAGCCATGAAATTAAAAGACTCTTGCTCCCTGGAAGAAAAGTTATGACCAACCTAGACAGCTTATTAAAAAGCAGAGAGATTACTTTGCCAACAAATGTCCGTCTAGTCAAGGCTATGGTTTTTCCTGTGGTCATGTATGGATGTGAGAGCTGGAGCATGAAGAAAGCTGAGTGCCAAAGAATGGATGCTTTTGAACTGTGGTGTTGGAGAAGACTCTTGAGAGTCCCTTTGACTGCAAGGAGATCCAACCAGTCCATCCTAAAGGAGATCAGTCCTGAATATTCATTGGAAGGACTGATGCTGAAGCTGAAACTCCAGTACTTTGGCCACCTCATGCAAAGAGTTGACTCATTGGAAAAGACCCTGATGCTGGAAAAGACTGAGGGCAGGAGAAGGGGACGACAGAGGATGAGAGGGTTGGATGGCATCACCAACTCAATGCACATGAGTTTGAGCAAGCTCCAGGAGTTGGTGATGGACAGGGAGGCCTGGTGTGCTGCAGTCCATGGGGTTGAAAGAGTCAGACACGACTGAGCGACTGCACTGAGCTGGACTGAGATGTAACAGCCTGTGTGCTGCCCGCCTCAGGGGCAGAGGGCTGGGGAGGGGCCCGCAGCCCGGGACCCCTGAGCAGGCCCAGTGCCCACCCTGGGCTTCTGAGACGGTCCTCGCCAGAGGAGCCCGGAGCTACCCGGGGGATGCATGATGCAGGGCTGGGGCGAGCGAGGCACAGGGGGGCCAGAAATCTTGGGTCAAAAAGTGAGGAGCTGTTTAAGAAAGGCGGGGCCACGTGGGAGGAGCATGAGCCAGCATGAATGGGCTGCCCCTGGCTGAATCTGGGGCAATTCGGTCACGAAAATAAAGAATGACAAGAGCAAATTATAACTCGCTGAGTGTGATCAGGCTACACGAGCCCAGATTTACAGCAAAGACGACACAGAAAATTTGAGGACTCACGTGCTGTAACAGCTCGTGTGCCGTAACTAAAGACCCTGCGTGTGCAGCCAAGACCCGGCACAGCCAAATAAATAAATAAAAATGAATGTTTTCTAAAAACTATGAATTTGTAGCTTAATAAGCTTGAAAGAGCAGACTCATTGGAAAAGACTGATGCTGGGAAAGACTGGAAGTGGGAGGAGAAGGGGACGACAGATGATGAGATGGTCGGATGGCAGCACCAACTCGATGGACATGAGTGTGAGTAAACTCTGGGAGTTAGTGATGGACAGGGAGGCCTGGTGGGCTGCAGTCCATGGGGTCACAAAAAGTCGGACACGACTGAGTGATTGAACTGCTCTGATGGCTAATATTATCTAGTGTGTAGTCGTGAACAGATGGCATTCCCCTAAAAGACCAGATTTGTGTACACGTGGCTTTGGACAGTGGAGAACATGCCCTGTGGGCTTACGTGACTGGGAGCTGAGGGGGTCTGCACGACGTGGCCTCGTGGGTCCAGGGAGGCCCCTCTGCCCTTGGCTGTGGGGCTCCTCCAATAGTACCCTCACCACACATATCTCAAAGAGAAACAAGAAGAGACCAGCTCTTGATGGTCCCAAATGAAGAGAGAGAGCTCTGTCGCAGGTCCCCGAGGAGGATGCTGGGAGCAGCCAGAACACCTCCTCCCTCTGGGACAGATGCTCAGCCAGTCTTGCAAGCTTGGCTCCAGACTGTGGGGCCCTCCTCTGCTCTGCCCGGCACCAGCACCACACACGCGGGTCCTCAGACTTCTCACCTCCATCTGTGGCGGGAGCGTGGACATGACACCGTCTTGGACAGAGAACGAAGGGACAGGGAGGCCTGTGCTGTCCCTCCTGGTATCTCATCTCACTGAAGGGCTCAAAAATAGATCAAAGGGCGGCTGAGCTGTCATCCGATCTGTGTACAACTCTTAGTGTCCCCGAAGTCAGCACCAAGGGCGCTTGCCAGGAAGGACGAAGTGGGGTGAAGGCAGAAGTGGACGAGCCCTCGTTGCTGCTGTTGGGGTGCAGCAGAAACTAGCACAGCATCGCAATGCAATTGCATCTGTGTGAGTCGCTCAGCCGTGTCCAACTCTTTGTGGCCCTGTGACCTGTAGCCCACCAGGCTTCTCTGTCCATGGGATTCTCCAGGCAAGAATACTGGAGTGGGTTGCCATGCCCTTCTCTAGAGGATCTTCCTGACCCAGGGATTGAACCCTGGTCTCCTGCATTGCAGGCAGATTCTTTACCTTTTGAGCTATAGGGAAGTCCCCTTAGTAAATGTAAAGAGTATACAGTATCTTAGAAAGAAAACATTGGAGTGAGTAAGAACAAAACTGGGAGCTAAGCTCTGTAGATGGCAGAGTGGCTTGGCTCAGAGGCGCTCATCCCCAGATAACACTCATGCACTCAGGGAAAACAGGAGACACTAGGGGAAGGCTCTGGAGAGGGCTTAGGCACAGCAGCCCTTGAAAGGAGGCCCTGCCGCGGGCGAGGCTCACGTGCCACAGCTTTTCGCCTGAGGAGGCAGCTGTGTGGTTGGGCAGGCGGAACCCAAGAGAACACCGTGGCTTTGATGGCTGGAAGAGTCAGACATACGAAGTGAAGGCTAACATCACAAAGCGGAAGGAGCTCACATCTGCGTGCAGATCCACCCAGATCCTCAGCTGACTTGTGTAGGGAAGATGCCAGTGGCCCCACGAGAACCCATGAGGCAGGGACAGAGCTGGCGTTGAGTTCAGCTGGGCAAGCGGCCGGCTGGGATGACGGTGAACCCTCATCACATGAGGAGCACAGAATCCAGAGTCACCACACGTGGACCAGCGCTCGGACCAGCAGCAGGTGTGCGCCACCGAGACGGAGAGGGGGGCCAGTCCCAGAAGCACGTCCGTAGAAGCCTACCCGGCAGGCAGGTAGTGACAAAGGGCAAACTTCAACCCGCTCCAGGAATTCAAGAGAAACATAGTCATACGAATAAACAGGGAGTCTCGGCAGAGAAACGGAAATGATTTTTTGAAAAGAACCAAACAGAAATTCTGGGACTGAAAAGTGCTACAGATGATGTGCTGGGTCATAAAATAGGTCTCGAATGTTTCCAGTGTGAAATCTCAGAGTGGACTCTCTGACCACGAGGAAGTTAAATTAGAAATCAATGAGGACTGGACACAAATATTTGTAAATTAGAGAACACACTTTTAAGCAATTCATGGGTCAAAAAGAGAAATCACCAGGGGAATTAGAAAGCACGTGGGACTGGGTGGTAATGAGGACGCATGCGCGCGCTGTCGCTTCTGCCGCGTCCAGCTCTGTGCGACCCTGTGGACCGTACAGTCCAGCAGACTCCCCCATCCATGCGATTCTAAAGGCAACCGTATGGAGTGGGTTGCCGTTTCCTCCTCCAGGGGATCTTCCCCACCCACGGACCAGTCTCCAGCACCTCCTGCCTTGCAGGCAAATTCTTTATTGCTGAGCCACCCAGGAAGCCCGATGAAGAGTATATGAGCGTGTGTGAGCTGCCCAGTCGTGTCCGACTCTTTGCAGCCCCACAGACTGTAGCCTGCCAGGCTCCTTTGTCCATGGAATTCTCCAGGCAAGAATACTGGAGTAGGTTGCCATTTCCTCCCCCAGAGGATCTTCCTAACCCAGGGATCGAACCTTCACCTCTTGCACCTCCTGCGCTGCAGGCAGATTCTTTACCCCTGAGCCACCTGGAAGGCTCTGCAAAAGGCGATGCAGCAAGACAAAGCAGTGTTTTCCAGGAATGGATGCGAGGCCAGGTTAGAGCTGAGAGTCAAATCAGTGGAGTCCATCATACTGGCAAAGCAAAGGAGAGCATCGCATAAACCTCAAAATAGAAGCAGAAAGGGCATTTACCAAAATCCAAAACCCTCGCGAGATAAAAGGGCTCAGCAACAAAGGCATCAGGGTAAAACCAGCCACTAACATCGGACTTAGTGGCCAAACACCAAACGCTTCTCTGAGCTCAGGGACAAGACAAGCAAGCCTATTCTGACCATGTCTAGTTCACACTTTACTGCAGGTGTTAGAGCAGGAAAGCAAGAGAGAAATGGGAGTAAAGATTGGCCAAGGAAAGGTAAAGCCCCTTCTAACCATCACTCCAAATCTTTGTTGTGACGTGACAAAAGCATACACTCGCCTCACATGACTATCCCCTGACGATGCAAGTGCTAACTCAGAGACTGTTAAGGAATCTTTAAAACGACAATTAGCATTGTTAAGAGCTTAGCTGTGTCTCGGAATACATCAGTTAAGTCTCTATGCAGTGACAGCAAATAACTTGAAAATACAAATGTTGAATTACTCGGTTTTTAACAGCATCAAAACTGTAAAATACTTAGGACTAAATTTAACAGAAGTTTTACAGGGCGTCTCTGAGACCCACTGAGAGGAGATGAAAGATCAGGAGACCCGGGGAGATGGCCTTCTCGGGTTGGGACGTTTGTTGTTGATGGTCGCCAACTGTCCCCAGCTGGGCTGTAGACTCCAGGCGGGTCAGACGGATCTGGGGTGGGGGCGGGGCGTGGGGAGACCCTGATTCCAGAAGCCGCCTTCAGCATCGACGGTGCCAGTGTCGGCTCTGTTCACACCTCGTGGCTCGGCCTGGGAGGGGACACAGGGAGCCTCTGAGTCCTCACCCCACGAGGGGGAAGGAGGCACCCCTCTGAGGCACAGAGAGGCTGCTGGCCTGGCCAGAGTCACCCAGCTGGACAGAGACCCTGCTGGGCCCCAGGCGCTCACCGCACGTGCTCAAGGGGCGTCCACGGTCACGCTTTTTTCTCCTTATCACCATCCTGTCCCTCGGTGGAGCGGAGGCCTGAAATAGCACTTGTAGGCCCCTCTTTGGGGATTTCTGTCTTCATTCTCAGGGTTGAGAAACACAGGCTAACCCTGGACCGTGCCTTTGCTCTAGAGCACTGGGGTCAGGGGAGGTGGGGATGGCATCCCAGAGGTGGGCTTCTGGGGCCCAGGGCCCGGGACTCGTGGCCTCCCCGCACCACCCGAGTGTGGGGACATCACGGGGCTGCCTGTGATGAGGACATGGGGCCCTGGCCTCCAAGGCCATCCTGCCCTGGGACACCTCACCAGGCGGGCCCTGCCCTGCCCACCCTGGGCAGCGGGTGGACCTGCCTTGGCCCTGAGACCCCAGGTGTGAGCGAGGCCCAGGGGAGCTCTCACTTCCCTTGGAGGGACGAGGACCTTCGACAAAGCCCCAGGACCACCGAGCGGGCTGGCGGGGTTTCCCTGCAGGCTCAGGAGCAGCGGGGAGCTAAGGGAGCGCGTGGGCAACACCGCACCCCCGTCCTAATCCCTAAATTGCAGCAGGCTTCCTCCTCTGATAAGCTCGGCCTTGTTTTGAATGTCACCCAGTCTCAGAACACTGTGTTTTAAAGATTTCTTCACATCTGCTCTGCCCTACTTAGGGCATCACGTGACACCCAGCATAAGGCGTTCCCTTCTCTGCTCTTAATCCTTCGATTTCTGCTGATACTTAATATTTCCAACTCCTGAGCCTTCACACGGATATTATGCTCTTGTTTGCTACAGAATTAAAGGCAGGAAGAGAATAAACAAAGCAATGCCTTTTGCGTGGCAAACTCCCGTGGCCCTCACCCCTGGGGTTCCTGTTAGGGTGGCTGCCAGCACCCTAGCCACCTGGGCAGGTGTGGAGGGTGTCACACCACCAGGCCTTTCGAAACTGTGCTAAAGTGGCTGGGTGGAGGGGAGACGGGAGGAGCTTGAGGAAAACCAAGTGTGCACTATTTATAACTTTTAAAGTAGATTTATAACCTAAAATTACTGTGTGAATTAGCAACGTGTTTCCTCTTGGAACAGCATGCTTGCTTTTAGGGTAATTTTTCAATCACGGACAGAACTCATTTTGACATTTTGTGATTGAGGCCACAGATGGAAGCACAGGACGGAGCTTGGCTGTTTTCAACTCGTACAGGAAGCGGGCTGCACCCCTGGGCACCACCTCTCTGGCAGATGCCGTAGAGGAGCCACGGGGACGTCCTGCTCTGGCTCTGGGCAGCCCCGACCCCTCAGGCACGGCTGGATCCAGGTCCCTAGGTGATAACCTCACCAGGCTGCTGGAGTCCACCTCTCAGCCGTTTTCTCCTCTGCGGTCATGTTCTCACAGAGGGGTGGGCTGTCCTGAGTAGCAGCAAATAGATGCCAGCTCCAAAATCTGGTACAAACACCAACCACCTCTTTCCTAAGGGTTAGCGAGTTGATTCAGGCTCTCGCTCAATCACCTTGAGTTGGGGTCTACTCTGGTGCCTTGGAAACATGGGACCAAGAAGGCGGCCCGGAGGAAAACCTAGACTCGAAATCAGAGAAGGGAAGCTGAAGCTGTAACCACAGACGATACCCACCAACTGGGGAGGCTAGGGGAGGAGACGCGCACTCCGTCGTGGCACAGGCAGGGGCAGGACTCTGCAGACAGGGGTGGTGGGGCGGGGCCGGAGCGCCAGGCGGGCGGGAGGGCTGGTTCACTGGGAGGGGCCGGGTCCTCCCCTGCCGGCAGCAACAGGAGCCCATGCAGGGTTCACACAGGGCTAGTCACTCTAGCTGTCGGGGAGGTCACTCTGGCTGCCTGGGTTTGTGATATCAGAGCTGATGCAAAGCGTGGCACCCATGAACTCTCAAGGCTGGATGGGTACACAGAGAACGGGTAGCTGGTGGATGGATGAGGGAGTGAACTGAGAGGGTGGAGGCTGAGGGGGAGAGCTTAGTCCTGAGTCCTAGCTCACAGACCCCCTCGGTAGACCTGACCCCATTTGGCTCCCTCATCTGTAAAACTGGGATCATGGGGCAGGACCCCAACACTGGGTTCCCATGCTGTTGGCGGAGGAGGGTGCACGTTTGTTTCACGACTGGTCTGGACCCGCTGGAACTGACTCCTGGAATGCACTTCCTGCCCCTGCCAGCACCAGCCCTGTCCTCATCAGGTGGAGAGGCCCACTGGCTTCACCCAGGGGGCCTCTCCAGGCTGACACAGGCAGGCCTCGCTTTCCTGCACTTCACAGACACTGAGGTTGCTGTTGTTGTCTGTTTGTTTGTTTTCTACAGATTGAAGGTTTGCGACAGCCCTGCGTTGAACAAGCCCATCAGCATCATTTTCCCAATAGCATCTGCTCATTTACTGTCTCTGTCACATTTTGGTGATTCTTGAAATATTTTAAGTTCTTCCCAGCAAAAAGAGTATGACTCTCTGAAGACTCAGAAGATGGTTAGCATGTTTTAGAAGTAAACTACTTTTAATTTTTAATTTCATGGCTTGAAATTAAAAGACGCTTACTCCTTGGAAGGCAAGTTATGACCAATCTAGATAGCATATTCAAAAGCAGAGGCATTACTTTGCCAACAAAGGTCCGTCTAGTCAAGGCTATGGTTTTTCCAGTGGTCATGTATGGATGTGAGAGTTGGCCTGTGAAGAAACCTGATCACTGAAAATTGATGCTTTTGAACAGTGATGTTGGAGAAGACTCTTGAGAGTCCCTTGGACTGCAAGGAGATCCAACCAGTCCATTCTGAAGGAGATCAGGCCTGGGATTTCTTTGGAAGGAATGATGCTAAAGCTGAAACTCCAGTACTTTGGCCACCTCATGCAGAGTTGACTCATTGGAAAAGGCTCTGATGCTGAGAGGGATTGGGGGCCGGAGGAGAAGGGGACGACCGAGGATGAGATGGCTGGATGGCATCCCTGACTCGATGGACATGAGTCTGAGTGAACCCTGGGAGTTGGTGATGGACAGGGAGGCCTGGCGTGCTGCGATTCATGGGGTTGCAAAGAGTTGGACACGACTGAGCGACTGAACTGAACTGAACTTTTAATTTAGCTGTGCACATTTTTTTGTACAGTGCTTTTGCACACTTAATCGACTGTAGTACAAAGTAAACGTGACCCTGATACACACACTCGCTTTGGAAGCCCAGGAGTCTGTGTGGCTCTTCACTGTGATGCTTTATAGGTGTGTGCTATGCGCCCAGTCGTGTCCAACTCTTGCGACCCCACAGGCTGTAGCCTACCAGGCTCCTCTGTCCATGGGATTCTCCAGACAAGAATACTGGAGTGGGTTGCCATTTCCTTCTCTAGCTCTACTGGTATCTGGAACCAAACCCACAGCACCTCCAAGGTTGCCTGAGTTGTGAAAGGGAAGGAAGCATTATCGCACAGCTGGCAGGCCGGTTTTGATCTCACCGGATCCCAGGTATGTGAAAGGCAAGGGTGAACATTATATGAACATTGTATATTTGGGTCATTCACCCAAGATCAGGTTGTGGTGCATCAAGTCCAAAGCTGAGTGTTAAGTGTTCCCACTACCTTCTAATGCCTCCTAATGGTAATAATCATTGTTTTCTCAAATTTGAAAAATTATTTCTTATTTATAGAAGCAATAAACATTCTTCAGACATATCATGAAACAGAAAACCTGTCACAGATACCACACTGTATTTAATAGGATATGAAGATAAAGAGATAACAAAAATAGTCTTTCCTGCACCTGCTTAATCATTGAAATGATAAATGCATTTAAACCCTGCCTGCATGCCCTCACACAGGACATTATGTGTCTGTTGAGGGTTCCTGGTTACAGACCGAAGGGTTTTTGGTCATAAAAAAAAAGGCAGGATCATTTTATGTGGTGCAGGGGATATGAGTTGGCTCCAAGAAATAACTGGGCTGTTGAGATAGCAAAGTGCTTCAGGCTGGGCTTTCAGTGCAGTGGGTGGCATTGGCATGAAACACATTTAGGCATTTTATATTTTATTTTTTAATATTTTCTTAAAGTCCCTGAGACTTGTTTTGTGGCCTAGCATGTGGTCTATGCTCTAGAGTGTTCTGTGCGCAGTTGAAAAGAATGTGTAGTCTGCTGCTTTTGGGTGGAGTGTTCAGTAAAAATCACGTAAGTCCATCTGATCTAATGTGTCATTTAATGTCAGTGTTTCCTTACTGACTTTTTGGGAGATCTGTCCACTGGTGTAAGCGGGGTGTTGGAGCTCCCCACTATTACTGTGTCACTGCTGATGTCCCCTGTGACAGCTGTTAGCGCTTGCCTCGCGTATTGAGGTGCTCCCGCGTTGGGTGCGGATGCATTCACAGCCGTTGCTTCTTCTCTTGATTGATCCCTTGATCACACGTAGAGTCCTTTGTCTCTGGTGACAGTCTTTGTCCTCAAGTCTACTTAGCCTGATATGAGGATTGCAACTCCAGCTTTCTATTGACTTCTGTTTGCATGGAATGCATTTTTCCATCCCCTCAATTTTAGTTTGAGTGTCTTTAGCTCTGAAGTGAGTTTCTTGTAGACAGTACATATACGGGTCTTGTTTTTATGTCCATTCAGCTACTCTAAATGGAGCAGTCTATTTACATTTAAAGTCATTATTGATAGGTATGCACTTATTGCCATTTTTAAAATAATTTTTTTTATGTGGACCATTTTAAAAATCTTGGTTGAATTTGTTAAAATATTGCTTCTGTTTTATGCTTTGGTTTTTTGGCCACAAGGTATATGGGATCTTTAGCTCCCCAGCCAGGGATCAAACTCACACCTCCTCATTGGAAGGCAAAGTCCTAAACACTGGGCCCCGAGAAGGCCCCTTATTGCCAGTTGTTAATTGTTTGTGGGCTGTTTTTCAAGGTCGTTTCTGTTCCTTTCATTTTCTTTTTTGCTCTTCCCTTGTGATTTGATGACTAGCTTTAGTGTTATGTTTGGATTCCTTTCTCTTTTTTGTGCACCTATTATAAATTTTTGGTTGGCAGCTATTATGAAGTTTTTACATAGCAATCTGTATTTACACGTGATTATTTTAAGTTGCTTTTAACTTGATCTCTTAAGCTCAATGCATTTTAACAACTCTACAGTTTTTTCCCTCCTTCATGATTACTGTTTTGACATTATATTTTGTATCTTTTTGTTTTGTGGTGTCTCTTACTTGTCATGGATATAGATGATTTGAACGCTTTTGTCTTTTAACCTTCCTACTAACTAGTAGGAATGTTTAGTATATGTGGGTGGTTTCCTATCTTTCCTGTATATTTGCCTTTTTCCAGTGAGATTCTCCCTGAGCACTGGGGCTCAGCTCTCAGCAATACCCACAGGAGTGGCCGCAAGATGGAAGGTGGGGGTCTGTGCTGTTCTGGGCACCCCCTTAGGACCTCAGCTACTGTGCCAGGGCCTGGGGGCCCACCTTGCTGCTCATGGCTCAGAGGTTCCCACCTTCGGAAGAGAGAGATTGCTTCATGCCACCTGGTCCTGCAGGAAGCCTCTCCAGAAGCTCAGGCTGAGCCTGCTGACCCAGGCACTTTGACAGCTAATCCTCAGGACACTGTGATNTTTGGCAGTCATGCCACTGCTTTGCTTAGTCATAAATGATGCAGTTGGGAACATGTTGTTTTTTTCTCCAAAGAAAGACAACTGCCAAGTCATGGTTCATTCTTGAAGGGAGCACCATCCAGGGCTCAAGCCTCTGAGCTCCACGTCTCCACCCAAACTGTCTACAGAGAAGTTATCTGTTGTCCCATAACTAACTGCCCTAAGACTTTAGCAACTGGAAAGAACAAACACTCTGCTGCCCCGGCTCTGGGTGAAGGTGTGGGGACTGGCCGGCCGCTCTGAGTCAGGGGGTCTCAGGGGAGCTCCACTCCTGCCGGAGGCGTACTGTGGGTGGGGGGTGCCCACCCAAGCTCACGCACATGGGCTAGCAGGGGGCATCGGTTTCGCCCCAGAGGCTGCCGGGCGACACCCAGAGCCAGAGCCCCAGGAGACAGCTCTCAGGTGGGAACACGCCCGGCTCACAGTGACACCCCTTCACGCCTGCCGCTGGCCCGGCCTCCCTGGTGAGTGAGGGAGGCGACGCGCAGGGAGGAGGCAGGGAGGCTCGTGAGGCCGGGAGGAGCGGGGGCTCTGCAGGGTGGCCACAGCACGGGGACACAGTGAGGTGGACTTCCTTTATTTTAAGTGAGCATTTGTTGGCTGCCTGGTGTGTCTCTAATGTTGCACCATGTTTTGTAGCAAAAGATCGTACATCTGACAAGAACTTAACAGTCATGCTGTTTAATTTTCATGTTTTTCTGCAGAAGGAATTGGCCTTGCAGAGAGATGCAGAAACTGCCCCAGATACAAAGGCATAATTAGCTGGTGGTAGAGATAATTTCCATTTCTATTCTACTCTGCACAATTTCTAAGAGAAAAGCACAATTTTGCATTGAGGAAGAATCTGGAAAAAAAATTCTTGGAAGATAAATGCTTTCTAATGAATGAATGAATGAATAATCACAGACACAATATTTTCCCTAAACTATAAATGAAGTTACTGGTCCACAGTGAAAGAGAAAAATAGGGGATCTCAGCATGTGAAGGCACAGTTTGAAATAAGAAAGAAAGCTGATTCAGGGGCACAAGAGACGACCAAACGGAAACACGGCAGCCAGGATAGAAGAGACGGCATCAGGGTCTCTTGCAACCAGAGAGAAGGCCTCAGGTATAATTAGAGGGGCTCCCTTGACATCCGAAATGTATAATTTTCTTATTAAGAATAGTCACTGTCAATGATATATTATAATGAAATTTCACTATCTATTTGAAAATATAATTACCTTTTTAGTCAATGGTAATGAGTCATATACCTTGTGTGTCAGTGAATGAGGGCACAGGCAGGAAGTAGGACCTCAATTGTTTGAAGATATTCAGTTCAGTCGCTCAGTCGTGTCCAACCCTTTGTGACTCCATGGACTATAGCACGCAAGGCCTCCCTGTCCATCACCAACTCCTGGAGTTCACCCAAACCCATGTTCCTTGAGTCAGTGATGCCATCCAATCATCTCATCCTCTGTTGTCCCCTTCACCTCCCACCTTTAATCTTTCCCAGCATCAGGGTCTTTTCCAATGAGTCAGCTCTTCAGATCAGTTCAGTTCAGTTCAGTTCAGTCGCTCAGTCATGTCCAACTCTTTGCAACCCCATGAATCGCAGCACGCCAGGCCTCCCTGTTCATCACCATCTCCCGGAGTTCACTCAGACTCACGTCCATCGAGTCCATGATGCCATCC
>SJYF01000809.1:243259-257159 GCA_006410515.1 Procapra przewalskii | reverse complement strand
TTGGCAATTTGATCTCTGGTTCCTCTGCCTTTTCTAAAACCAGCTTGAACATCAGGAAGTTCACGGATCACGTATTGCTGAAGCCTGGCTTGGAGAATTTTGAGCATTACTTTACTAGCGTGTGAAATGAGTGCAATTGTGCGGTAGCTTGAACATTCTTTGGCATTGCCTTTCTTTGTGATTGGAATGAAAACTGACCTTTCCCAGTCCTGTGGCCACTGCTGAGTTTTCCAAATTTGCCAGCATATTGAGTGCAGCACTTTCACAGCATCATCTTCAGGATTTGAAACAGCTCCACTGGAATTCCAACACTCCATTAGCTTTGTTCGTAGTGATGCTTCCTAAGGCCCACTTAACTTCACATTCCAGGTTGTCTGGCTCTAGATGAGTGATCACACCATCGTGAGCATCTTGGTCGTGAAGATCTTTTTTCTACAGTTCTCCTGTGTATTCTTGCCACTTCTTCTTAGTTTGGCCCCAGGTAAGTAACAGGGAGGGAACACAGCTCCACCCATCAACAGAAAATTGGATTAAAGATTTAATTTTGGCCATGCTGTCAGAACAAGACCCAATTTCCCCCTCAGTCAGTCTCTCCCATCAGGAAGCTTCCATAAGCCTCTTATCCTTCTCTGTCGGAGAGCAGACAGACTGAAAACCACAGTCACAGAAAACTAGCCAATCTGATCACGTGGAGCACAGCCTTGTCTAACTCAATGAAACTGTGAGCCATGCTGTGTGGGGCCACCCAAGACAGACGGGTCATGGTGGAGAGTTCTGACAAAACATGGTCCACTGGAGAAGGGAATGGCAGACCACTTCAGGATTCTTGCCTTGAGAACCCCACAAACAGTATGAAAAGGCAAAAGGATGGGTAAACTCCAGGTTGGTAGGTGCCCAACATGCTACTGGAGATCAGTGGAGAAATAACTCCAGAAAGAATGAAGAGATGGAGCCAAAGCAACACCACCACCCAGCTGTGGCTATGACTGGTGATGGAAGCACAGTCCCATGCTGTGAAGAGCAGCATTGCAGAGGAACCTGGGATGTCAGGTCCAGGAATCAAGGCAAACTGGAAGTGGTCAAACAGGAGACGGCAAGGGTGAACGTCGACATTTTAGGAATCAGTGAACTAAAATGGACTGGAATGGGTGAATTTAACTCAGATGACCATTATATCTACTGCTGTGGACAAGAATCCCTTAGAAGAAATGGGTAGCCCTCGTAGTCAACAAAAGAGTCCAAAATGCAGTACTTGGATGCAAACTCAAAAACGACAGAATGATCGCTGTTAGTCTCCAAGACAAACCATTCAATATCCCGGTAATCCAAGTCTATGCCCTGACCGGTAGCACTGAAGAAGCTGAAGTTGAAGAGTTCTATAAAGACCTATAAGACCTCCTAGAACTAACACCCAAAAAGATGTCCTTTTTGTGATAGGGGACTGGAATGCAAAAGTAGGAAGTCAAATAATCTGGAGTAACAGGCAAATTTGGCCTTGGAATGCGGAATGAAGCAGGGCAAAGACTAAGAGAGTTTTGCCAAGAGAACACATAGCAAACACCCTCTTCCAACAGCAGAAGAGAAGTCTCTACACATGGACATCACCAGATGGTCAACACCACTCAGAGTGATTGTATTCTTTCCAGCCAAAGATGGAGAGGTTCTATACAGTCAGCAAAAACAAGACTGGGAGCTGACTGTGGCTCAGATCATGAACACCTTATTGCCAAATTCAGACTCAAATTGAAGAAAGTAGGGAAAGACGCTAGACCATTTAGGTATGACCCATAAAGAAGGCTGAGTGCCGAAGAATTGATGCCTTTGAATGGCGTTGCTGGAGAAGACCCTTGAGAGTCCCTTGGACTGCATGGAGATCAAACCAATCCACCCTAAAGGAAATCAACCCTAAATATTCATTAGAAGAACTGATGCTGAAGCTGAAGCTCCAATACTTTGGCCACATGATGTGAAGAACTGACTCATTGGAGACAACCCTGATGCTGGGAAAATTGAAGACGCAAGGAGAAGGAGGCAGCAGAGGATGAGATGGTTAGATAGCATCACTGACTCAATGGACATGAATTTGAGCAACGTCTGGGAGATTGCCCTGGAGGACAGAAGAACCTGGTGTGCTGCGATCCTTTGGGTCACAAAGAGTCAGACACAACTTTGCAACTGAGCAACAAAAAGACAAGGGAAACTAAACAAGCTAATCGAGAGTGTTGTTTGCATGGATGTGGAAAAGGCGTCAGAAACCTCCCGAGCGTGAGCAAACCTGGTCCCTTCCTGCGCTTCATCCAGGTGAGCTTGTGGGGACCTAGGAGGCAGCGTGGGTCGTGGCGGTGCCTGCCCAGTGCCCATGGCCCGCAGGCACAGCGTCTCGCTTCATGTGCTTTGTGCGTGAGATCTCACACGTGTCCCTTCACACGGATTCACGAGGGGGTGCATGTGTGTGTGTTCTGGTCCAGGATCCATCCAGTGCACGTGGAGCATCTTAATGGCACGTCGCAGATGCTTGTGAGCAGGAACACGTTCTGTTTCCAATCTGTCCTGGAGCTTTGAAATGTTCAGAATGTACTTCTGTGGGGTCACCCTCAGTCCCAGGTGGCTTGCTCTGCTAGACCCTGGTGGCCTGACACGCTGGGGTGCAGTGGGCGCGTGGGCTCGTGCAGAAGCCCCAGGCTGCTGCGGGCCAGGGGGGAGTGGGGCAGTGTCGCATAGTGGGGCGTGCAGCATGGAGAGTGACTGGTGTGCCTTTGGGTTGTGGAAGGCGGGGGCTGGGTCCCTCTGAGTCTGTGAGTCAGACCAGTCCCGGCAAGGGGGTGGGGGTGGCCCGCTGACACTGGTCAGGTGGACTTGGTGACGGACGTGGAGCCGGGGGCATTGGTGTTCAGGTGGCCTCTGACCCAGGCACCCAGAAAGCAGCGGCTCACCCGCTCGGGATGGTCGGCCCAGTGTGTCATGCCCAGCTTTGGTAGGAAGACAGTGATTGGCCAGCTCGTCACTTTCTGGTTAGTTTCCCGTATCTGTGTGCACACAGCTGCAGCTCTGGTCCCTGAGCCCCGGGTGCCCGGCGGGGAGGGCTCTGCCCGCTTCTCTGTTACAGACTCCACGGAGACCGAGGACTCAGGCACTTCTTCTCAGAAGTCCAGTGTGTCAACACAAAAGATGTTAAACCCCTTACCTGCTCCTGAGAAGTACAGGAAGCGGAGGATGCCTGGCGGGAGGTTCCAGGCGCCTGCGGACGAGGCCTGTCTCAGCTCTCTGGAGGGGAGCCTGAGTGCGAGCCGGAGGAGCGGTTCGGAGGGCTGGGGCCAGGCCGCCTCTTCCCTCTCGGCCACCCCGGGGCCTGAGCAGCCAAGACCACCCAGCGCCAGCGAGGTGAGCAGCGGTGAGGGTGCTCACCGAGCCCCCGGGGTGTATGCGGCCCTCATGTGCACATCTCTGTAGTGCGGTCACCGCTGCCGTTAGAAAATGCACTTCTGGGCTGTCGTCTGGGGCGGGGCGCCTTGAGGTGTCGCCTCTGGCCTGCTGCCCACACGGCCTCTCGTCCCTGTGGCTGGTGCTCCCCCGGGGCTGTCGTGAACGCAGTCCCAGCTGTGTGTGCTGTGGTTCTCCTGGTTCACAAGAGGAGGTTCTCCCCAGATTGCCCCGCAGTGGTTGTAGACAGTGGCTCGCTGCCATTGTTATGGCTGAGTTGGAGACTGAGATGTTCTCAAAGGTTTGGGGCGTGAGTGAAGACCACCGTGTGGACAGGGGCCAGCAGGCAGCCCTGCCACAGCACCCCACATGGGCAGAAGAGGGGAGAGCACCCCAGCTGGGAGGGCCTGGGGGGGTCCCACCAGCTCAAAGTGGGCCAGGGGAGCGCTGAGCCCCTGTGGTTGGTCCTGAATGGAGACTAGCAGAACCAGGGACGCTGGGGTGGTAGGTGCTGGCTGGCTCCTGGGGTGGCCGCCACAGGCCACGAGCCGAGGTCTGCTTCCACGGCTGGTCTGGCTGCATCTTCAGTCTCACTGGACTGAGGGAAGGAGTGAAAATGGAGATTTGCTTGAGTCAGGACTGTGCTGGGGCTTTCCTGTCCCCGAATGGAGCCACCCCGATGGACCCCACTCACTATGGGGTTGGGACTTTGCACGAGGGGGTGCTGCCTGCAGCTCCCCTCCTTCCAGCACTGTGGCCCCAGGCGGTCATCCTGGAGAGGGCTCGACCCCGGCTCCTCAGGTGAGAGGCAGAAGCCTGACCCCACTGGGCTCTGCTCCTGTGCCCGAGGCCGCGTCGGCGCAGCTTCTGACGGAAGTGTTGATGCTGGTGCCCCTGGATGCTCTCACCCTCTGCTGCTTGTGGCCAGCTGTTGGCCTCGGTGTCCGTACACTGACCAGCCCCAGGGGACAGCTGTCCCGGCCTGATGCCCCCTCGTGGGCCTGTGCGTCCCCGTGCCCTGGGCTCCCGCGGGTGGGGAGTGGCGGGAGTGAGGGCCCAGTGGCTCCTGCACCCCCTTCCGGGTCTGGCTGGCTGTCCCAGATGCTCTTTGTGAGGAAACTTTTGCTTTGTCTAACAGTGAGGGCACCGGGCCTCATCTCAGCTCTGACCCTGCTGGTATTGACTCGCTAAATCCCTGCTTCTCAGGAAATGTTGCCTGGGCACTCAGAAAGTGAGCCGGAGGGCAGGAGCCAGCTCCTTTTCTGTAGTAATCCCTTAAAACTGATGAAATGATTTCTAAAGGGAAGAAAAGTGAGCACTGATGGAAATGCCGGTGACTGTGGGCCCAGTGTGGTTGGACCTGGGTGGGGCAGTGAGGCTCTGCCTGGCAGCCTGTTGGTGCACCGGCCCAGCCAGCCCTCCCTCTGGTCCTGTGGGCGCTGGCCACACTTCGGGCTCCAGTGAGCGTTCGGGCCGAGACTGTCTCCTCCCCACCCCACAAGAGTGGTGGGGGCTGTCAGGAGGGCCCAGGGCGCTGGCGCTCAGAACCACCTACTCTCCTGACTGACATAGGCCACAACTCAGCTGTTCCTCCCGCTGAGGGATGGTTTCCCCGCCCCCCAGACATGGACAGGCATGTGGGGACAGGGAGGCGAGTCCCACGCACCATGCCTGCGGGTGTGTGCAGTGTGACCCTCCTCTGTGGCGTAGGCAGCGGACGAGGCAGCAGTCTGACACTGCATCGCACCCGCTGGGTTGGGCATGGGAGCCAAGGGGGTTTGTCTCTGGGCAGGCGTGTCCCAAGCTGCACTCTGCCGAGCTGCCCGGGAAGAAGGCCACCCTGGAAGCGCTGGTTCTGGAAGCGCTCCTCGACCTGGTGGACAGGCACTGGAGTGGCCGCAGGTCCCTGCACAGCAGCGAAGCCTTCCTTGGTGAGTTGGCACAGCGTGCCACGTGCTGGCACCTGTGCCCGCTGCTGGGCCCTGGTCCCCTGGCCTTGCTGGACCTGTCCCCGGCCTCACTGCCCTCTGGGCTGCAGGGGCGTCCCGAGGGCCCTGCTCACGGTGTCTGGGTGCTCGGGAGGGGCAGACAAGGAGGCGCCCGTGGCCGGTGGCCGCTGCTCCCGCCTGCTGGTGCTCAGCCCCCTGGAAGGCATCAGCAGCCAGCAACGCTGGCTCCTTCCTCTAGGTCCCTAGAGCTGTTGCTGTCTGCCTGTCGTCCCCATGCACACCTGGGGGTAAACAGGCCTGACAAGGTCGTTTCAGTGGCATGCATGCCCCTTTTCTAGTCTTCGTACCTGTCAGTGTTTTGAGGTGTGCAGCCTGTATTTTTCAAAATGCATTGAACGTATTTTGTCTACACTCATTCTCTCAACATTCTCTTCTAGCTCAGGCGAGACACATTTTGTCTTCTGTTCAAGAGTTTACAACCACTCAGGACACTTCGGCAACTGTGAATGAAGAAATTAGCTCCCTGGCTCTGGAAAATAAGTCTTTGCACAGCCGCCTTGCTGAGCTGCAGCGCCAGTATGGCGTGAAGATGACTGAGCTGGTGCTGGGGCTCAGCGACACTCGGAAGGAGATGGTTGGTTCCGTTTATTCTCGGTAGGGGCAGGAACAGTCTTGACATCACAGAATGAGCGTAGCTTCTCAATCCTGCTTCCCCTGAGAGCTGTCGGGCACAACCCTGGGGCCCCTCCTGCCTTCGCAGAGCATGAACCCCCTCTTCCACCAGGCTTCCCCGTCCAGGACGCAGCTGCCCTGGAGGAGAGCGGCCTGGCTCTCGCTCCAGGACCCCTCATGACAGTGGCCAGTCAGGCTCCGCCTGCCCCAGCGGCTTTGTTCTGTCCTGAGAGAGGTGGGAGGATGAGGCTGGGCCTGCGGGGGAGTTTCTCTGGTCTCGGTGTTCCCTGGCCCAGGCTCCGAGACCACTGGTGAGGAGGTGCCAGGGACCTGGGTGACCTGGGTCCCTTCTGCTGTCCTGCCTGCCGCAGCCAGCATGGGGCTGGGGGTCCTGTTGGCCCTGCGACAGCTCCACCACCAGGTGGCACCATTGGGCAGCCAGAGCCAGCGTGGTACGGACCTGGCAGTGGAGCTCAGCTCCGGCCGGACAGGCCCCCCTTGTCCCCTGCGACTTCACCAGGAGACCGTCACTCGTGAATGTCTGCGCTGAAGAGGAGAAAAGGGCTCAAAATAGCAAATAAACCACCTAACTTCACAACTCGAGGAACTAGAGGAAGCTGAACCCAAAGGAGACGGAAGGAAACAATAAAGATCAGAGCGGAAACACGGAGAGAGTAGAGAACAACAGGGAAAACCAGCAGGACTGAGTTGGATTTTGAAAAGACACAAAAACTCTTAGGTAGACTAAGAGAGAAGACTCAAAATCAGAATTGAAAGCAGATACATTACAATGGATGCCTCAGAAATGAGGTCAAGGAATGATTATTTACACGCATTTTGGAGAACCTAGAAGAAATGGATAAATTCCTCGAAACATACAACCTACTAAGGCTATGTCAAGAAGAAATACAGCCTGATAGGTCAATAACAGACAAGATGGAACAGCAACCAACTTAAGAAAGCAAGGGCCAGATGGCTTCAGATACTCAAAGAAAAATGAATAGTTATCCTCACTTTTCCAAACAATAGGAGCAGGGAGCCTGCTTTCACTGTTTCATGAAGCCAGCGTTACCTGGACACCGAAGCAGAGACTCCAGAAGAAGAGAAACCACAGACTGCTCTCCGAGACTCAGCAGAAGGCTCGCATCCCGGGCTGTGCCCAGCACTGCCCACGGCCTGCGGGGTTGCCCCCTGCGGAGCACGGCTGGCTTACCAGACGCAGACACACCATGTAACGGGTCTGAGACTCAGCAGAAGGCTGGCATCCCCAGCGCAGCAGCACAGCGAGAAGGCTGTACGCACCCTGAGGGAGCTGTACACACAGATACGTCAACACGTGGAGAGAGACCACTGTCAGCCCGGTTCACGCAGCGCAGCATCTGGACCACTGTCAGCCCGGTTCACGCAGCGCGGCATCTGGACCACTGTCAGCCCGGTTCACGCAGCGCGGCATCTGGACCACTGTCAGCCCGGTTCACGCAGCGCGGCATCTGGACCACTGTCAGCCCGGTTCACGCAGAGCGGCATCTGGACCACTGTCAGCCCGGTTCACGCAGCGCGGCATCTGGACCACTGTCAGCCCGGTTCACGCAGAGCGGCATCTGGACCACTGTCAGCCCGGTTCACGCAGTGCAGCATCTGGTCAAGGCCAACACCCATTCGTGATTTTAAAAAAGCTCAGCAAAGTAGGTGTAAAACAGAACGCCTCAGCGTGAGAGAGGCTGGTTATGAGAAGCCCTCAGCCAGCCTCATGATCAGTGGAGAAAACTGAAAGTTTTTCCTCTAAGATCCAGCATGAGACAAGGATGTCCACTCATGTCATCTCTCCTGGAAGGACAGTTGGCCCTTGAGCAATGTGGGTTTGAACGACATGGATTCATTTATATGCAGATTTTTTATTAGTAAATAGTATATGTGCTGTGCTCACTCACTCAGCTGTGTCCCGACTCTTTGTGACCCCATGGACTATAGCCTGCCAGGCTCCCCTGTCCATGCAAGAATGCTGGAAAGGGTTGCCATTTCCTCCAGGCGACCTTCCCGGCCCAGGTGTAGGACTGTGCCCCCTGCACTGGCAGGCAGACTCTTCACCACTGCACTGCCTGCGAAGCCCAGGAAGTACAGTAGTCCTGTGCAATTGGAAGTTGGTTGCATCTTTGGATATGGAAATGCAGATTTGGGAAGTTGACTATAAATTGACTATAAATTGTGGATTTTCAGCTGCAAGGAGAGTTGGCACCCCTACTCTCTCCACCGCCATTGTTCAGGGGTCAGGTATACTAGCAAGAGCAAGCGGACAAGAAAAGGAAATATAAGGCATCCAGATTGGAAAGGAAGAAGTAAAGTTACCTCTGCTTATAAATGATGTATAAAACATTAAAGATACCACGAGAGAAAATTAGAATAAATTCAGTGAAGTTGCAGGGTACAGAGCATAACAGAGATCGTTCTTGCTTCTTGATACCAGTGAGCACTCCAAAGCAATTCCATTCATAGTGTCAGAAAGAATAAAACAGTTAAGAGCAAGCTTAACCGAGAAGGCCAAGGATCTTAAACAGAAGACTTAGGGATGCAGTGTAATCCCCGTAAAAATCCCACGGCATTTTCCACAGAAACAGGGAAACGTTCTAAAACTTGCGTGTTTCTTATCATTTGTGTTCTGCGTTTTCTAGTTCTACAAAGACCCCAAATCACCAAAGCAATCTTGAGAAAGATCATTTTTCAGGCATCACACTTCCTAGTTTAAAATTGTGTTACGAAGCTGTGGTAATCAAGTGGTGTGGTGCTGGCATAGAACAGGGAGAGGTTGCTGGAACAGAAGAGAGGGCCCGGAAGTAAGCCCTCACATAGATGTCGACTGATGTTTGGCAGAGGTGCCAGGAACACACCACGGTGAGAGAGGGATCTCTTTGGTGGATGGTGTTGGGAAAACTCGATGTCCACATGCAGATGAACCTGCACCCTTGTCTTAACAGCACACAGAGAATCCAACTCAGAATGGACTAAAGCTTTAAGTGTAAGACTTGAAACTGTAAAACTCCTGGAAGGGAGTTCCCTGGCAGGTCAGTGGTTAGGCCTCTGCTTCCACTGAGGGGTGTGGGTTCAGTCCCCAGCTGGGAACTGTAACCCCACAAACCACATCATGTGGCCACACAGACATGTGGAAAGGGTGCTCAGTGTTGCTCATCGCCAGAGAAATGCAGCTCGGAGCCAGAGCGAGGCTCCACTGCACACGCAGGGCTCGTCCAGAGAGACAGCACGTGGGCGGTGGAGACGGGGAGCCCTCGGGCTCTGGGTGGGAGCGCAGCCTGGCGCAGACGCCGGAAACAGTACAGGGGCTCCTCAGAAAACCGACCCTGGAGCTGGTGCTGTTCGGCCCTCAGTCGTGACCTGCTCTGCGACCCCATGGGCTGCAGCACGCCAGGCTCCCCCGTCGTTCACCGTCTCCTGGAGCTTGCTCAAACTCTGGTCCATGGAGTTGGTGATGCCGTCCAGCCATCTCATGCTCTGTCATCCCCTTCTCCTGGCCCCAGTCCTTCCCAGCTTCAGGGTCTTTTCCAGTGAGTCAGCTCTTTGCAGCAGGTGGCCAAAGGATTGGAGTCTCAGCTTCAGCATCAGTCCTTCTGTGAATATTCAGGATTCAACTCCCGTATGCTCTAGCAATCCCACCCCTGTGTGTTTATCCACAAGAGGTGAAATCAGGATCTCAGGCAGCATATTCACAGTGGCCCAGCTGTGAGAGCCTGAGGCCTGTGATGGCCTCGTGGGTAAAGGTGATGTGCGTGTGCAGCGGGACGTTGCTCGGCTCTGTCCTGTCTGCATGCTCAGTCATGTCTGACTGCAGCCCCGTGGATGGTAATGTGCCAGGCCCCTCTGTCCTCGGAGTTTTCCAGCTGGGAATACCAGAGTGGGTTAACATTTGCTACTCCAGTTACTCAGCTTTTGCTGTTCAGTCACTCAGTCGTGTCTGACTCTTTGCAACCCCATGGGCTGCAGCACACCAGGCTTCCCTGTCCTTCCCCATCTCCCAGAGCTTGCTCAAGCTCGTGTCCGTTGAGTTGGTCATGTTGGATGGACCTTGAGGCCGTTGTCTAAGTGAAGTTAGTCAGACACGGAAAGAAAAACCTCCGTGATCTCTACCTGGGATCTAAGAGTTGAGTTTGCAGAAGCAGAGGGTAGACCGGTGGTCAGCCTCAGAGGGAGGTGGGGGAGCTGTGGGCCCAGGCAGAGGGGCAGTTCTGTAGGGCTAGTCCAGGGCTCTGGGCGTGGCTGCCAGTCACGCTAGTCGGACCACGTTGGCCCTGGAGCTCTGTTGAGAGCAGAGTCCTGGTGCTCTCATCACCAAAACATGCTTTCTCTGTGAGGAGACATGTGCGCTGGCCTCGATGCTGTGGTCATGGCATCGCTGTGCACGCGCAGCTCATGTGATGTCATCGGGGCGCCTCGACCGCGTGCTGTAGGAAGGGAGACCAACGTGCGTTCAGTGCGAGCTGTCGCCTCCGATGATTACGGTTCAGTGTAATGGGATGGGAACTGTTCAGAGAGCTCTGTTACTTCAGCTGTATTTATAGTGTGTAACAGCAAAGCAGATTCGGTTCGCATACTGTAATTGCTGTTGTGGTCAGGCTCGGGCGTCATCAGGGTGAGTATGTGGCCACTGGAGTCAGGCTGCCTGGTGGTGCGAGTCTGGTCACCCTGCGCCATGTGGCCGGGCCTGCGGCTGTGCCCGCGTGTGTGGGCAAGCTGCCGTGGTGACCCGTGTGCCCAGCAGTGAGAGTCCCTGGGCGCTGCCATCCCGTGTGTGCCCTCCAGGCCCCTTTCTGCCTCTCCCTCCGTGCGGCGCTGTCACCTGACCCCCACTGCTGTGCCCTCCCCTCAGGGCCCTGGTGTGCCGCCCTTCCCCTCACGCTTTCCCCTGGGTGCCCACGCGTGCTTGCTGTCTTACTCCGCTTTGTCTGATGTTAGCATAGCCTAACCTTACTGTTGTCTTCGGAGAAGGCGACGGCCCCCCACTCCAGTGCTCTTGCCTGGGAAACCCCATGGGTGGAGGAGCCTGGTGGGCTACAGTCTATGGGGTCGCAAAGAGTTGGACACAACTGAGCAACGTCACTTTCACTTTTCACTTTCCTGCACTGGAGAAGGAAGTGGCAACCCACTCCAGTGTTCTTGCCCGAGAGTCCCAGGGAGGGGAGCCTGGTGGGCTGCTGCCTGTGGGGTCGCGCAGAGTCGGACACGACGGAAGCAACTCACAGCAACAGCAGTGCTGCTTAGCGCTCGTGTTCAAGGCGGGTGCCTTCTAGGCAGCATACGCTTGGGTCTTTTGTTTTTATTTACAACCTCTGCCTTTTCTTTGCAGTAGCATTTTTTTTTAATTCAGTTGATTTAAAATAGAAAACCAAAACAGTTGACCCGTTTCTCCAGCCCTGTCCTCTGTCTCTGGCAGTCATCAAGTTCTCTGCCCGCGTGAGCTTCACTTCTTTTCCTTGTCCTTTTGGATGTCGTGTGAGTGCGGTCGCGCGGAGCTCGTCTCTCCATTGTGCTCATATGGCGCGTCTTCATCTGGTCATCTGTTAATGGCACCTAGGTTGTTGCATGTCTTGGGAACTGTGAGTGACGCTTCTGTGAAGATGGAGCTATGCATGTCTTTTCAAATTAGGGTTTTTGTTCTCTTCAGATGAATACCCAGAAACGAAACTGCTTTATCTGGTGGCTCTGTTTTTAACTTTTTGAGGAATTTCCATACGATTGTACATAGGGGCTGTACCAGCTTGCATCCCCCCCAGCAGCAGAGGAGGGCTCCCCTCCCCCACGGCCTCAGCAGCACTTGCTGTCCCTCGTCTTTCTGATGATGGTCGTCCTGACAAGGGTGGGGATACCTCACTGGGGCTTTGATCTGCGTCTCCCTGGTGATCAGTGATGCTGAGCATCTTTTCATGTTCCTGTTGGCAATCTCTGTGCTTTGGAAACATGTCTGTTCAGATCCTCTGCCCATTTTTAAATCATGCTTTTTCACCGTTGAGTTGTGTGAGTATCTTTTATGTTAACCTCTTATTAGATAAATGGTTTGCAGATATTTTTCTTCCGGTTCATCAGCTGGCTTTGCATTTTGTTGCTGGTTTCCTTGGCCACGCAGAAGCGTTTGGTTTCTGCCCGTGGTTGAGAGCGCGGGCTGTGGGGTGGCAGCAGGTTGCCGAGCCTCTGTGTTAACTTGTCTGTTGCTGCCCAGTGAGCTACCACCTGGCCACACCTCAGACAACACATGCTTCCCCGCTTGGCCTCCGGTCAGGGCCCAACGCGGCTGACTCGGGGTCTCCTGAAGTTGCCATCAGGCTGTAACTTGGGGCTGTGGTCACCTCCAAGGCTCAAGGGAGTGTGGGTCCGCTGCACTTCCTCCAGGCGGTCCCGGGAGTCACACTGCGACAGCAGCTGGCGAGGGTGCCCAGGCAGAAGGCCCCCTGAGGGTGCATGCCGCGCCTTCTGTGTGTCGAGTGTGTGGTGAGCTGGCCCGCTTAAAGGAGCGCCTTCCAGGGCGAGGGCACCCTCTGCTCCGCCCCCGCACTTGTAGAACAGCAGGGACAGCAGCCAGGGGGTTGCTGGAGACAAGGGTCAGAAACATCTGGTGCTCACAGAGCCTCGCTTTAGAGGGTGCGTGAAGGCAGCGACATAGCACTGGCAGCCGCTGGGCGCATGCACCGGCAGCTCCCGGGGCGTCCCTCTGGGCAGAGTGGCCTGGAGGCAGGACCGTGGATCTGGAGGCTTGGGCAGATGAGCAGGTGGCACCCCTTCCCCTCACCCTGTGCATCCAGGCAAATGGACCTGGGTGCCGGCTTGGTACCAGTGTGGTGGGCAGAGTTTGACCTATTTGTGTGCGTTGTTCTGTCCAGGATTACCTGAGGCAGCATCTGGACAGATCTCTGGAGGAGAGCAGTAGCTTGAAGTCGCTTTTGTTGAGCATGAAGAAAGATGTGAGGACCGCTGACGCTCCGTCTGCACTGAACCTGCAGGTCTCCGGTGAGCTCGCGGCTCTTGCCGTGTGTGCGTCCCCATGTCACTGGGCCCAGGCTCTGCGGGAGCTGTGAGTGCGTCTGGGTGGGCGTGCGCAGGGCCAGCCCGCTGACCCCAAGAGGCTGCAGGACCCTCCCCAGCGCTCCTCGCTCATGGCCTTGTCCGCACCCAGGTCAGTGCTGTTTTCCTCTCTCCCCTCTCGGATTCTGTTTTGCCAGTTTTATAGGCATGCCCTTGGGACTTGGGAGTTGGGGTGCGGCCTGCCCTGGGGTCGACGAGGCATTGCAGGGTCCCCTGGGGGCTTCAGCCTGAGCACCTGCCGGGCAAACGCATCTCAGGTATGAGCACGGCCACTGCGAGGCTCTCCTGGGCCCTCCTGCTCTGTGAGTGACCCCCTCCCCACCCTGCACCCCAGCTGTGTTGGCTCTGGGCTCTCCCTGAAGGCTAGCCTGTCCAGCAGATCCAGCCCTCTCTGCCCTCCTCTGCTCCTGGCACACGCGCCCCTCAGGGGCGTCCAGAGGGTGGGGCCCGGGGCTTCATCCCCAGCAGGGCTGGCCTAGGTGGGACGAGGGGGCCGCGCTGTCCACCCCAATGACCTCGCCCCACGTTCCCCAGTCTCACTGACACCCTAGAATCATCTAGTCTCCCAGCACAGGAGTGAGTGATTTCCCCGAGCACAGCCACCCTTGTCCCGTCAGGACTCCAGGCGAGTGTGAAGCGGCTCTCGGGCGAGCTCGTGGAGCTCAAGCAGCACCTGGAGCATTACGACAAAATCCAGGAGCTCACGCAGATGCTGCAGGAGAGCCACAGGTGCCACCAGCGCCCCGGCCCCGCCGCCCCCCAGCAGCGAGGCCCCT
>SJYF01000809.1:203494-220716 GCA_006410515.1 Procapra przewalskii | reverse complement strand
GCGGTGGGGGCTGGGGTTGCGGGGTGCAACCTTATTCCAGCTGGAAGCGATCGGTCTTCCTGCGGACCCGCCTGGGCCCCGGGCTGCCCGCGTGAAAGCGCAGACCTCAGAGCCTCTTCCACTGTCTCCGTCCTTCTCGGGGCACCTGCTGCCCTCTCACCCTCAGGCGGTGAGCTCGCGGGCACCCCCGCTGGCCTGGACAGCAGTGCTCGGCAGAGGCTCTGGGGCTGGGGTGACGGAGGTGCTAGTGCTGAGCGCTGTGACTTGGGGTGCAGGGGTCAGGACCCCCTCCGGTGGAGGAAGCCGCCCTAGGCTGCCGGGATGCCCAGCCTCCAGGGGGAGTGGCCTTCGGGTCGCTTCCAGCTTTGCTGCCCTGCGACTAGCCAAGGAGCCACCCCAGGCCCTTCCTCCCCTCCCGGCTGCCAAGCGCCCCCCTCCACAGTTACACACACACTTCACACACACCCACACACCCCCCACCCCTGTCCTCTGCCCTGGCTGCAAAGCCCCCGCACCCCAACTTGACTTGAGTCTCACCTGAGCCAGAACTGTGGCAGCAGCTTCTGACTTTACCTGGGATTCCAGCCAGGCCAGGGGGCCATGCAGGCAGCAGAGGCAGCTAGGGTGCTGAGCCGGAGGACGGGCGCCCGACAGGCAGCCCCACAGGTGAGAGGACGCGGTTCCTCCCGGGGAGCCTGGCAGGCGGGTGAGCCCTGCCCTCCCCAGCCTGGCCCTGGACCTTTCCCTCAAGCCCTCTGGTTTCTGCTTCTGCTCAAAACCGGCCGAAGACAGGCTTCTAGTTCTAATTCCTCTGCAAAGGTTCGCACTGCAGAGCCCGGTGAGTCCAGAATCTTAGAGCGGGAAGAGTGGAGAGTCCCCTGAGGCCCGCTCCTGGCCAATCTTGGTCCTGACTTTCCAGGTGGATGCTGGGTTGCACCCTGCCGGGCCCCCACAGCCCTGAGCGCTGCCCACGTTGTTCTTAACGCAAACGAAGTCGTGAAGACCACTTCTCAGTATCATGTCCCCATTGTTGTATTAGCCAAATGGCACGTGTTCAATCCATTTTTCAAAACCAGTGCAAATGCTGTGGCGTGACCCCTGGTGACTTTGCCAGCCTAGAACTGCTCTGGGAGGTGCGTGGCAGGCTTCAGGGGTAAAAACGTTTGAGGGAGAGTCCTCGGGAAGCAGAGATGGGTCCTGGGGGCCAAGGCGGGCTCCCACACACATGCCCCCCGAACAACAGAATGGCTGGAGCCGCAGCCCTCGAGCCCGCCCCGCGCCCACGTCGCAGACGGCCAGAAGCCAGAAGGCGGGCCCTGGCGCTGTTCTGCAGGCTGCCTCTGTCGTCTGCGAGTGACGGTTGAGTTCATGGTGCGCTGCTTCACAGCGTGGGGGCCCTTCTGGGCACACTCAGAAAATCACCTGAAATAGGGACGGTGGCTGTCTTGCTGGGAGCATGTCCTTCTTGACGGGAGGCAGGTTACGTCCTGGTTTGGGATCAGGGGACCCTTCTTCCACCTGTGGCTGCCGGACTGATCCTTTGTGGGGGATGACCACCCCCTGGCCCTTGGTCCTCTGACAAGACCTGGATGATCCCCATCTACCCTGAAGTTATTACAACCCATCCTGAGTGGGCAGGGGCAGTCTGCACCGGGGCCATGTGGAGGCCCGCGGATGGGACCATCTGCCCTTGCGGGATGCCGCCAGTTCTCAGGGCCACGGGGTAGAGGACCACGTGCTGGTGGCTTCAACAGGAGTCCACACCGTCCAGAGTCAGGGTGTCCGTGGCAGTGCCCCCTGCAACAGCCCTGGAGCCCTTCCTGCCTCCTCCGGCTTCTGGGCCGCCAGGCGTCCCTGGGCCCCAGGCTGCATCGCCCGACCCGGGCCTCCATATTCACGGGGCCTCCTCCTCCCTGCGTCTTGCACCAGGACATGCGTGGATTTAGGGCCCACGTGGGTCGTCTGGGGTGCCCTCCTGTCGAGCCCCTAAGTATGCTGCAGAGACCACCGTCTGAGCCGTGCCCCTGGGATGGGCACTGAGCTCACTGGGCTCTCTCTGCGGCCCGGCATCCTGGGCAGTTTCCGCGTCCTGTGTCTCGACTGTCCCAGCTTGGCTCTGGACACTGGGCCCCCTCCCCAAGGACCACCTCAGTGGAAGGCGGCTGTGGCAGGAAGGCATCGGGCTCTTGGGCAGTGCCCAACTCCACATGCGGGGCATGAACATGGTCCTTATTTTAAATCCCGGAGGACGTCTTGGTTGAAATGCACCCTTGTCCACACGCTTGTAGGCCCGGGTGCCTGCATCTTGGACCGCGCAGTTTTCCCCAGGTGGGAAGCCGCTCATGGGCCGCTGGCCATGTCCAGGCCCCACTCGAGCAGCAGCGGGGGCCCGTCCTTCTCGCTGGGGGCGGGGGCAGAGCTCAGCTCGGGCAGAGTTGCCCTTCGTCACGGACGAGGCCTGTGCAGCCCAGGGAGGGGGGAGCCCCGGCTGGGACCCCCTCCACAGGCGGGCCACTCTGCGCGCTCGAGGCCGGTCAGCGCCTGGTGGGGCCCCCTCCCCTGTGGGAGGTGTGTGGGGAGGGTGGACAGCCAGCTCCCTGGAGGAATGTTCTCAGGACGGCCCAGCATGGCGGCTGGGGATGCCCAGACCTGCTCTGTGCCCGTGGGGGCCCTGTCCGCCTGCACATGCAGGCCTCCTGGGGTGGAGGAGGCCTGTCCAGCCAGGGCCTGTTGGGGGCCAGACACTTGCTCCAGGTCATGAAGAGTCTCACGGTGGCGCAGCAGAGCACTGGACCAGCCCCAGCGCCTCCCGAGGTCCCGACTTTCAGGCAGAGCCCCCGGGACTCAGAGGCCGGGTTGTGACCCAGGACGCACAGAAGGTTTGGGGCAAGGCTGGCGCCCACCACCAGCATGTGCTTGGCGCTCACCTTGGAGACCCGTACTCTGGCTGAGGTTCACCCTTGCAGTCACAAACCTGGGCATACAGTCTTTTTAAGAAAGCCGTATAAATTTCTCATGGTTTAAGATGATTCCGTAATTTTTATTGTAGTAAGATTTTCAGGACCTGGGACCTGTTATTTACGCCGCTTCTAAGAAAATCTAGCCGGGCTTCAGCTCAGCAAGGAGGCTGGGGGCTTCCCCCTGGGTCTGGGGACCCGCTGCCCAGCCGTCCCTCCCCACCTCTGCTTGTGCGAGANNNNTGCTGGCCCTTCGGCGTCCTTACCCTCAGCGGGCGTTGCTGGGCCCATGCCTCCACACGGGCTGCTGTCCCTCTCGCCCTCTGTGATGCCGCGCCTCCTGGCGTCACCTTTCTGCCCCTCCACAGGGTCTCCATGTGGAGGCGTCTGTCTATGCAGCTTGGCGCAGGCTGTGCCTCCGGAACCCGAGCTCCGGGGACCCTGTCGCCCCTTGTAGCGCTCGCCTCCCTGCATGCTTGTCTTCCTGGTCTCTAGCTGGACACATGGCATCCCCTTCTGCCCTCCCTCTGCCCACCTTCCTCCTCTGTCCATCTCCTCCTCTCTGCTGGGCAATTTAATAAGTCTTTCTTCAGCTGCTCATTGTTTCATTTACTTTAACAAGTGCATTTATTTCTGAAAATTCTACTTTTACATGTCCTTCTGATCGTGCAGAAAATCCACTTACTGCTTATTTTTTGTAATTGTCACGTATTTGCCTATTTTATGCACCCTACTGAACACTCCGTGTTTCTGACTCCAGATCTCGAGTTCCCAGGGCCTGAACCCGCCTTTGCTGTTTGCTGACTTCTGCTCGTGATGGTGCTTTCTTTTCATCTTTGACTGTGAGCTTGTTTTGATTGATCTTGAACTTTGAAATCTAGAGTTCTCAGAAATTTAGAATCTCAGCTTTGGCTACTTTATTTGTTTCTGCCTCAGTCCCTGACTTTGCCTTGGAATCTTGCACCCAGGCCTGCTTTTGATTTGAGGCCTGGTTTCAAAGAAGCCCACCCTTCTGTGTGCTCACCACGTATCTCCAAGCTCACTTTCTTCCTCTAGTTTCAGCCAGAGAGGCCTGGAGGGTCACACCTCAATTCAGGGGTCTCCCCCCAGAGACAGGCTTGGGAGCCTGTTCTGGAGGCTCAGACCAGGCCTGGTTCCCACCGGGCTGCAGACCCCAGCTCCAGCATGGGGGAGGGTCACGATCGGTCGCCAGCCCTCCGCGGAAGCCGCTGCCCAAAAGCCATCTACCAGGACTGATTTCAAGTTCATTGCTGTTAGAATTAACTTTTTTTTTCCTATAAAACCTAATAAAGAGTTCCAAAGAATTTCCTTTAAAAGCTTAAATTCATACAGTTAAAAATATTAATAAGTAAAAACACAGCACCCAGACCGTCTTGAATCTGCCCTCTTTATGGAATAACATATAGACATGTTTAGAAAACTAGGCGGGTCTTTGAGATACGGCTTCTGGAGTGAGGGAGATGCGAGTTCAGGAGACTCTTCCGTGTGGCCAGAAGCAGCGGGCTTCGACCCTGTTCCCTCTTGATGCCAGGGGGCGGGGCTCTGAAGGTGGGCGGCGGGGCCCAGGTGTCCTCCTCGAGGTGGAAGCCAGGCTGGGTGGCACGGGCAATGCCAGCCAGAGGGAGGGGCAGCCTGGGGCCTGGGGATGCGCCCCGGCTCTACACGCGCTGGGGAGCCCTGTCCCCGAGCTCCGGGTCCTCCGGCCTCATGATCATGGTGACGGGGGTGGGGCTGCTGGGCACAGGGGCCTTCATCGGGGTGCAGCCCCCCACCTCCCTGATGACCCGGGTCTCCTCCTCACACTCTTCCTTGATGGCAGGCAGGCTCTCGGGTGCCTGGCCAAACGGCATCACCGCCAGCGTGCGGGGCACCTGCTGGACGTCCAACTCGCTGTCCAGCCCTCCGAAGATTTTGATGTCCGTGGACTCCATGGTCCGGGGCTCCTGGCGGCTGGGGACAGTGTCCTGGTCGAGGCCCTGCAGCGGGGGCGGCGCCTGGAGGGTTTCCGGGACAGACTCCGCAGCTGGGATCCCGGTGGAGAAGGGCCCCTGGACGCGGGACTCAGCTGGTTCCGGTCCCTGGGCTTCTGCAGAGAAAGGAGACATCCCCGTGAGCACCTCAGGGCAGGGATGGGAGTGGAGCCCGGACACCGCACAGGGCCCCGCGCGCAGGCCCCCAGACAGCAGGCACGCGTCGGCAGCAAAGCCCAGGCTCAGCCCTGTGCGCCTCTCCCTGCCCCTCGGCACGCCTACAAGCTCTCTTTCATTCTTTCTCAAGTGTGTTTTGCTCACACTCAGTCGCGTCCTACTCTTCGCGACCCCGTGGAGGTAGCCCCCCAGGCCCCTCTGTCCGTGGGATTTCCCAGGCAAGGGTGCTGGGGCAGGTTGCCGTCTCCTCCTCCGGGGCACCTTCCTGATCCAGGGATGGAGCCTGGGGCTCCTGCCTCGGCAGCTGGGCCTTTACCACTGAGCTGCCAGAGAAGCTCCTCAAACGTGTTTGGTGATGAACAGTTTTCTGTTCTCTTCAGATGTTTTGAACTTTGTCTTTTATTTCTCTAAGCAAAGTAAACCCCGTAGTCATTCGGTGGTTTTGCCTGCTGAGTCCCGAGGGCCCTCGGGGCTGTCTCTCCCATGCTTTCACTGACTCTCACTCAGGACCCTTGTCTCCATGGGGCGTCAGCCACTCGTACAAGGAGCGGCCAGTTTCCCGTGCTCTGTCCGTGTCGTCCGCAAGGAAGCAGCATTGCGTGCTGAAGGGCGCGTCTCAGAGGGTCACCCCCTTTCACAGAGTTAGGGTCGGCCGGGGCCCAAGACTCAGCAGCGCCTCTGCTCCCTTCCCCTCTCCCCAAGGGTTGAGGCCGGGGGTGGAGCGCTGGGGCCCTCTTGTTCACCTCTGCATCTGGGGGTCCCAGTTTTATGGGATATCTTAACCGTAACGTCAAGTCAGCCCTGGACTTGGCCCTCTGTGTCTGCCTCCTGCACGTCTGTGAAGGTTAAGCTCTTCAGGGCTGGTGCCCCGGGCGTCTCTCTGGGCGTATCTCTGCCTCAGTCCCCGCCCGAGACTCCCTCACCTCCCTCCCAGCGGGTTCACCGCCCACAGGAAGCCCTCCTTTCGGTGCGGGGCGCACCCCGCGCCCGCCCTGCGCCTTCCCTCCTCAGAGTCAGTCTGCTCGCTCAGGCTCACGGAACAACCTCCCTTCTTCTCCACCAGTTTCACTGACAGCACGTCTGTATTTTGTGATCCTCCAAAACCGCCTTACGTGGAACCACGCAGACATCAAACTAGGCTTCCCAGCCGCCAGCTCCCTCCCAGGGGTCGGAGGCACGGAGCCCCACCTCAGGCGTTTTGAAGAGTTAACAGCCCAGGTGTCCTGTCCTCAGGGACACACACTTGTGAGAAGCTAGCATCGGAACGTTCATTGTTGAAAAGCTGAGTGGTGGATGTTGTTTACACTTCTGAAAGGATGAAGACTCACAGATGAAGAGGATTGTGTGAAAGCTCCAGAGACCCCGGCAGGCGGGGCGCGGCGGGGCTGAGCCTAAGTGTCTGCGGGACCCCGCCCTGCGGCCACCACGAGCTCGGCCGCCGTCACTCTTGGGCTCTGCAGCCCTGGGGGGGCCACAGGAGAGGACACCAGGGCGGCCCTCAGCCCGGGCAGACGCTTGCTGCTGCTCTTAGACCCGTGCCCAGCTTTACCTCTGGAACCCACCCTGTCTGGCATGCAGCAGGGACAGGGGCTGTCTGTGGACCCCCTGGCAGGCTCCCCCTGTCTGCACCACAGACACAACGGTCCCAGCCCTGGCTTTCCCTGGCGATCTCTCTCCTTTTCCTTTTGGGAATACTGGGCATTCTAGACCATCAGATTCAGGTGGGCCTCGGCGCGCCCGGACTGCAGAGGCCTCACCTGAGGCGGAGCCTTGCTTCTCAGCCACGTCTCCTGGTCTAAGTGGCTTCCTTTCTCTCTGATCCTTTGTGTTCTACAGAAAGAGAAATCACAGGGAGTCCATGACGTAGGGTCTGTCATGCTGCCGAGGAGAACAAAGCACTTTAGAGGACGCCGCAGAGACAGACAGTCTGCCCCCCACCCCCGTGAGCTTCCCCTCCCACTGGGGCTGGAACCCGGCAGCCTCGGCGAGAGGCTGACCCTTCTCCGGCCTGTGCATCAGGACGGACACAGGTGTACTTTGGCGCGTGTGAGGGTCTCAGGAAGCCAGGGGAACCGTCGGGATTCCCAGCACGAGCAAGGCTGGCTGCTCCCTGTGCGGGGCTCTGCCCACCAAGAAGCCTGAGCATTCTGCCGGCATCTGAACACAGGCATGTGTCTCCTGCCCTGGCCCTGCAGACTGACGGAGGTACTGTGCTGTGTCTGCCGGCTGGCAGGTCAGAGGGGAACCGCAGTTCTCGCTGGACTCGCTAAACGGCCAGGGATGCGCTGACTCCAGCTTTCAGCGGTGCGTGTGCGAGTCCCAGAGGCTGGGCCTGTGCAAAACTTCTGAGAGTCTGGACAGACTGACAAGCAGCTCTGTCGCTGGAGACGCCTCAGTCCAAGCAGCACAGCTGTGAATGCTCTCGCCCCTTCCCTGGTCCAGGACTTTAAAATTACCGTCAAGGTACAAATATCGATAGAAAACGTGAGTGCGTGAAAAAGATACAACTTCAGGGGAAACAAGGAGGCCCTCGCTGGGCCAGAAGCACCGACGCCCCAAGCAGAGAAAGCAAAGGCCCAGAGGAGGCCGCTGTGGACGGCGGGAGACGCCCTCGCGGAATCCACCGTGAGGGAGGCGGGGCGGCCGCAGGAGTGGGGGTCCCGATGGGTAGCTTGCTGGGGCCGCAGCAGGCCCGGCGGCCGGGCAGGCAGTGGGTCACTGCTACAAAACCTCCTGAATCCACAGCAACAGCGGGGTGCCTGCCCCGCATGAGAACGGAACCTCAGTGGACAGAGGGCAGTGTGAGCACGCACACACCCAAGGGCGTGGCACCCAGGAGGCGGAGGTGGCTCGAGGTATCCCCAGACACCCGAGCGCCACTGGGAATCAGGAGCAAAGTGCTGCTGTGACGAGAAGGTGACGCGGTGGGTGGAGGGCGCGCTGCAGGGTGTGGAGCAGGGCCTGTGCGAGGACATGGGGCACGGGGGTCTGCCAAAGGACGGGGGAGCTGTCGGAACCTTCAGAAGCTCGCCCTCCACCGAGGGGCCTCCCGGGGGGCACTGGTGGTAAGGAACCCGCGAAACACAGGGCAACCCCTGGACAAGGAAGCCCTCTGGAGCAGGACACGGCGACGCACTCGTGCTCTCGCCTGGGAAACCCCGTGGACAGAGGAGCCTGGTGGGCCGCAGCCCGCAGGGCCCAGCTGCAGCTTCAGGGAGGCCAGCCCCCACTCCCTACTCCGTGCAGCCCTACTCCGTGCAACGCTGGCGGCTGGCGTGCCACACGTGTGGCGCGTGCGCTCTGGCTGGCCTGACCCTGCCCCGGGGGGTGGGCACAGCTGCTGTCCTGGTTCTGGCCCCCTTGGCAGCAACAGCCACCCACGTGCCGCCCAGTGGAAGCCTTAAAGAGACAGGACCTTCCCCCTACTGCTTGCAGCCAGACAGTCAGGGATGTCTTCCCCAGACCACTGGCTGGCCAAACAGGCAACGGAAGAAAATCTTCAGTGACAAGAACCACACTCTTTGCAAAATTCAGCCTTCAGCAGGCGAAAATCTACAATCCCCAAGGAGCAAATCTGACTTCCATCGTTATCACATGATTTACTACCAAGAAATAGGAAGTCTGGACTTTCAAGTTAATAGTCAAGGATTGTAATCGGCTCTCTCAGAAACACTCAGTGGGTCAGAGGACATCAAGGACGAAGAATTAAAGGAGACCAGGATGATGGCGTAAGAACAGATCAGAATATCAACAAAGAAGCAGAAATTATGAACCAGAAACTAAACAAATTCTAGAGCTAAAAAGTATAACAACTGAAATTTAAAAATTCACTAGAGGAGCTCAACAGACTTGACCAGTGAAAAAAGAATCCGAAAAAAAAGCTTGACTAAACTGAAATTATTAATATCCAGTCTGAACTGCAAAGAAAAAAGAATGAAACGAAGTGAAGGGAGCCTGGTGGGCCTGTGGGTCTCCATCAAAGGTATCAAGATACGCCTCGTAGGACTCCCAGGGGGAGGAGAGAGAAACAGAGCAGAAAAGTTGCTGAATAAATAACGAAAACTTCCCCAAACTGATAAAAACACGAATCTACACATCCAATCTACACTCTCCATGACGAGCATGAAAAGGGAAAAGATAGGACACTGAGAGAAGAACTCCGCAAGCTGGCAGGTGCCCGACACGCTGCTGGAGAAGAGGGGAGAAGCAGCTCCACAAAGAACGAAGAGACGGAGCCAAAGCGAAAATCCACAATGCCCGGCTGTCGACGTGACAGGCGGTGGAGGCAAAGCCTGACGCTGTAAGAACGATGTTGCGCAGGGACCTGGAATGTTAGGTCCATTAATCAAGGTAAACTGGAAGTGGTCAAACAGGAGTGGCAAGAGTGCACGTCTATATTTTAGCAATCAGTGAACTAAAATGGACCGTTATAGGTGAATTTAATTCAGACGACCACTATATCTACAACTGTGGGCAAGAGTCCCTTAGATGAAGTGGAGTAGCTGTCAATAGTCAACAAGAGTCCCAAATGCAGTACTTGGGTGCAGTCTCAAAAATGACAGAATGATCTCTATTCGTTTCCAAGGCAAACCATTCAATATCATAGTAATCCAAGTCTGTGCCCTGACCAGCAATACCAAAGAAGTAGAAATTGAGTGGTTCTATGCAACCTAGATAGCCTATTGAAAAGCAGAGCCATTACTTTGCCAACAAAGGTCCGTCTAGTCAAGGCTATGGTTTTCCCTGTGGTCATGTATGGATGTGAGAGTTGGACTGTGAAGAAGGCTGAGCACCGAAGAACTGATGCTTTTGAACTGTGGTGTTGGAGAAGACTCTTGAGAGTCCCTTGGACTGCAAGGAGATCCAACCTGTCCATTCTAAAGGAGACCAGTCCTGGGTGTTCTTTGGAAGGAAAGATGCTAAAGCTGAAACTCCAGTACTTTGGCCACCTCATACGAAGAGTTGACTCATTGGAAAAGACTCTGAGGGATTGGGGGCAGGAGAAGAAGGGGATGACAGAGGATGAGATGGCTGGATGGCATCACCGACTCCATGGACATGAGTTTGAGTGAACTCCGGGAGTTGGTGATGGACAGGGAGGCCTGGCATGCTGCGATTCATGGGGTCGCCAAGAGTTGGACACGACTGAGCGACTGAACTGAACTGATGAAGACCTACAGGACCATCTACAAAGTGAAAGTGAAAGTCACTCAGCTGTGTCTGATCCTTTGTGACCCCACGGACTGTATAGTCCACAGAATTCTCCAGGCCAGAACACCAGAGTGGGTAGCTTTTCCCTTCTCCAGGGGATCTTCCCAACCCAGGGATCAAACCCAGGTCACCCACATTGCAGGCAGATTCTTTACCAGCTGAGCCACAAGGGAAGCCCAAGAATACTGGAGTGGGTAGCCTACCCCTTTTCCAGGGGATCTTCCCAACCCAGGAATTGGACTGGGGTCTCCTGCATCGTAGGCATATTCTTTACCAATTGAGCTATCAGGGAAGCCCTTCTGGGCCTTCTAGAACTAACACCCAAAAAAGATGTCCTTTTCATCATAGGGGACAGGGATGCAAAAGTAGGAAGTCAAGAGACACCTGGAGCAACAAGCAAGTTTGCCCTTGGAGCACAGAGTGAAGCGGGGCAAAGGCTAACAGTTTTTCCAAGAGAAGGCACTGGTCATAGCAAACACCCTCTTCCAATGACACAAGGGATGACTCTACACGTGGACATCACCAGATGGTCAACACCGAAATCAGACTGATTATATTCTTGGCAGCTGAAGATGGAGAAGCTCTATACAGGCAACAAAACAAGACTGGGAGCTGACTGTGGCTCAGATCATGAACTCCTTATTGGCAGACTCAGACTTAAATTGAGGAAAATAGGGAAAACCACTAGACCATTCAGATATGACCTAAATCAAATCCCTTATGATTATACAGTGGAAGTGAGAAATAGATTCAAAGGATTAGATCTGATAGAGTCCCTGAAGAACTGTAGATGAAGGATAGTAAATTGTACAGGAAGCGGTACTCAAAACCATCCCCAAGAAAAAGAAATGCAAAAAGGCAAAATGGCTGTCTGAGGAGGCCTTACAAAGTGCTGAAGAAGAAGAGAAGCAAAAGGCAAAGGAGAAACAGAAAGAAGTACCCATATGAATGCAGAGTTCCAAGAACAGCAAGGAGAGATAAGAAAGCCTTCTTAAGTGAACAATGCAAAGAAATAGAGGGAAACAACAGAATGGGAAAGACTAGAGATTGCTTCAAGAAAATTAGAGGTACCAAGGGAACACTTCATGCAAAGATGGGCTCGATAAAGGACAGAAACTGTGTGGACCAAACAGAAGCAGAAGATATTAAGAAGAGGCGGCAAGAATACACAGAAGAACTGTGCAAAAAAGATCATCACGACCCAGATAACCATGATGGTATGGTCACTCACCTAGGGCCAGACATCTTAGAGTGCGATGTCAAGTGAGTCTTAGGAAGCATCACTACGAACAAAGCTACTGGAGGTGATGGAACTCCAGCAGCGGCCACAGGACTGGAAAAGGCCAGTTTTCATTCCAATCCCGAAGAAAGGCAATGCCAAAGAGTTCTCAAACTACTGCACAATTGCACTCATCTCACACGCTAGTAAAGTCATGCTCAAAATTCTCCAAGCCAGGCTTCAACAGTATATGAACCAAGAACTTCCATACGTTTAAGCTGGATTTAGAAAAGGAAGAGGAACAAGAGATCAAATTTCCAACATCTGTTGGATCATAGAAAAAGCAAGAGAGTTCCAGAAAAAAAATCTACTTCTGCTTCACTGACTATGCCAAAGCCTTTGACTGTGTGCTGCTGCTAAGTCGCTTCAGTCGTGTCCAACTCTGTGCGACCCCATAGACGGCAGCCCACCAGGCTCCTCTGTCTCTGGGATTCTCCAGGCAAGAATACTGGAGTGGGTTGCCATTTCCTTCTCCAATGCATGAAAGTGAAAAGCAAAAGTGAAGTCGCTCAGTCGTGCCGACTCTTAGCGACCCCATGGACTGCAGCCTACCAGGCTCCTCCGTCCATGGGATTTTCCAAGCAAGAGTACTGGAGTGGGGTGCCATTGCCTTCTCCGTTTGACTGTGTGGATCACAGCAAACAGTGGAAAATTCTTCAGGAGATGGGAATACCAGACCACCTTAGCTACTTCCTGAGAAACCTGTATGCAGGTCAAGGAGCAACAGTTAGAACTGGACATGGAACAACAGACTGGTTCCAAATTGGGAAAGGAATACGTTAAGGCTGTATATTGTCACCCTGCTTATTTAACTTATATGCAGAGTACATCATGCAAAATGCTGGGCTGGATGAAGCACAAAGTGGAATCAAGTTTGCCAGGAGAAATATCAATAACCTCAGATATGCAGAGGACACCACCTTAATGGCAGAAATTGAGGAGGAACTAAAAGAGCCTCTTGATGAAGGTGAAAGAGGAGAGTGAAAAAGCTGGCTTATAACTCAGCATTCAAAAAACTAAGATCATGGCATCCGGTTCCATCACTTCATGGCAAATAAATGGGGAAACAATGGAAACAGTGACAGACTTTATTTTCTTGGGCTCCAAAATCACTGCAGATGGTAACTGCAGCCATGAAATTAAAAGACGCTGACTCCTTGGAAGGAAAGTTATGACCAACCTAGACAGCATATTAAAAAGCAGAGACATTACTTTGCCAACAAAGGTCCCATATAGTCAAAGTTATGGCTTTTCCAGTAGTCATGTATGGATGTGAGGGTTGGACCATAAAGAAGGCTGAGCCCTAAAGAATTAATGCTTTTGATCTGTGGTGTTGGAGAAGACTCTTGAGAGTCCCTTGGACTGCAGGGAAATCAAACCAGTCAATCCTGAAGGAAATCAGTCCTGAATATTCACTGGAAGGACTGAAGCTGAAGCTCCAATCCTTTGGCCACCTGATGTGAAGAGCTGACTCATTAGAAAAGACCCTGATGCTGGGAAAGATTGAGGGCAGGAGGAGAAGGGGACGACAGAGGATGAGATGGTTGGATGGCATCACCGGCTCAATGGACATGTTGAGCAAGCTCCGGGAGATGTGAGGACAGGGAAGCCTGGCGTGCTGCAGTCCATGGGGCCACAAGGAGTCGGACACGACTGAGCGACTGGACAGCAGCAACACAGTCAAGAAGCTGAACTTGACTCCAAGCAAGATGAACTGAAAACTCTCAGTGAGAAGTATCACGGCCAGTTTCTTAGAACCTAAAGAGAGCACCGTGAAAGCAGCGAGAGAGAGGGCTAATCACCGAGGAGAGCTCCTCAGTGTGATAAGCAGCGATTTCTCATCAGATTCCATGCAGGCCAGAAGGCACCGGGGCCACATGAGGTCATGAAGGGAAAAAAAAAAAAACCTGCCAACCAAGAATTCCAAACCCCCAAAGCTTTCTTTCAAGAGTGATGGAGAAAGTAAGGCCTTTTCAGGTGAGCAAGGGCTGAGGGACCTGCCGTACAAGAGATGCCAAAAAGTCTTGCACAGTTTGCTAGTCTCTCCAAATTCTTCAGGTTAAAATGGAAAGACACTAGACAGCAGAGCCATAAAGCAATAAGGATACAGGTGGGGGCGGGGCAGAGGCGGGGCGGCTACAACTGTTAGCTCATAAGCCAGCGTTACTGTGCTTTGATTCGCAACTCTTCCCCTTTTCCATATGATTTAAAGGCAGGTGCAGGAAACAGTGATTATGAATCTTTGTTCATGGGCACACAGTATACAGATATGCAATCTGTGATGCTAGCAACATAAAGGAGGAGATATGGAAATGTGTGAGAATAGTCTTGGAACACTACTGAATACTGAATTAAAACCCCATTGAAACTGAATTAGTATTATTCAATTCAATAAAGTATAACTTTATTGTCTTAAATTTAGAATGTTCATTGTAATCCTCAAGGTAACCATTAAGAAGATGACCAAAGGCCATGTAGAAAAGGAAAGAAGAAGGTGATCAATGGGCACCACAGAAAAATTCAATTAAATACAAAAAGCCAGTTGTATTTATTCCTCAACTCCTAATGCAGGAATTGAGGAACAATGTATATCTAATAGCTGAGTAGCAGAAGTAAATCCTTATCTGCTGATTAATTACCTTAAACATGAATGAAGCAGGAACCAGCAGAAATCCCATGGGAATCGCGGAGCCGGAGCCCTGCCGCACACCACACACCAACCACCCCAGATACGAGGGGAGCCAGCTCTCAAGGTCGAAATGTTAGGCTCCGGTGGGAGGGGTCGAAGACCCCTTCACGTCTTTGGGTGCCAGATTTGTGAGCAGAGCCCCAAAGCACCATCTCTGAAATATTCGTAATTGTGACCCCCGGGCTCGCGGGCTCACCTGGGGTGGCGGGGAGCTCTCGGGGGTGATGGTGCTGACGGAGCTCAGGCTGGAGCACCTGGAGAGCGGTGGCAGGAACTCCTTCCGCTTGACTCTGCTGGACCGAGAGAGACAGAGACACGGATCAGGCGAGGGCGGCACCACGAGGGGGCTGGGGGGCGGGGCTGGGGTGTCTGAGGGCCGCAGGGGAGAGTGTGTGTGTGCCTGTGTGCATGTGTGCGCAGGCTTGCACGTATGTGCTCATGTGTGTGTGTGTGAACCGTCGGAAGGGCCGCCTACACTTCCACAGACAGAAGCCAAACGAGCGTGATGCCAGGTGTCCAGCTGAGGAGCCAGCCGTGAGCAGGGTGACCTCAAGGGCCGTGCCTTCCAGGCTGGGGCAGAGCCGAGAGGCAGAGCCAGTGACTGAACTCCGCACAGGCCTTCCTGCCCCCAAGTGCTCCTTCACAGGCGCTCTCTTTCCTGAGAGACCTGTGCCGAGGCGCCCCCAGCCCCCGTTGGGGGGGAAAGGCCGGCAACTCACCGCACTCCGGACACGCTCCAGCTGGCACTCGCTTCCTGTGGGCAGGAGGGGAAGAGCCGCGGGTCAGAAGGCGCCAAGCCCCGCCCTGGCTGCGCGTCAGGGCGCCTGGGGGCCGGGGTCCAGGGAGGGTGCTGGAGGATGGCGCCCAGCCCACCCTCGAGCTCTGGCTGAGCTGCGTCCCTGCCTTCCGTGGTTGAAGTCCTGTCCTTCAGGACGCAGCACGTGACCGTCCCTGGAAACGGGGCCGCACGGAGGCTATCAGCAGTGGAGCCAGGTCACCCGTGTGCGTCCCGGCACACGAGGCCGGATGTCCTCGCAGGAGGCCGAGCTCGGGATGAAGACCGTGGGCCCAGGTGGTGCTGACAGTTTAGAGGCACCAGCCCTGGTGACGCCAGACCGCAGACTTCTCGCTCCAGGGTGGGAGGAGGAAGTGAGCTGCCGAGGCAGCTTGGCGTCTGCAGCCCCAGCAGAGGCACGCACCGTCAACCCCGGCAGAGGCATGCACCGTCAACCCCGGCAGATACACGCACCGTTAGCCCCGGCAGAGGCACACACCGCCACCGCCCCGGCAGAGAAACACACCCTCGCGTGCGCGTGCGCTCGCTCCTCCTGGTCAGGGCGGGAGCAGGACAGCCCGGTTCCGGAAGGCGCCCACCTGGCCTCCGGGCGCGGGCCTGGCCTCCCCACCTCTGACCCAGGCTTGGCGTCTGCAGGTTGGAGCCTCACGGCAGGTGTGCAGTGAGCCTCCCTGTGGCTCTCATCTGCGTCCTCGGGGCCTGATTCTGCGCATCTTTTCAGGTTTGCCACCCCATAGATCACTCTGGTGAAGAGTTTGTTCAAATCTACAATTTGAACTGTGGTTTTGGAGAAGACTCCTGAGAGTCCCTTGGACTGCAAGGAGATCAAACCAGTTCATCCTGAAGGAAATCAGTCCTGAATATTCATTGGAAGGACTGATGCGGAAGCTCCAATACTTTGGCCGCCTGATGCGAAGAACTGACTTATTGGAAAAGACCCTGATGCTGGGAAGATTGGGGGCAGGAGAGGGGACGGACAGAGGATGAGATGGCTGGATGGCATCACCGACTCCATGGACATGAGTCTGAGTGAACTCTGGAAGCTGGTGATGGACAGGGAGGCCTGGCGTGCTGCAGTTCATGGGACCACAAAAAGGTGGATACGACTAAGCAACTGACCTGAACTGAACTAAGGTTATTTCAGATTTTTGTTTCTATAAACAATGTTACAGGAAACATCTCTGTCATAGAGCTTTGCCTGTTTTTCTAAGATTGGGCTTTAAGTTAATGGTGGCAGACAGCCGACGCGCCCACGTGCTGAGGGCTGTGCCAGTGGGTCATCTCCTTTATCATCACCCACACACTCAGAGGTTCGTGCGGGGCCCCCTGCCCAGGTACCTGCAGAACAGGGTTGGACCCGGGAAGACTTGGAGTCTATTTTCATTCTTGGGAGTGCAATTCCTGGGTCCAAAAGTTTATCAGTGTATTTACCCAAAGGAAGACCCTTTAAAAGTAAGCCAGTGCCCTAACATGCCTCACGGTGACTGAACTTGCAGTTCAGAGTGCATCTCAAGGTCGTCTCCCACACGCAGAGGAGACGAGAGGGGATGCCTTGCAGTCATCTCACGATGGACACATGGGTCACTTTTCTTTTTAGTAGGTAGCACTCTGTGCACCATATCTAAGGAAGCCTCACGCAGGAAATCTTAACATAAGATCACACGCGATTTTCTCCAGAGCAGTAAACGGGGAGAAACGAGTGTGTGTGTGAGTGCCCATCTGGGCCTGAGAACGGACACGGAACCCTGCTTCGCCCACACAGATACGCGTCTCAAGAGTGACCAGGGACCTACATTCAAGAGGCCAGACCCTCCCCCTCCCCCGGGCTGGGCCCCAGTACAACATCAGGTGAAAGTAGGGAGTGTGGACCCCGTGTCTCAAGGGGGAGCTTTCAGCTTTTCACCACGAGGTAGGATGTAAGCTGTGCTTTCAAGGTGTCCCCTGAGGGAATGGGATCTTGTCTTTGCGTTCCCAGGCTGGGCTGTCTTAAAGTCATGAATGGGAGTCTCTTGCCATCCGGTCCTCCCCCTGCAATGACTGCCGCATCCATACGATGGTCCAGCCCTAACCCGACCCAGGCCTCAGACGCGGCGCAGCGTCTGCACCGGGGCGGGGAGGTGGG
>SJYF01000809.1:133099-152595 GCA_006410515.1 Procapra przewalskii | reverse complement strand
CCCCTCCCGCGGGTGCCAGCCCCTCCGCGGGTGCCCGCCAGCCCCTCCCGCGGGTGCCAGCCCCTCCGCGGGTGCACTTCCCCATAGTCGGCAGAGGATCACCCCCGGGCAGACCCTCCCGCCAGCCCCTCTACGGGTCCATTTTCCCCCACTGTGGTCTGTTTGTTTTTAATCACTCTTAAGATGTTAGGTTTTTTTTAAACTCAGATCTGATTTTATGTGCTTTGTGTTCCTAGCACTGCAAAGAAAGAGGATGTAAAGCTGAGTGTTCGAAAGCTGCTCAACAGGCATAACATTGTGTTTGGTGATTACACCTGGTCTGAGTTTGACGAGCCTTTTCTCACCAGAAACGTGCAGTCTGTGTCTATTGTTGACACGGAATTAAAGGCTAAAGATCCACAGGTAACTTAATTCTCAAAGCTAAGAAACAGTTAACCCGTGGCCCGAGAACATGCGTTTGCTGTTTTGATAGTGTGTTGCATAGATTTATTTGATTTCCTTTCTCGTCACAGCCCATTGATTTGAGCGCGTGCAATATTGCACTTCACATCTTCCAGCTGAATGAGGATGGCCCCAGCAGCGAAAATCTGGAGGAAGAGACAGAAAACATAATTGCAGCAAATCACTGGGTCCTGCCTGCAGGTATCTGCGACCGTGATCAGCAGGCGGCCCATGCCGGCTGCGGGAGGGCGGGGGCAGCGCACACCTCAGGCTCCGGATATCCTGTGTCTGTTGTGTGGAGTTTCAGGGCTTTTCATCCATTAGGAAGTCTATCACGGGAGAGAAATGTAGAAATTCCCAGCATGAGGCTACTTGGATGGGTCTCACAACCGCTGCTGGTTGAGGATGATGCTGGCGCTCTTCTTTCCCGCCCAGTCGGCCTGTCTCGCTGGCCCACTCCTTCCTCCCACCCTCTCTGTACTTCTCTCTGCCGATGGGATCCAGCAGGCTGAATCCCGTGTCTAATCCACGTTAGGCCTGATGTCTTGAAAGCTAGTCTCCACCTGCCACTCGGCCCTGCCAGAGCGTTGGCCTGTGGGGAGAGTGGTGAGTTCAGGGCAATGCTTGGATCCACGCGCAGGTCCAAGAAGGATAACACAGAAGGTTCGTTATCTGCCCAGAGCTGCACGTGACTGCCGCTTATCCAACATCTTTACCTTAGAAACGACTTTAAAAGTTCAGCTTCTCTGTAACCAGAATTGTAGCTTGCCGCGGTCTGGAGCAGCTGAGGATGTCAGTGGCTCAGGGTGAACGTAACCAATAGGTACAAGGCTTGCTTTCCTAACATCTGGTTTTGTCTTTTTCTCTCAGCTGAATTCCATGGGCTTTGGGACAGCCTGGTGTATGACATGGAAGTCAAATCTCATGTGAGTTATTCCTTTTCCTGAAAGGCTTCCATATTTCAGGGGAATCATTCTTGACGTTCTCTCCAGCACCTCTTACCTCACATGGGCCTCTAGGGGTGCTGCTTGCCAGCAACCCATGCCCTGGGAGTCTGTCTTCGGTCCTGGGCGTCTGCTCTGGGCTTGCTCTGAGTGGAGCTGTACTCTGGGGAGTTCCTCTTGGGAGAAGGGGGAGGGTTCAAAAGTGAACCCACTGGCACTGGGGTCACACTCTTAGGAATCTGTGGGCTGAGAAGGCAGTGCCAAGGCAGAGCAGGTGGGCGATCTGAGCGAGTTACCACTGTGTCTGAGCCCCCCCCCAAGAGGAAGAGTCCAGCACACAGATGAGGGAGGGGGGCATGCCAGAAAGTCCGTCCCCACCAGCCCCGTCACCCACCCCGGCTCCCCTAGGAGCCCCGGCTGTTGTTTTAGCAATCACAGCTTGTCCTGTGCTGTGTCCCGGAGGAAGGATCTCACTTACTCGGTGTAGCCCTCAATTAAGTGATCTTCGAGTTTCCTTTCATCCTTGTAATGGTCACACCCAGCACTGGTCCTCTTAGATTTTAAGGTATCTTCTAAGGTGGGAGCCTGAGCGTGCTTGGCGGCTCTGAAGACTCCTTCCTTCTGCTCACTCAGGGCACATTCAGCTTAACCTGTGCTCTGCCGAGGACTTTGCTTCTGTCTTTCCTTTCCTCCTGCAGCTCCTCGACTACGTGACGACAACTCTACTGTTTTCAGACAAGAATGTCGACAGCAACCTCATCACCTGGAACCGGGTGGTGCTGCTTCACGGTGAGCGTCTTGCTTTCATTTGACAAAATAAAATTGCGTGGAGTCAGGCTTTTCTTCCTGCTTTTGCCCTGCGAAGAGTTACAGCTCCTTCTTCCTAGTGGGGCCAGGAATGTCGTCCTCTGCAAAGCCAGTCATGTGCATGCTCTCTGTGCTTTGGTTACTTGACCCTTCGTAGGGCACCCACCTGATCATCCCCTGTGACTTTTTATGCTGTTCTTCAGCTTTCCCAATATCTGCCTTGTTTCCCCACTGGTTACGGGTTTCTCAGGTTAGCAGTTGCCTTGTATTTCTTCATAGTATCCTTGGAGCTTCTCTTAATGGGTAATAAACCGCAAAAGCCCACACTTCACGGAACTCTGTCTAGTTCTCAGAAGAGAACACTGGGGGTGGTGGGGGTGGTGGTATTGTTGCTATCCCAGGAGAGAAAAAGAATTGAGAGAAAGCCCAAATTGTAGTGAGGTAAGAGCTATAATTAAAAGAGTGATTAGCTTCCTTATACAATGAAGATTGTAGGCTTGTGTTCAGTTTTATGGAAACGGTGTTTGTAGGGTGTCCTGGCAGATTCTCTAATGCTGGAGCCAGAGAAGGGGTCACAGGGTGCTTTACTTAGTGCAGCACAGTACTTCCAGTCAGAGCCAGTTATATGTTTACTTGTGAATTACGGAAAAGGCAGAAGGTCAGAACTGAATGTCAGTGTTTTCTACTGGAACGCGTTTGTGCTCTCGCATCAGTGTCCTCCACTCCTGTCGGATGCTGTGCTGAGGGGCACACACAGCCCAGGCCTTGCCTGACCGCTCTCCCTGTGTAGCTTGGGGTTCGGGCCCACGTGTGCAGAGCTAGAGTGAAAGACGTGGGGGCCGCGGGCTTCAGGAACAGCAGACACCAGTGCTTTGAGCTCCTGATGGTTATTAGGAAAGGCTTGTTTGACCTTTGAAAGGTGGATTTTCATAATCAGCGGATTTCATAGAAGACATGTAGGGACAGGGAGGGTTTCAGTGAAGGTGGAAAGAAATCAGAGTGGATTATGGGCCAAGAAGCTCCTGGTGATGTTTTCTAGCATTTACGCTGTTAACAGATTTTCAGTAACTTAAGTGATTCTTGTGATGATAACATTTATAGCATGATAGTCTGTTCCTTATGTTATATCCTGTGAATAATGCAGCTACTGTTTCAAAAACTCTGTTACAGCACTAACTTATACTCATTTGTTTGCATTTTGTGACAGGTCCTCCAGGAACTGGAAAAACATCGCTGTGTAAAGCTTTAGCCCAGAAATTGACCATCAGACTCTCGAGCAGGTAATTTTGGTGATTGGAGAGGGGAGCTGCGGAGGCGGGCTTGCTCTGTTTCAGCTGTAATGACAGGAGGAGCTGCTTCTATTTTTAAATCATTTTCAGTGAATAGTAGGTGTCTCAGTGTAACGTAACGGGTCCTTCTGTGCTCCTGTAGTCTTGAGTCTTCTTAAATGTGCTGAGATCACCTGTGGCCAGCACGGGATCTCTCGTGGTGACCGCCCCGTGTACACTTGGAGGAGCGTGTCTGCTCGCATTGGGTCGACCGTCCCACGCTTGTTTGATGTCTGTGTGGACCATCTGTCTGCCGCCCAAGCCTAGCGCTGGGTTTGTCTGCCACTTTTGAGTGTGGTCCATTTATGGATGTATGGTTCCACTGCATTTATTTACTCCGGGCATTTCATGTGATTGAAGTTGTGCAGCATGTAGTCTCTCCTGGTTGGCTCTGTTCGCTTACCGCAGTGTTTCCCAGCGCTCTGTCACAGCACACGTACTGGCGGCTCATTCTGTCAGGTTGGGGCCACTGGGGGTCTTGGACCCCTGCGTTTGGAGACTCCTTGGGCACTGGCTCTGTGGCTAGGCCCCTGCTCTGCCCCCGTCTGTGGATCCCGTCATGTGTGTGTTAGACAGTCTCATGCTGCCCCGCAGGCCACTCATGTGCTCTTTCATCTTTTCTCGAGTTTTAAAACTTTCCTGAGTTTCACTTTGGGTAGTTTTCTGCAGTATCTGATCTGCTTTTACTTCTGTTCAGCGAAATTCCCATCTCTGAGAGTGGTTTTCTTGTCTGAAGATTATTCAGTTCTGTTTATGCTTGTAAGCTCTGTCTACCAATTCCATCCTCGTCATTTGGGTCTGGTTATGGGCCACGTGTCCCTGCTTCTCGGCGTGCAGGTCCTTGTTGAATGTGGACATAGTGATTTGAAGTGACTGGATTCTCTTGCTTGTTTTTAATGACTGCTGGGTTTTATTCTGACAGGGGTTTGGGTACTTGCGTTTGGTGTGATCCTTTTGAGGTCTGTTTATGAGCTTTTTCAAGAGTGGTCTCAGTGTGGTCTAGACTTCCCCCTCAGGAGGACCCTTCTGGGGTCTCGGTTGAGCCCCTGAATCAGCAGCGAGCACTCTCGCCCCTTGGCCCTGGGTCTCTAGCGCTCTAGCGCCGGGCTCCCTCTTCACACACTGCTGCCCCGTGACAGTCGCCAGGCTGCACTCCTGCGTCTCCCTCCTCCCTGGAGCCCTGCTCTGTGGCCTCCGTCTCCTCGGCTCAGTGCCCTGGCCTCCCCTCCTGGGTCCCCTCCAGGGTCACTGCAGGCAGGAGATCGGGCCGTCGCGCTTGCCCCTTGCCCGCCCCCAGGTCCCAGGCCGTGCCTGTGCTGTCTGGCGCCCTTCTCAGACATTGTTTCACTGGTCTGTCGAGTTTTCTAGTTGGTTAGGTAGAAGGTAAATCACCCTTTTAGCCTAGTATGACTTCGGAAGAGGAAATCCTGTGAGATTTACTTTAAAATCTGGTTTTTTTTTTCATAACTGTCTTGAAAGCAGGGAAGCTGCTCTGTTTCAGCCCTTTGTTTTATGCTTAGCATCTTGGCCTTTCCCCTGAGATAGTGAAACACATCTGTGTTTGGTAATCTCTGAGGGCAGTGTCCCGAAGCACTGGAAGGTGGAGGTGTTACCACAAGAAATGTGACGTTTTCCAGTACAAAGACCTGGAAATTAGTATTTATTTTGTGGCGGGAAGAAGTCTCATCAAGCCTTTTTGCTTTATTAACTGAAGTCCACTTTCCTTAATAATCAAAATGCTTTATGGTTAATTTTGTGATATTCCACCCAATCTATATTCACTAGGTTGACTCCGGGCTCCCTCTTCTCTTTTGTAAACAAATTACTAAATGATGTTTTTCAATTGGAAAGTCAGTGATACTTTTTAAAGTAATTATTTTTCTTCTGTGGACTCTCAACATGAAAGAAACTGTAAAAAGGATCTGGGAGCTGGCCGTTTCCTGTTTGATTCTAATCAGAACTAAGGGCTTCCAGAGCCCTCGCTGACTCCATGGTGGACAGGGTGTCAGTGCTGGATTTCAGAGAGTGTGTGTCCAGGTTCCCTTGGAGCTTTCCAGGGGTCCAGGTTTGAGGGAAGTGATTTTGTGCTGGAAAGCAAATTCTCATATTCCTTTGGGTTTTGTGGAAGGAGAAAAAAATGTTCAACTGTGGGCAAAAGACTTTTGATGCTTATGTTTTTATTTGTTTGCCATGTTGATACAGGTAATGGTATAAATTATAAGTAGACTAAAAACAGTATTAAGAATTAATTGTATTTAACTAGTTATATTAACTATTAGAGAAGGATTGCTAACCCAGTCCAGTATTCTTACCTGGGAAATTGCATAAACAGAGGAGCCTGGTGGGCTACAGTCCATGGGGTCGCAGAGTCAGACACGATTGAGTGGCTAAACAACCAAAAAGGTATTAAGTATTCTTCAGTTCAATTGCTCAATCATGTCCGACTCTTTGCAACCCCATGGACTGAGACACACCAGGCTTCCCTCTATCACCAGCTCTCAAGAGCTTGCTCAAACTCTTGTCCATTGAGTTGGTGATGCCATCCAACCATCTCATCCTCTGTCGTCCCTTTCTCCTTCTGTCTTTAATCTTTCCCAGCATCAGGGTCTTTTCTAGTGACTCAGTTCTTCGCATCAGGTGGCCAAAGTATTGGAGCTTCAGCTTCAGCATCAGTCCTTCCAATGAATATTCAGGACTGATTTCCTTTAGGATTGACTGGTTTGATCTCCCTGCAGTCCAAGGGACTCTCAAGAGTCTTCTCTAAGACCACAGTTCAAAAGCATCAATTCTTTGGTGCTCAACTTTCTCACATCCACGTGACTACTGGAAAAACCACAGTTTGACTAGATGGACCTTTGTCGGCAAAATAATGTCTCTGCTTTTTAATATGCTGCCTAGGTTGGTCATAGCTTTTCTTCTGAGGAGCAAGTGTCTTTTAATTTCATGGCTGCAGTCACTGTCCTCAGTGATTCTGGAGCCCAAGGAAATAAGTCTGTCACTGTTTCCATCATTTCCCCTTCTATTTGCCATGAAGTGATGGGACCAGATGCCATGATCTTCGTTTTCTGAATGTTGAGTTTTAAGCCAACTTTTTCACTCTCCTCTTTCACTTTCATCAAGAGGCTCTTTGGTTCCTCTTCACTTTCTGCCATAAGGGTGGTGTCATCTGCATATCTGAGGTTACTGATATTTCTCCCTACAATCTTGATTCCAGCTTGTGCTTCATCCATTCTGGCATTTCACATGATATATTAGGCATAGAAGTTAAATAGGCAGGGTGACGATATACAGCCTTGACAGCCTTGACGCACTCCTTGCCCAATCTGGAACCAGTCCACTGTTCCATGTCCAGTTCTAACTTGCTTCTTGAGCTGCATACAGGTTTCTCGGGAGGCAGGTCAGCTGGTCTGGTGTTCCCGTCTCTTGTCCTCACAGGCAAGTCTGGCTCAATCTCGTATGGGGTCACTGCTCCTTTCTCCTAGGTCCTGTTGCACAAGCTTTTGTCTGTGCCCCCAAAGTCTGTCTCCCCAGTGCAGGGGAAGTTCTGTAACCAGATCCCACTGACCTCCAAAGTCAAATTCCCTGGGGGTTCTCAGTCCCCTTGCCGGATCCCCAGGTTAGCACATCTGCTGTGGGTCCTAGAGCGTTCGTAACAGTGCGAGGACTTCTTTGGTATAATTGTTCTGCAGTTTGTGGGTCATCTGCTCAGTGGCTTAGTGATGGAGATGATGGCAGTCTCCTCCACGAGGGCTTAGGAGATGCTCAGACGCTCACAGCAGGTCTGGCTCAGTCTTGGGGGGGGGGTCCCTGGATCCTGTGCACAAGGTTTTGTTTGCGCCCTCTGAGCATCTCTGGCAGGTTTGGGGTTTCATTCCAAATGTGATTTTTGCCCCTCCTACCATCTTGTTGGGGCTTCTCCTTTGCCCTTAGATGTGAGGTATCTTTTTTTGGTGGGATCCAACATTCTCCTTGTTGATGGTTGTTCAGCAGCGAGTTGCAGTTCTGGAGTTCTCAGAGGAGAAGATGAGCGTGCATCCTTCTGCTCCGCCATCTTAGCACCACGCTCTCCTGCTTTAGTCGATATGAAGATGCCATCAGTTTGAGACACTTAGTTTGCTCCAGCTAGAACTGTCGCTGCTGGCACGTCATGTTAGATCGTTCATAACTGTTGGTGTGCAGTTTGCAGGCACCTCCTCCTAGGTCAGCAGGAGCAGAGCCGTCATCCTCAGCCTGCTGGGCACTGGAGCAGTGTTGCATTATGGAGACAGAGGTGGTTGCCACCAGCGATGCTGTGGGACTGACTTGTAATGATTGCTCTCCTTCTTTTTTTTAAACCATCTTAGGTACCGATATGGCCAGTTAATTGAAATAAACAGCCACAGCCTCTTTTCTAAGTGGTTTTCAGAGGTAAGTATTTATACTAATCCAATTCTCTGGATTGTCCACCATGTAGCTGAAAACTTGTCCAGTAGATTAGGCAAACTCTTTCCCCCAAAAGCCTTAGGAGAGAAATAGGTAAAATAGGAACGTGAACAGGGACTCTGTCAGGGGAAAGTTCCAGAGCTTAGTGATAACCTGGAAACCACCTGAGGCCTGAGAGGACCCTCTGCTTGTCACCTCCAGACCCGGGCTGGGGCACGGGGCGTTCAGTGTTACCTGAGGAGGGCGGGGGTCACCTTCCGATGGGACCGCACCCTCAGCTTGAGCCTTGTTCGCCAGCTGTGAACTGAGGCACTCAGGCCGGGTGATGTCACAGCTGCCCCTCAGCTCTGGAAGGCTCTGCTGCAGGCCCCGTGTCAGACGGTGCCCCTGGCGGACGGTGGGCGGGGACAGGAGTGCCCGTTGAGGTGCGCCTGGCCAATTTGCACCCAAGACCCAGCCCACCCAGGACCGCCGGGGCAGGAAAGCGGGGAAAGGGGCCGAGGTGCGAGCATGGCCCTGCCCATGATGCCAGGAGGGCAGGCCTCAAGGTTCCCTGCAGACCTGGCTTCTCTGATTCAGGGAGTTTTCCAAGGGGCTGTCAGGAGACGGCAGGCTTGTGGGGCCCCCTGGGGTCAGCGCAGCCAGGTGGAGACTGGACGCACACGTGCGCCAGGCAGCTTGAAGCGCGTGAGCTGACAGTGAGGTGTGTCTCGCTTCCAGAGTGGCAAGCTGGTGACCAGGATGTTCCAGAAGATTCAGGACTTGATCGATGACCAGGATGCTCTGGTGTTCGTGCTGATCGATGAGGTGGGTGTGTTCAGGCGCCACACTGAGCGGAGGAAGCTCAGGACTGGGTGGCCGTTGGTGTTGGCGGTGCCGCTAGCCCATGCTTGTCCAGCCCCCGAGGGCTGCGTCCTGCAGGCCTAGCCCCGCGGCCTCTCAGGCCCTCTGTGCAGTGTTCACATGCCCCGCGTCCACCCAGCTGACCACCCCGTCCCTCTGCGCCCACAGGTGGAAAGCCTGACCGCCGCCCGAAACGCATGCAGGGCAGGCACTGAGCCTTCGGATGCCATCCGTGTGGTCAATGCCGTCTTGACCCAAATCGATCAGATTAAAAGGTACCCCGCGCACACACACACCCCCAGCCTCACCCCCAGCTTTTCCAGCTCAGAATGCGTCTGGCATTGGGTGTGGACTCTGGTCTTCTCTTTGTTTGAAGCAGCGTTTGTTACATAAGCTTTTTACAAATTACGTATTTTTTACGTTATCAAAGTGTTAAAAATGCACAGCAAAGCTTTGGTGTGGGGAGAAGGTACCCTCTGCTTGGAAAAGGGGGTCTCCCTGACCCCTGACCTGTCGCTCTGGGAGGAGTGGAAACTCGTCTCTGCAGTCTCTCTCACCTTCTTCGCCTCATGTGATTCAGGCCCGCTCTGGGGACCATTTGTGCACACTCCATGCTCACCAGACTCTGCCCAGACTCCTGGGCCCCGTGTGCCTCCCTCACCTGGCTCAGCCCTACTCACCCTGCAGAGGACCAGCCAGTCCTCTGTGGTCAGAGGACAGGGGTCGGTCGGGGGGCGACTGTCCAGGTGCTCCCCGGCCACAAAGCTGCCAGTGGTCTGTGTGCTGCCTGTGGGCCAGGGCAGCCCTGCCTCGTCCCCGGGACTCGAGCCCAGCGGGCCAGGCGGTGTGCTCCCCAGGGTGCCCCTCCCACTCCGTGTCGGCCGGGGGTGAGCAGACTGGATGACAGGGCCTCTGCGGAGTTAGCCGGAGGGGAGGGCTGCTAGTCCCCAGGGTGAATTGCACAGCTCGGTGCCACGGCTGTTAGGGCGATGAGAGTGACGCGTGGGTGTGGCCGTGCCCAGGCAGGGCAGTGTCGGCGCTGGGGCACAGAGATGCTGTGCAGAGTGAGGGCTTCACCGCGGTAAAGGGGGCAGGGAGCAGTTCAGCTGGGGGCCATGAGAGCTGTCCGTAGGTGGGGAGCTCGCAGAGCGAGAGTCGGGGCGGTCTGCACTGTCGCAGCCGGAGCCTGGCAGGAGCGGGGCTCAGGTGGAGCGTGAGAAGCGGGGCCTCAGAAGGCCTCGTGGGCAGGGCGCGGGCACAGGGTGGGAAGCCAGCTGAACACCTGGGCCCTGGCGCCGGTCTGTCCTCTCACTGCGTGTGTCAGGGCTGGGGGGCGAGTCCCTGTAGCCCGGGGTGACTGGGCCCGCCCTCTGCCTGCAGGCACTCCAACGTGGTGATCCTGACCACGTCCAACATCACAGAAAGGATTGACGTGGCCTTCGTGGACAGGGCTGACATCAGGCAGTACATCGGGCCGCCCTCTGCAGCGGCCATCTTCAAGATTTACCTCTCCTGCCTGGAAGAGCTGATGAGGGTGCCTTGAGTTTTTTCTTGCTTTCCTGAGAACACATTAACTTTCTTGTGGGTTCTTGACTTGTTGGCATAACTTAAAATGGCTGGTTCCTATGTAGAAAGAGGTGTCACTCAGCCTACACCCGTCTTACATTGAATACTGCAGTTGTTGGGTCTGCAGGTTGAGCGCATGGGGAAATCACTGACCCGATGCTTTTGCTGACCCGTCCTCCGTCCCACAGTGCCAGATCATATACCCTCGCCAGCAGCTGCTGACCCTCCGCGAGCTAGAGATGATCGGCTTCATTGAAAACAACGTCTCCAAGTTGAGCCTCCTCCTCAGCGAAATTTCAAGGTGTGTGCTTACCTCACTGTTTCTTTTAAAAAAATTTTTTTGGAATATAGTTGATTTGCAATAAATATTATAGAGCAAAGTGACTCAGTTATACAGACACATATCTACTCCTTTAGGTTCTTTTTTATAGGTCATCACATAGTACCGAGTAGAGTTCCCTATGTCCCAGAGTAGATTTTTATCAGTCACCTGTTGTATATGAGGCAGCTTATATGTTATCCAGAGTTGAAGGGCTGACCCTGCAAAAGACCCTGATGCTGGGAGAGGATGACATAGTTGGATGGCACCACTGACTCAGTGAACATGAGTTTGCGCAGCCTCCAGGGGGTGGTGGAGGACGGAGGAGCCTGGTGCGCTGCAGCCCGTGGGGTCACAGAGTCAGACACGCCTGAGCGACTCAACAGCAACGTGTCAATCCGGGTCTCTCAATTTACGCCTCTTCCCCATACCCCTCTGGTAACCAGAAACTTGTTTCCTGAGTCTGAGTCAGTTTCTGTTTAGTAGGCAAGTTTATCTGTATGGTTTTTAGAGTCCATGTGTTAGTGATGTCGTATGGCGTTTGTTTTCTCTGTCCTTCTTGGCTCACTTAGTATGCTCATCTCCCGGCCCACCCAGGTTGCTGCAGATGGCTTCTCACTCTTCACTGTGGGGTGACACTGTGCTCTCTCCGTGGGCCGTGCCGCCCGCCCCCATCCACGTGCCGGTGGGCGTCTCTGTCTCGGCTGTTGTGCGTAGTGCTGCTTTGCACACAGCGCTGCGTGGATTTCCTGAATTTTGGTTTTCTCAAGATGCTTGCCCAGGAGTGGGGTTGCCGGGTCACATGGTATCTCTGTCTTTAGGTTGTTAAGGAACCTCCGTGCTGTTCTCCGTAGGGGCTGTATCAGTTTGCGTTCCCACCAATAGCGTAGGAGGGTCCCCTCTCTCCACACCCTTTCCAGGATCTATTGCGTGTAGACGTTTTGATGATTACTGTTCTGACCAGTGTGAGGTGAATCCTTACTGTAGTTTTGGTTTGCATCTCTCTAATGGTTAGTGATGTTGAGCCTCTTTCCACGTGCCTGTTTGCCATCTGTATGTCTTTGGAGAAATGTCTGTTCAGATCTTCCACTCATTTGGGGATTGTGCTGTCTGTCTTTTTGGATATTGAGCTGCATGAGCTGCTTGTATGTTTTGGATGTTTAATCCCTTGTCACTTGCGTAGGTGACCCCACTTCTCCAGCCTAGAGAAGCCCGTTCCCTCTGGTCATGGGGGTGGTCGTCGCCTAGCACCCGAGGTGGTGACGTGGGTTGGGTGGCAGGGGCTGAATCCAGGGCGTCTCCCCCACAGCCGATGCCCTCCGGCCTCCCCGACCGTGGGCTCCTGGATGGGAGGGTGAGGCCAGCTGCCTTCCCCATGTGCCCACGGACAGCCAGCAGAGCCCTGCGCTAGCACAGGACGGGCTTTCAGATTAAGGCTCTCTGTAGCATCGGTGGACTCTTAAACAGTTTGTTTTTACAAATGGCCAAGAAAGGAAAGTGGAGGCTTTTTCTTTGATGAGCAGAGTAAACAGTTAAACATTCAGGGCCCTGGCCTCGGCGCTGTGGGAAGGACAGTGTGTGATCCCGCTGCCTGGCTGCTGAGGGCCACGGCCCATGGGAGGATTGTTGGCACACCTGCCTGAGCCCGTACTGGCGGCACCGGCACGTGCTCAGGGGGCCGCGGGATTGAGCCGGAAAGTGGAGCAGAGCCTCTGAGGACAGCTGGACTCTGGGTAAACTGGGGAGGTCAGGGAGGCTGTGGCCACTGTGTGAGGCCTCAGGTGGGCGGTGGGCCGACGCCCGGCACCAGACACGCTGGCGGGGCTCTGGAGAGACTTAGTCACAGTGCCCAAGGCGGGACAGAGGGCAGCAGAGCAGGCTTGTGCAAGAGCTCAGAGGTGCTCGCTGGCCTGCACCCACCGCACGGCACCCCGGCCGAGGCCATGGTGGCGTCAGGACCCTGCCCCTCCTGGAGCGGTAGCTGAGGCCTGTGGGAGACTGCCCACCCCCCAAGGGGCTCTGGGGAGAGATCGGGCACACGTCCTGAAGTGCACCGCGGTCCATGCAGATCTGACACCAGTGTGGTCGTGTTCACAGGAAGAGCGAGGGCCTGAGCGGCCGCGTCCTGAGGAAGCTCCCTTTCCTGGCCCACGCGCTGTACATCCAGGTGAGTGCCTGGGCCCCGGCCCACGCGCTGTACGGCCGGGTGAGTGCCTGGGCCCCGGGCCCACCGCCCGCGCTGTGTGCCGGGCTGGCCTTGAGGAGGGTCCCGCCTGCCACCCTGGGGTTTCCACCACCTCCCGTGTTTCTGAAGAGACAGGCCCGGGGGCAGTGGAGGGCTGGCGTGTCTGTGCTCACCTCACTGGCGTGTGGAAAGCGCACGCCCAGGGCCTCCCTGCCACCTCAGAGTGCTTGTGCCCTGGAGGCGGGTGCTGCCAGGCCACCCCCACCCCGAGGGCAAGGACCGCCGCGATGTCGTGTATTTTCCAGGCTCCCACCGTCACCATCGAGGGCTTCCTCCAGGCCCTGTCTCTGGCCGTGGAGAAGCAGTTTGAGGAGAGAGAGAAGCTCTCGACGTGCGTATGACCTGGCGCCTCCGTCCTCACTGAGCACACCACGGGAAGGCTCCATCGCCTCCTCAAAGCAGCGGCTGCCCCAGGACATCTGAGGCCACGGCTGAGACCTGCAGGCTGGTGTGGGTCAAGAAGCGTGTTGTGCTTACACGGTGTTGCTCAAGAAGCGTGTTGCATTTACGTACTTTGAGTGCATGTTCAAAGACAAAACAGCCTGCTTTCTGTTTTGAAAGACGATCATCTGAGCTCAGTGTCTCTTTATAAAAAAGAACTGTCTAGATGTCCTGATGCTATCCTGCTTCTCATTGATTGGACCCAAAATGCTGATGTTTTATTTAACAAGATGATTAATGTAAGTTTTATAGAAACAAAAGAGAAACTGAATTGCCTTAAAGAAGAATGTGATCATAGCGTTAAAAAAAGCACGCTTTGCTCAGGACGAGGCCGCATTCGCTCCCTGCTGCGAGCTCGCCTGGTTAGTGCACACGTCCTGGAGACGATGCGATGAGTAAGAGCCTGTCCCCGTGTTAAGAAATCAAGAGAAAAGTTTTAAGGCCAGTTCTCTGCTTGGTAGCAGGTCACAGCAGCTCTGCTTGTCGGGGAGGGGTAGCTGACGGGGCTGCCTCCCTGGTGACCAGCGTGGCCGGCCTCACGGCGATGTTTCCCGGTGAGTTGTTTGTTGAGGGATGTTAGTCATGACTTAAACGAAGATTCCCAATAACACGTGTAAAATGAATTGGCCAATAATTGGTGTACTCCACAGAACTTGTTTTGCTTTTATCTCATGCTAAAATAAATTTCATATCACTGTGTTATAAAACATTTTTAAAAGAAAATCTTACCTTTTGTCTTAAAATTTTTTAAGTATTAAAAATCTTTTCCCAAAATTTTCTCATTTTGATTCTCTTAACACTCCAAACGCTTTGAGTTTTAAGTCACTCACACGATGATGTAACTTCAGCCTGTCTTACCCCGTGGGGGTGGAGGCACGCTGTCTGCACGTGGCCATGCATCCTGGGAAGGCCCGGGGTCGGAGCTGGGCTGGGGCGGGGGGACCCAGGGTTCCACCCCTGGGCCATCAGCCAGCCTTGGCTCTGGTCAGGTCCAGGGCTAGAGCGAGCACGGCCTTGGGGGCCAGGGCCCGGCTCTGTGGTTTCCTCAAGACCCTGCTGCTGAGACGCCCAGAGTCCCGATGGGAAGAGAGGGTCTGGGAAGGCAGGGATGCCCAGGGTGGGGCGTGTACAGGGGCGGACAGATGAGTGAGGGGTCATCCCAGGGGGGAAGCCCTGAGAAGGCTGGGGACGGGTGGGTGAGGCCTGCACCCCCAGTCAGGGGCGGCCCGTCCCCCAGCCCTTTCCCAGAGTGTGGGGTGTCTGATGCCGCTGCCCACGGACACCAGGGGGCAGCGCCGCTCTGCGGGATGGACAGGAGGGGCCTGGGGCAGAAGGAGGAGTGGTCCGCAGAGGCAGCTGCCTGCCGCGGCCCCGCCCTGCCCGGGTAGGCCCGACCATACATACCACCAGCCTGTGTGTCCAGGCCCCGCGGACGTCTCAGCGCGCGTGCCGGGCAGCGGTGGGGCACGGGTGTTCTGACCGCTGCCTCGGGCGCCAGCTCACTCTGGGTCGGGGGTGGGGGCTGGGCCTGGAAGGAGGAGGGGTTGCACCTGGGCCCCCAACCGGAGGCGGGCACTAGCCTTGTGGGCACTTTCTGGGCCATGGCTGAAAGCCCAAGGTGCCCACGGCTGGGCCCTGGGTTCAGGATGGGGCACGCTGTCCTCCCATGGGGGCAGGCTCCTGGGCAGGCGCGGGCGGGAGAGGGGCCAGAGTGCCAGCCTGGGGCGCCCGGGGGCCGTGGGGCTCCCGCCTGGCTCCTGCTGAGTCCCCGGCCCAGCACACAGGCCTCAGGTCCGACCCCTCCGCGGGCAGGGGCTCCTGCGAGAGAGGCTGAGGACACGGCCCGACGAAGCAAGCGTCCCGGCAGGACGAGCCGAGGCCAAGGTGATGGGGACCGCAAGGGTGAGCGTCGCGGTTAACGCCACGGAGGAGGCACGTGCTGAGCCTCAGCCCCTCTGCCCGGCGTGGAGGCCACGCGGGGCGGAAAGGCCCCCGCAGAGCCGACAACCGCGGCTCGGCCCCGACCGCCCGAGCCCGGAGCCCTGCTGCGGAGGCTGCGGCACCCGCCTGGCAGCTGCCTCGCCCCAGCGAAGGGGCTGCCCCCGGGAAGGTGGCTCCTGCCCCTGCGGCAGCCCCGCTCCACGGCGGAAGCGTCCTTTTGGATGTGGAGGTGGGTTTTCCACCCCTGAGCTCTGATTTCTGACTTAGACTCCCTACCGTCCAGAACTGTGGGCTCACCCTTGACATCCCCGTCACCACGTGCCGCGGGTCATCCTGCCCGGGACGGTCTGCTCTGCTGCTGGAAACCTGCCTCCTCTGTCCTTCGTCATGAGTTAGGACAAGAAGACTTCCTCCCCCGTCCCCCGAGTCTTTATTACTGACCGCAGACTCCTTCCTCTATCCCCTGACGTCATTCACAACCTGAAAACTCTTTCTCTTCCAGAGAATCATCACCTCCGAGGGGGAGGAAATGTCGCTGTGCGTCACCTGGGCTGTTTGTGGCTGCAGATGGCCTTCCCGGGCACCCCCTGTGCCTCTGCGATGGCGAGCTTCCGACGACCACCTGACTCGCGGTTTATGACCAGGAAACTGCTTTCTGTGTCACCCGACTTGGGTTTTATGACTGGAGCCATTTCATGTTGCCTGGGTGACCACTTGCGGCTGGAACTTTGCCCTGAGTCCCTGGAGTTACCACTTAGGCTCGGAAACCGCACTTCGGCGCCTCCCAGCTTAGCGTCTGTGGCTGAATCTTCTCTCCCTGCCCCGGTGTTGGCACTGTGACTGGAAGCCACCTTTCGCCGCCACCTGCGTCACCATCCCCGGTGCAGGCTTTCCTCTGTTACCGGTTTTAAGCGGCAGCCTCCGCGTTGCTGCCCGGCTGCCCTTTGTGATGCTCCCCTCTCCCTGTGGCACACGAACCCTCGTTTCCCACAGGACATCTGTCCCGTCACCTGAGTCGTCACACAAGGCCGGAGCATTTCCTGCTCCGTGACCCCTGTTACCTTTGTGACAAAAAGTCTTCTTCTGTGACCCGAGTTGTTTATGGTGGAAGGCTTTTTATAATATCGGTTACCATTTATGACTAGAAGCCTTCTTTCTCTAGCGACTCGTTACCATTCATGACTGAATTTTTTTCTCTCCCGAGTGACCGTTTATGGCCGAACAATCTTTCTCCATAACTTATGACAAGCGACCTTGTCTTTTTATCACCTGGCGACATTTAGGCCTGGAAAGCTTCCTTCTCTCAACTGACGTATCATTTATGAGTGAAACACTTTTTCTTTGTCACCTGAATCATTAATTATTGGAAACCTTCTTTCCCGCTTTATTTGTGACCAGAAGACTTCTTTCTCTATCACCTCAGTTCTCTTTTTTGACTAGAAACCCTTCTCTCTGTATCACCTGAATGATTACTTATCACTGGAAACCTTTCTCTATAAGTTCTCATATGTGACTCAAAACCCTCTTTTCTAGCCTATGAATTATGGCCTAAACCTGGAAGCATTCTTTCCCTATCACCTGAGTTACAATTTTTGATTGAAAAGCTTTCATTTTCTCTCACTCGATAGATTTCTGTATCACCTGAGTTATTATTTACAACTGGAAACACTCTATCACATGATTTACCTTTTAAGGCTTGAATCATTCTTTATTACCTGCATAATCAAGCAAAAGTAGGAAATTTTCTCTGTTGTCAACCACTGCTGACGGCCACCATTTACGGCTGGAAATTCTCTTTATTTCTCGAGTCATCACTGATGGCAGGATTTTTCTCTCTCACCTGAGTTATCATTTATGGCTGGGAGGCTTCCTTTTCTGTCCCCTGACTCACCCTGGTGGCCAGGCGTCCTCTATGGCACCATCTTTCTCTTGTGTGTCTCGCCCTTCATGACTGGTTTTTCCCTTCTCTATCACTTCACTTTTCATTTGTGACAGGAAGCCTCTTTCTCTGTCTCCTGAGTCATCATGTAATACTGGGAAACTTCTTTATGACCTTATCAGTTCAATTCAGTCGCTCACTCGTGTCCGACGCTTTGCGACCCGAAGGACTACAGCACGCCAGGCTTGCCTGTCCATCACCATCTCCTGGACCTTGCTCAAACTCATGTCCATTGAATCGGTGATGCCATCCAACCATCTCATCCTCTGTCGTTCCCTTAAAATTCCATTTAGGAGTCGGATTCTTTTTCTATATCTTGATTATCATGCATGATGGAAGCACTTTTTTCTGTGACCACGGTTATTATTTGTGACTGGATAAGGCTGAGCGCCAAAGAATTGATGCTTTTGAACTGTGGTGTTGGTGACGACTCTTGAGAGTTCCTTGGACTGCAAGGAGATCCAACCAGTCCATTCTGAAGGAGATCAGTCCTGGGTGTTCATTGGAGGGACTCATGCTAAAGCTGAAACTCCAGTACTTTGGCTGCCTCGTGCGAAGAGTTGACTCATTGGAAAAGACCCTGATGCTGGGAGGGATTGGGGGCAGGAGGAGAAGGGGACGACCGAGGATGAGATGGCTGGATGGCATCGCCGACTCGATGGACAGGAGTCTGAGTGAACTCCGGGAGTTGGTGATGGACAGGGAGGCCTGGCGTGCTGTGATTCATGGGGTCGCGAAGAGTCGGACACGACTGAGAGACTGAACTGAACTCCTTATTTGTAAGTATCTCTTTTAGGTAAAATTTATGACTGGAAACTTTGTTTCTTATCTGATGAGTATCATTAGTGACTGGAGACGCTTTGAGTTATCATTATGGCTAGAAACCCTATTTTTTATGAACTAATTTATGATTTATGACAGGAAATCTTTGTTCTCCATTACTTGACTTACTACTTATGACTGGAAGCCTTCCTTATCTATTACTGATATACCACTTACATCTAAAAATCTTCTAAGTTTTAGCTTATGACTGGCACCTTCTTTTTAATCACCTGAGTTATCACCTATGACCGGAAGTCCTTCTTTCTCTAATCATTGATGATTCAGTTCAGTTCAGTTCAGTCGCTCAGTCAAGCAGGGTGACAATATACAGCCTTGATGTACTCCTTTTCCTATTTGGAACCAGTCTGTTGTTCCATGTCCAGTTCTAACTGGTGCTTCCTGACCTGCATACAGATTTCTCAAGNNAGAGGCAGGTCAGGTGGTCTGGTATTCCCATCTCTTTGAGAATTTTCCACAGTTTATTGTGATCCACACAGTCAAAGGCTTTGGCATAGTCAATAAAACAGAAATAGATGTTTTTCTGGAACTCTCTTGCTTTTTCGATGATCCAGCAGATATTGGCAATTTGATCTCTGGTTCCTCTACCTTTTCTAAAACCAGCTTGAACATCTGGAAGTTCACAGTTCACATATTGCTGAAGCCTGGCTTGGAGAATTTTGAGCATTAGTTTACCAGTGCGTGAGATGAATTGTGCGGTAGTTTGANNNTTGGAATGAAAACTGACCTTTTCCAGTCCTGTGGCCACTGCTGAGTTTTCCAAATTTGCTGGCATATTGAGTGCAGCACTTTCACAGCATCATCTTTCAAGATTTGAAACAGCGCAACTGGAATTCCATCGCCTCCACTAGCTTTGTTCATAGTGAAGCTTTCTAAGGCCCACTATACTTCACATTCCAGGATGTCTGGCTCTAGGTGAGTGATCACACCATCGGGATTATCTTGGTCGTGAAGATCTTTTTTGTACAGTTCTTCTGTGTATTCTTGCCACCTCTTCTTAATATCTTCTGCTTCTGTTAGGTCCATACCATTTCTGTCCTTTATCGAGCCCATCTCTACATGAAATGTTCCCTTGGTATCTCTAATTTTCTTGAAGAGCTCTCTAGTCATTCCCATTCTGTTGTTTTCCTCTATTTCTATGCATTGATTGCTGAAGAAGGCTTTCTTATCTCTTCTTGCTATTCTTTGGAACTCTGCATTCAGATGCTTATATCTTTCCTTTTCTCCTCTGCTTTTCGCCTCTCTTCTTTTCACAGCTATTTGTAAGGCCTCCCCAGACAGCCATTTGCTTTTTTGCATTTCTTTCCCATGGGGATGGTCTTGATCCCTGTCTCCTGTACAATGTCACGAACCTCATTCCATAGTTCATCAGGCACTCTATCTATCAAATCTAGTCCCTTAAATCTATTTTTCACTTCCA
>SJYF01000809.1:90919-103301 GCA_006410515.1 Procapra przewalskii | reverse complement strand
TAGGCACCTGGGAATATATTAATCAATGTATTTGGAATATAGAAAAGGAAATAGAGTAGTTTTTGATGTTAGCAATACTAGACTTTTTGAGTTAATGAATTTTCTCTTTTGATATAGATCACTGTACTTTGTTATAAATCACTGTCCTTGCTATGTAAAAAATGTAACTTTATCACTATCTTAAGACTAAATAGATCTTAAGGGGAACATTGGTGAAGGGTTTTCATTTGTTGGGCTGATGTTTGCTGCTAAATCTCCACATTCCCTGCCTTTATAATGAATATAACAAGCATATAGGAGAAATGAGTATTGACCTTTAAGATTAATCATGTTAACCTTGGGTTAAATAAATTCCTTTCTTGTTGTAACTCACCACACCCTCACCCTATAGGAATGCAACTTTATTTGGAGGGAGGTGCCTGGTTTAAGAAAAAACACCCTTGGAAAAAAATAAGTTTTTTGGTTATCAGAAAGAAAGGGTCGTAAATATCAGCAGGCCTCATGGCCGGAAGATGATGTAAAACCCCTAAGACCTTTTTTTTTTTAATGTGAAGCACCTGATTTTGATAAAGGTCAGGACTGCTGACCCCCACGTGACTCTGTATTCATCCCTATGTGTAACAAAAGGTATATAAGCAAACCCCAAAATAAAGAAATCGGATCAGTTTCCGGAAAGACTGATTCCCTCATGTCGTTCTTTCTTGCTCCCCGTTTTTCTGGCTGAATTCCCATCTGGAGTGTGGGTGCCCTGCAAGTCTACTTACCTGTCCCAGCTTTCAAGCCCACGTGAGAAGGAGCCCAAGGAGGGGCACCTTTCGATATTCAAGTGGTGCCGGTGGCCCAACGTAGGTGGTGCAAATTCCTTGTCTTGGAATTTTATTGGTATCCCACGTAAACCAACTTATTCAGCTTCTTTTTCTCTCCGACTATTTTCTGGCAGAATTCCCATCTGGTGCAGGGGCGCCCACCAAGCCTGCTAATTTTGCCTGGGCTTCTAAGATCGGACCGGGGCAGGGGGGTCAGTGCCTCCTCTCCTTCAGGAGAACGGGAAGGTGCCTGCGACCTACGTAGGTGGTGATTGGTGTTCCATGCAAACCAAGTTATTCAGCCTCTTTTTCTCTGCTAATTTTCTAATCCCTCTCTATCTGTAATTAATGAAGTTATTTCCAAGGACGCCGACTCCGTCCCCACATTCGAATCACCCTGGATCCACCGGGGCTGGACCCTGGTCCCCACCCCACCTCCCCGGGGCCCGGCCAGCTAGCCCATCTGCCGCAGAGGCTTCCCCCCGGCCTGGGCCCTGGGTGCTCTCTGAGTCCCCAGGGCAGCCTCAGTGCCCACTCAGCCAGCTCGTCCCCCTTCTGCAAAGGCAGGGGAGGTGGGAGAGAGAAGGCCCCGGGCTGCAGCTCTTGCTGCATCAGCCCCTCTGATCACAAGCGGAAAGCCACTCGCGCCCCCTCCTGCACCCCTTTAGGAGCCGCCCCCGCCCCAGGCCGTGCCCCCAGGCTTCCGGTCCCCTCCAGCCCGGGCCTGTCCTGCTGACCCCGGCACGCTGGCCTGAGTGGCCCCCGCTCCGTCTCCAGCCCTGCTCTGACCTCGCACCTGAGGCGTGCACCCAGCCTCCTGAGAGTAGAGGCCCACAGGGGGGCTTGGCCGGGGCTGCCCCGCAGGTCAGGGGTGGGTCCAGCTGCTCCCCGGTTCATAGCGGGCTGGGCAGATGGTGGTCCGAAGCATGTCTTCCACCTTCCCACCCCCGGCCGCTCTCAGCAGTGAGTGGGGCCGTCAGTCAGCATCCCATCTCCCAGGCCTGATGGGCAGGGAGGGCGGCACCTGGCCCCAGCAGTCAGGCTGTGGTGGGAAACCCCCTTCCTAGGGGCACAGAGGGAGAAGCCCACCCACCTGGGGGTCCTCCTGTGGAGCCCTTGTCAGAGGTCCCGTCAGCAAGACCAGGGGGGCACAACGGCGACAGCTTGGCCAGGCCAGGACCTGGGGAGCCCAGGAGAGGCCAGGTCAGCCAGCAGGCCCCCGCTGATGCCCTGAGTGACACCGGGCCCCACCCTCGGGGGTGACAGGTGCCAGGGGTGGGCCCACAGAGGAGGCTGAGTGGCACCCCTGCCCAGATCCCCACCACCCCCCGCCACCACCACCTCCCCACAGGCCACGTGTCCCGTGGACTCCAGGACTGGTGGCTGAGGACACTGCCCCCACCCCTGTGAGAGACCCCTGGGTCTGGGGTCGAGGTCCGTGCTGCATCCAAGGAGGAACTGATTCTGGGGGCCCAGCCTGGCTGCACAGCTGTTAGCAGCGGGCTGAGCACAGGGCCGCCACCGCGCCCGAGTCCAGGCCGTTCAGTCAGGAAATCGCTGACACAGCACTGAGGGCACAGAGGGCGGTCAGAGCTCACCACCGCCTGCCCCCAGAGGCGGGACGGCGGAACTTGTGGTCATTTCCTAACAAGCTTGCGCAAGCGAAAAGCAGCTGGACAGAGGTGCCAACAGCTTCAAACCTGCTTCGGTTTCTCAGTAATTCCGCGTTTCAGAGCCCCGTGGGTGCGTCGGCAAGCCCCGTGGGCCCCACCGGCAGGCAGCTGAGGATCCCACCGCGGACTCAAGACAGTGGCTGCAGAGCCCCGAGCAAGCGGGGGCCAGGGCGCCGGGGGACGTGCAGAGGGCTGGGGACCCTGGAGAAGCCGCGGTGCCTGTTTCCACTTGTGCGCGAGTGTGTCTGTGAACACCCGCGTGCGCCAGCATACAGGCATGTGAACGCGTGTGTGCTTGTTCAGGTGTGTGCACGTGTGTGTGCATGTGAGTGTCTGGGGGTGTTGGTAGGAGGGGGCCCTCCTCCAGCCCCCTTCTGCTCCTGGACCTTGAAGAGAACATGGTGAGACCACTGTGTGGGCCCCCCGGCAGTCACCCGAGAGAAGGCGATGTGGCTGCTGGGAGGCTTACTGAGGTTGTGCATGCGCTGCCGCGGTTGGGGGGGACACCAGGGAACCTCTGGGCGTCATGTGAGCAGGTGGCGTCCTGACCACCTGGCCATGAAGAGGCCCCAGAGCAGACACTGAGAGGCGCGTGTGGGCCCTCTCGGCAGGGCAGCGGGCCTGGTCCTGTCCAGAGGGCCTGAGCCCAGGCCGCCCACCTCCTGCCAGCAGCTCCAACGTCATGGGTTGACCGGACCCATGCCTTCCGGAGCCAGGAAGGGCGACTCGGACCAGTGGGGCTGTGACTGCTCCCCACCGCCCTGGGGGAGTGAGCACGGGTCCCCACCCATCACCCAGCCCTGGGAGCTTCTCCCGTGGAGTTGGGAGGCTGGGCCCCCGGCAGCGCAGGAGCTGGGGGTGGCTTCTAGGGGCATCTGGCATCTGGGCGGGCGCCAGGGTCTCCCTCCTTCAGGGAAACCGTGGCTGGGCTGGTTCTGCGGATGGGAGAGGGTCCCTGCTGGGCAGCGCAGGGAAGGTCCCCGCCTCCCCGTCTCCTCTGTCGGGGGCTTTGCAGGAGGTGGGATCTGGGGGCTCCACCCACAAGGGTCTCCCTCCGCTGGACATCCTGAGCCCCGGCCATGGGTCCACTCTGAGCCAGCTCTGCCTCTGAGACCTCGGGAGATGCCCTCAGGACTCCTGCTGGCCAGGGCTGGGCAAGCAAGAGCAGAATGACGGGAGACCCCTCAACCAGGCGCCCGCCCCAGGGCCACACTCCGGCCAGGCCCCTGGCCCTCCTGGCCAGATTTGAGCAGCAGGTGGCACCCTCACCCATCCTGCTGAGGCTGCCAGTCCAGGGGAGCAGAGGACCTGAGCGCCTGCCCAGTACTGCCGGACCTCCGGCTGCTCCAGGGGTGGACGGGGGCTTGGGGATCCGGGCAGGTGCCATTTACAGCAGACTAAAGCAGCTGCTCCAATGCGCTAAGACTCTCCAAGGAGAGAACACCATCCAATCCCATAAGAGAAGGTGCAGGGATTTTTTTCTCCTACTTAGAAATATTAAACTTCCGTAAATCAGAAACGAAAAGCAAGTCTGAGAGCAAACTGAGTCAATGTCTGCAGCAAGGTGATGGGCAAACAGGCCCTCCATATGCAAAGAGCTCCTGTTTAGTTGCTAAATCACGTCCTATTCTTTGCGACCCATGGACTGTAGCCCGCCAGGCTCCTCTGTCCTTGCGATTTCCCAGCAAGAACAGTGGAGTGGGTTTCCATTTCCTCCTCCAGAGGATCTTCCCGACCCAGGGATCAAACCCACCTGCACTGTCTTCTGCACTGACAGGCGGATTCTTTACCACTGAGCCACCAGGGAAGCCCAGCAAAAGCTCTCACCCATCAATAAAAATTATACTGTAAAAACTGTAGAAATGCAATTAATGTCACATTAACACAGAAGGCAGTCTTGATCATAGCCAAAGAAATAAATACTAGACAAAATGCAAACTAAACAAACGTGAGACTTTCTCAGTTTCTCATCGGTTTTGGAATGCCGGGGGCTTGCCTGCAGGCTTCTAAGGGAAGTGTGAACTGGCGAAGCTTTCTGCAAAGCAGCGTAGCTCTGGATATCCCCAGCGTGACAGTGGCTCCACACTGCTGCCGGGCAGCTCGGGGGACAGCTGGGACAGGGCCAGTGACTTGTGATGGAGGCAGGCGCACGACTCAGCACCTGCAGTCGTAGAGCAGGAGCGCTGTCCCCGAGCAGGAGGGAGCAGGGCCACGCCGAGAGCCGCAGGCAGGAACGCGGACCTCGGCTTTGAGGAACCTCTTGTTGTGCAGAGAAGGGCCATGAAAAGTTTCCAGTGAAACAGCAGACACAAAACTCTGGCTAGTGAAGTGGTCATCTTGGGAGGCAGCACTGGGGGAATTTTCATTTCCTTCTTATTTAATTTCTACATTTTCTAAATTTTCTGTAGTGGTCAGAACTTTTATAATGAGAAAAGGTAATTTCTTTTTACAAAAATACAACCTGGAAAAATAATTCTGATGAATGTGTACGGTGTGTGTTGTGAATATTAAGAAGCTTTTTGATCCATATGGACAGATCTCCAACACCCCAAGAATCACTGCCAACTCACTGGCCCTTGGGCAGGGCTCGGGCCCTGGGTGGCTCTGGGTTCCCTGCCCTTGCCTGGCCCCCGGTGACAGGGCAGGAGGTGGGAGCATAACTGGGTGGGGGCAGCTGGCTCTTCTGTGCTGGAAAAACATGCACCCTCCGCTCCTCTCCATCCTGCTTGAGTGGGAACCCCCAGCTCTGCTCAGCTCTGCTGGTTCCAACGCACTCGGCACCTGCGGTGGGAATCCCGCCTCCAGGTCCCCGGTCCCCTCCCGTGGCATCCTTTCTGGAGGAAAACACCCATGAGGCTGCGTTTGCGATAACTTGAGTCAGCTCTGTGGAGGTGACCACAGAGAGGGTGGGGGCCAGCCCCACGCAGTGGTGACCGCAGAGAAAAAAGGGGTCAGCCCACACGGAGGCGACCACACAGAGGGTGGGGGCCAGCCCACACAGAGGAGACCACAGAGCGGGGGGCCTGAGGGTCAGAGCCTGAGAACTGCAGCCCCCTCCCAGCCCCGCCCCCTATTCTCAAGGACACTGGCCTCTGCTCTGCCTGGAGGCATTGGCCTCTGCTCCAACCTTGGCTCTGACCTTCGTGCTGACCTCCGTGCTGACCCCCGCTCTGACCTTTGAGTTGACCTCTGCTCTGACCTCCATGCTGACCTCCGCGCTGACCTCAGCTCTGACCTCTGCGCTGACCTCAGCTCCGACCTCTATACTGACCTCGGCTCTGACCTCAGCTCTGACCTCCATGCTGACCTCCGCTCTGACCTCTGCTCTGACCTCTATACTGACCTCCGCTCTGACCTCAGCTCTGGCCGAAGGCACTTTCAGGGCCCAGGAGGTGACCGTGCTTCTCTGCGGAGGAACCTACTGACTCAAGTCCGGCCTCGTGGGCATCTGGAAACTGCACAGGAGGCGGAGGAGGAGGGGAAAGAGGCGGCTCCGGGCCGTGTCCTGGGAAGGCCCAGGTGGCTCCCCAGGCTGCAGCCCAGCCAAGCCCTTCGTCTGGGACACCACCCTCCATGCTGCGGCACGGGCCTCTGTCCTCGGGTGTGGGTCCCGCGGGGGGGTCAGTGGGGGATCCCGGGGTCACACCCGCGCCTACTCCGTTGCCGGGCCCCCACAGCAGCCACGGGCGGGCAGCCTGGGAATGCTGCCCGTCCCCGGGGCTGTGACTGTTTCTGAGAGCAGGAGCACCCTGCCCTGGAAGCGTCCGGATCTGGCCTCCTCTGTGCTTCCCACAGGACACTCTCCCAGTTAGCCAGCCGCCCACAGACCTGCTGGGTGGGGGGCCGTGGGGAGGACGGGACAGGGCCCAAGCGTCCCCCCTCAGGCTCAGCCCCCCTGCAGGTGCATCTCCTCACCTTGGAGGCAAGCCTGGGACCTGATGAAATCTCAGGAGGCGCTTTCAGAGGCTGCAAGGCGGCAGACTAATCACGGAGGACGCCGCCAAGCCCAGCCCTGCTCTTTGAAAGCTCTGAGAACCAATTTTATCAACAGAGCAACTGTCCCGAAGGCTCCAGGGCCTGGAAGGGAAGAAACGGGTGGGGCGAGGACCCCCCCACCCGCCTCCTCCCGCATGGCTGTCCTGGAGCCCGGACAGGCAGGGTGGTAGGCCGTGCCGCGCCAGGCTCAGGCCTCTGAGTGAGCCTGAGCTGGTCTCAGCTGCTGGGCAGCCCTGCGCTCTCCTCCTGCAGAGGACAAGCAGGGCACAGCAAGCGGCCCCGCCTGACCCCCCGCCCCGGGGGTCAGAACATGCAGGGAGCCTGAGTCCAGCCACAGAAGGCCCGCAGCAACAGCGGGGAGCCCAGGGCAGAGTGTGCACCCAGGCAGGAGGCTAAGGGGGTCCCAAAGGCAGGCCACGGTGAGGACAACAGCCCTGGGTGACCTCGTGGGGAGGGCTACCCTCCTGGGAAGGGCTGCCCTCCTGGGAAGGGCTGACGCAGCCTGGTAGGGGTCATACCGTAGCAGCAGCACCATCACGGGCACACAGCATGCCCACCGAATGGTGGACGACAAGGAGGGGGCCCCAGGGAGCGTTCCCCGGGGATGATGACCGACAGCCCCACGGCCAGAGTGGAGGGGAAGGGGCCACGCTGAGGACATCACGGCGGACGTCGAGAGCAGGCACGGAGGCCAGCACGGCCCCACAGAGGGTGGGGGCCCCACAGCCGGCACCGCAGCGGCTCCAGCCTGAGCATCAGGGAGATGGGAGCTCCGGCTCGGCAGGCGCCAAGGACTGATGACACGGCCTCGGGGGTCCCCGCCAGGCCCAGGGGCTGGGGGCCGCTGCATCCCAGGGTCCCCTCTGAGCTGGGATTGCTGTGGGCGTGGGGGAGGGGCCCCTCCAGGACCAGGGTGGGTTGGGGTGTGGGCCGAGGTCTGGGTTCAGCCCAGGGTGCCCCCCTGCCGGGGATCCGGCCCTTCTCTCCGGGTCAGCACTTGGCCCCTTGCCCACTATCACAGCTTCTTGTCTACACCCCTCCCAGCCAGCGGGGGCCTCACTGGGCGGCGGTGCCTGCGGGTGGCAAGCACTCAGTTGACCGGCCAGGAACACCGGCCAGACTCCTGGCAGTGCAGCCCAGCTGCGGCTTCGGCCTGGGACAAGTGCTTTGCGACGCTCCACCTGCAGATTCTTAACTCAGGGTGCCTCCTGAAACCACAGCTGCGCTGCTCAGCTAGGGGCGGGGGACAACTTGCTTATCCTGCCTCGTGCCCTCCGGTGGCAGGCAGGCGGCCTCTCCCAGGAGCCCAGGCTTGGCTGGGGGCCCACTCTCCACCCCGGCGGCAGCCAGCAGGACTGGGAGCCCAGTGGGGTGGGGGTGGGGGGATGGCCCCAGACAGGGGCTTCTGCCTGCAGCCCAAAGATGGGGGGACCCAGCCTGAACCACTTCCCCAGAAAGGCCCGGCAGCTGGAGTGCAGGGGGATGCAGCCTCACCTCCCGGGCTGGGCGGGCTTGGTCAGTGACTGGCCAGGACAGCCCCTCTGGGGCTGAGGCTGCAGAAGCTGGGACAGAGGAGCTGGCAGGCTGCCATCCACAGGGTTGCAAGGAGCTGGACTGAAGCAACTGAGCACACGCGTGCTGAAGAGGCAGCACCCGCAGGACCCGGCCGGCTGGAGAGAAGGCAGCTCCAAGGAAAAGGCCTGTGGAGGCCGGACTGCCTTCTGGCTGGCGAGCCCAAGTGCCAGATGGACGCCCCTGTTTCCCGAGCTGGCCTTCCAGCCCCTCGTGGCTGGGCTCCAGCGGCAAGGGCACCCTGAAATCCGGGAGCGGATCTCTCCTCACCTCCCAGCCTCCTTGGGCCTGTTGCTCAGGCCCCTGGGGCTCGCTGGACCCTCGGGACACCCTCGACCCTGTGGGGACAAAGAGGGATGCACACTGGCTCCACGGGGGCTGTGTGTCAAGGGGCCTGACTGCCCTGGGCTGGGGGTTGCCAGCGGTGCAGATAGCCAGGCCCGGAGGCTGAGCTGAGCAGGACGGGGTCCCTCCGGCTCCTTGAGGTGCCCTGAGCCAGGAGCCAGGCAGACGAGTGGGCGTCCCTGCTGGGGCTGACGGACGGCGCTGTGGGGCTGGATGGCCTTCAGGCACCTCTGAGGTCACACCCCCCGGGTGAGAGAGTCTGCCCTCGTCCCACTCCAGATGCAGGAGGGGCCTTGTGGGGCTGGCAGAGCAGCTGTCACTGGGGGAACAGGAGCCCCGGGGGCCTTTCCGAGGAGCAGGAGCCCCGGGGGCCTTTCCGAGGAGCAGGCGGAGGTCCCCTAGCTGAGCTGACGACGGCAGCAGACAGTGGCCAGGAGGCAGGAGCAGCGAACAAAGGGCAGCCCGAGTCAGGGCCGGGCAGTCCCAGCTGCCGCCCGGCCCCCGAGACCCGGGCCTCAGGGAAAGGGGCCCCAGTCTGCCGCCCGTGTCTGTCCGGCTGAGAGCAGCCAGGCAGGCATAGCGGCCACTCTCTGGAGACTTCAGTTCAGTTCAGTTCAGTTGCTCAGTCATGTCCGACTCTTTGCGACCCCATGGACTGCAGCACGCCAGGCCTCCCTGTCCATCACCAACTCCCAGAGCTTGCTCAAACTCATATCCATTGAGTCAGTGATACCATCCAACCATCTCATCCTCTGTAATCCCCTTCTCCTCCTGCCCTCAATCTTTCCCAGCATCAGGGTCTTTGCAATTGAGTTAGCTCTTCGCATCAGGTGGCCAAAGTATTGGAGTTTCAGCTTCAGCATCATTCCTTCCAAAGAAATCCCAGGGCTGATCTCCTTCAGAATGGACTGGTTGGATCTCCTTGCAGTCCAAGGGACTCTCAAGAGTCTTCTCCAACACCACAGTTCAAAAGCATCAATTCTTTTGCAGTCAGCTTTCTTTACAGTCCAACTCTCACATCTACACATGACGAATGGGAAAACCACAGCCTTGACTAGACAGACCTTTGTTGGCAAAGTAATGCCTCTGCTTTTTACTATGCTGTCTAGGCTGGTCACTGCTTTCCTTCCAAGGAGGAAAATTCAATATATGCCCTGTTTATGCACCCCTGGAGGTGGGCCACCTGGAGGCCTTGCTCGGTGAGGCTGGGGAACGACAGCCACTTTCCACCCAGAACGGGGCCAAGTGGAGGGCGCAGGACATGGCAAAAAGAAGGCCCTTCCACTGGCCGACGCAGAGAGGGTGTGGGGATGCGGTCTGTACTCCTGGGCCCAGGAAGCAGGCGGGGCATGGCCTCAGTCCTGGCGGGACCCTCCCTTGACGGGACCCTGTGAGGTGACGGCTGTTGTGCACATCAGCCCCGCCCTCTCCTGCCATCACACACCTGGAGCACGGGGGTGCAGGTGGAGCAGGCCTCGGTCACTGCACAGGCCCTTCCTCGGGACCCTGGCAGCCAGAGCGGGTGGGACGTCCTGGCTTCCTCCCGTCTCCGGGTGTGGGTGCTAACGCTGCCCCGGCCGCGTTCACGCCCACCGAGGAAGCCCGAGTGTCCTGGTGGGTGACCCCCCTTGAGTCGCCCCAGGGAGGCCCCACCTCCACTCACCTGTGTCTCTGCCATGTGACCCTCCTGGGGTTCATCGAATCCGACTCAAGAGTTCTCGGCACCAGTGACCTCGAGGGGCTCCCCAGGATACGTGGCTGTGCCCCGCGGAGACGTGGGCAGAGGACCAAACAGACAAACCAGAAGAATGCAGAGGTGTGCCACCAAAACATGAGCAACAAAAGATAAAACGGACAAACCGGAAATGTCAACATTAAAAGAACACCATGAAAACAGGGAAAAGACAGCCCACAAGATGGGAAAAATATATTTGCAAATCGCATGTCTGATAAGGAACTTTAATTCATAATATATAAAGAACATTCACAACTCAGTGGTTAGAAGGACAAAGGTTTAACAGACAGCTTTCCAAGGAAGACACGCAGACAGAGAGGCACAAGAAAAGATGCTGGACGTCGCCACCCGCTGGGGAAACGCAAACCCAAACCACAGGGACGCCAGCCACGTGCACCAGGACGGCTGGAGCCAGACGCGCAGGGACAGGCATTCGCAAGGGCGTGGAGCCTCCCCCATGGCCGGCGGGCCAGGAGTGGGCAGCGTGTGGAGAACACTGGACCTCAGTGCGTCCACTCCCCGCATTGTGAATCAGAGGTCCCTAGGGACCCTGAGAGCCCACCCCAGGTGCCAACTGAGAGAACTGGAAACCCATCCACAGGCTTGTGCGTGAGCGTCCAGAGCCCACTGAAAGCAGAGCGACCCAGGCGTACACGGTCCAACAGAATGGGGTCCACTCACAGCACAGCATGCCGCTCAGGCACCAAGGGGAACGGAGCCCCGACACGCTACCACACGTGGAGGATGAAGCCTGGATGCGCTACGCCGTGTGGAGGAAGCCGGACTCACAGGGCACACGCCACGGGATGCCCCTCAAGTGAAAGTCCCGAATAGGGTGATCCAAGGAGGGTGGGCACACCCCTGGCAGCTGGGCATAGGAAGATGGGCGTGCCAGGGTTTCTCTCTGAGGCGCAAAGATGTGCTGACTCTGCCAGGGATGGTCGTGCACATCCATGAAAACACGGATGTCATGGGCCGTACATGCATGGGGGCACACTGGGGCGTGTGCACTGAGGTCGAGGAAGCCAAAGAATGAGCGCAAAGGATAACGTTTAAAGATGCCAGCCAGTCCAGGTCCGCGTGGACAGGGCTGAGGCTTCTGCTTTACGGCCCCGCTGCCCAGCGCTCTGTGACAAGGCGCCCGTGAGGCCGACGCCAGGCAGCCCCGGGAGGCCAGCCTCCCTCCCACCCTCCCAGGACCTGATGACCCCCACGTGACAAAGACCGGAGCCTCTGCCGGAAAGGACGAGGCTCGCCAGTCTCTGCCAGCACACCTGGCGGGCATCCTCGCCAGCCCCCCAACACTGCAGGCACGCCAGGGTGGGTCCGCACGGGGGTCACGGCCGACCCCCGAGCCGCTGCCCAGTGTGGACATGAGCGCGGTGCCTTTGAAGGGCTGCCGCCCCCACGCCGACTGCGCAACGCACCCTGCTACTGTTACCACCACAAAGACACGAACAGGGCACGCGAAACACAGGATGGGGAACCGCCTCACTCCTCCCCCTCTCTGCCTGAAGGGGGGGCCCCCTCTGGTGCTGGCCTCCAGCTGGGGTCTTTTGGAAGGGATGGTGGGAAGGGCTCATGGGCCAGGCTGCCCGCGGCACTGTTCGTGACACCTCCACGGGCAACTTGCTTCCCGGCTGAGGGTCAGCCTGGGTCCGGAGCAGGACTCCAGGCCAGCCTCCCATCCAGTCCTGGACCAGCTATGCGACTGTGGGAACCACGGGGCACCTGTGGCGGAGAGCTGTCAGTCACTCAGTCACGTCCAAACCTTTAGGACCCCACGGACTGTAGCCCAGAAGGCTCCTCTGTCCATGGGGTACTCCAGGCGAGAACACTGGAGTGAGTAACCGTTCCCTTCTCCAGGGGGTCTTCCCCACCCAGGGACTGAACCCAGGTCTCCTGCATTGATGGCTCAGCTGGTAAAGAATCCACCTGCAAGGCGGGAGGCGTGAGACTGATCCCTGTGTCAGGAAGATCCCCTGGAGGAGGGCATGGCAACCCACCCAGTATTCTGGTCTGGAGACTCCCTCGGGCTGTATAGTCCGTGGGGTGGCAGAGAGCTGGACACCACTGGGCGACTCTCACTTTCTCATTTTCTTTACCATCTATGCCCCCAGGGAAGCCTCGGGGTACCTGGACCCTCTAAAACGAGGCAACAGCAGCACCCACAGCCAGACAGCCTGGAGCCTGCGCTCCGGCTGGGCGGGGGCTGGTCAAGGCCTGAGAGGCATGGGGGGGGGGGCCTGGTGGGT
>SJYF01000808.1:3778523-3797954 GCA_006410515.1 Procapra przewalskii | reverse complement strand
ACACTTTCTCCTTGACACACTGTGGCTGCATGCCTTAGTGAAAATGAGCTCGTGCATCCAGGTGTGAGACACTATTTTTCTCCACATGTTCACCATCTGCTAGATTCTAACATACTAAGGATTTAAAATTTTTCATACGTTTTGTCCACCTCCTCTCACTTTGCTGGTAAAGAATCTGCTTGCAGTGCTGGAGACCTGGGCTCGATCCCTGGGTTGGGAAGATCCCTTGGAGAAGGGAATGGCTACCCACTCCAGTATTCTGGCCTGGAGAATTCCATGGACTGTATACCCATGGGGTTGCAAAGAGTCCGGACATGACTGAGTGACTTTCACTTTCCATGAGGGCAGCGATTTCTTTTGTTCACAGTTGAGCCCTCAGCCACCGAGGTATAGTTGCTGGTGGACAGTAGGTGCTCAACACATCACTGGTGAATGGATTGATTTATTTCAGGAAAGAGGAGCAAGAGGCATCTGAAAATCATCTCAGTCTACTTAAGAGTTTGCATCAAGGCGTAAGGGAGTGAGATGAAAGAAAAAACTCTCAAACTGCTACCGTCCCCCGGGAAAGTTTGAGATTCCCCAAATCCCTCAACCAGAAAGCCTCTAAAGATCCTGGAGGCTTGCCTAAGGCATGTGAGCTGCCCCCAAGTGGGTGTCTGTCCACCTGCAGACCCCTGCCTCCCGCCCTCTGGGAATATGCCACCACACTTCAGAGGCCCGCTCACCCCCGGCCCCACTTAAGCACCGTCCGTGTGCGCTCTGGGCTGACTTCTGCTGTTGCCGCTTAGTCGCTCAGTCGCTCAGTCGTGTCCGACTCTTTTGCGACCCCGTGGACTGTAGCCCACCAGACTCCTCTCTCCATGGGGTTTCCCAGGCAAGAATACTGGAGTGTGCTGCCATCTCCTCCTCCAGGGGATCTTCCCGACCCAGGGACTGGACCCACATCTCCTGCATTGCAGGTGGATTCTTTACCACCGAGCCACCAGGGAAGCCCTTTGGGCTGACTTACGTGCCCTCAAAGTTTACATGCTAAAATCCTAACTTCCAGTGCCTCCCAATGCAGCTCTCTTTGGAGATAAGAGTCTCCAGAGGTAACTCAGGTCATCCGAGGCCATCAGCATGGGTGGTGATCCCCAGTGCCTGGTGTGCTTGTACGAAGAGGCGATTAGAACACACGGGGGGAAGACGGGCACCCGCCAGCCAGAGTGGCCTCAGAGAAAACCAACCTGCCAACACCTCAGTCTCGGCCGCCTAGCCTCCGGGACTGGGAGACGATCCTGTTTTAATGTTTAAGCCCCGCAGCGTGCTGTGCTCGGTTACAGCAGCCCCTAGCACATCAAAACAATGTGGAAAAATCCCAAGGGAAACATGCTTTTATTAAGGATCCCCCAGCTGAAGGGAGGCCAGTAAACCGCTCAGTAAACGATATGATGTGGATGTAAAGTAAGGAGGCAGAAAGACAAGCAAACAGAGGCATAATGTGTTGACATTTTTTTATATTTGGTATTTATAAGTCTTTTTAAAAAAATTTTTTTCAGGCCATGTTTTTCCTTAAAAAACAAACCGAAGAGAGGGGGGAAAAAGCAACCAACAGCAATACTCTGTACAAGTTATAACAAACATTAGAAATATGCATCATTCCAAAATAGTTACAAGAAAATTACAGTTTTAGAGTCCACATCAACACATCCTATTCACAGGTGCCCCCAAGGGGATAAAAAGCTACAGTATATTGAATACTCGACTGCTACACAGAGTCTGTAAATTCAAAACTTGGACTTTGGAGGCAAATCAACATGAGTCACCAAGGCTTGTTAGCTCAGCAAGTGCAATCAAGCATTTCAAAAGGAAACCAGGCTTTTTCACCCCCAGATGAAAAGCAAACGTGAACCAGCTGCATAGTCGGGCCCAAGCCCCAGGAGCCTCCGACTCTGTGATGCCCACATCCAGCGGTCAAGTATGCCAGAATCTAGCTGGTGGTTGTCAGGTGGCCACAGGGAACCAGCCTGCATCTCATTTCACACTGCTGCCAACCACCGCTAGATTTAACTTTGCAGACAAAAACGTCCTTGCTCTTGCAAGAAGATTTTAAAGGCCGAAATCCCTCAAACCAGCTCAACCCACGCTGGCTGGTGTACTTCTGAACTTGTCAAATACTAAGCGGGGGCGATCACGCCATCCCCGAGACTTCACTGGACTCTGATTTTAGCTCATCGCTCCTGGGATGGTTTGGGGAAGGAGCTCAAAAGAACCTTCTCTCTTCTGTGACCAGCCCTCAGCCCGCCTGTCCTCTATATTTACAGATTAATCTTCCCTTTTCAATCACTGTGCTATAAATACCCTCACCACCCCTGCCCCACCCCCTGGCCCATCGCCAGGCCTCTTCAGGATGCAGAGAAGCATCATGAATGACCTTCGTGTGACCTGCCCATTTGGAAGCCAGACCTGGCCACCGCAAGCCTTCCTCCCGGGACCGGGGGTGACGTCTGAGTGAGGCTGACCAGGCTACGGCCCATTTCCCAAGCTCATCCCAGGCGGAAGGGAGGAGGGTTTCTGATCTTTGCAGTTTTTACACCCATATGTTTCTGATTATTGTTGTTTCATCTTTTAAAGGAATTTCTGGAGTCAAGTCCTTCCCCCCGACCTCCAGGGCAGCAGCAGGGACGCGGGCAGGGTGCATGCCCACGTGGGGCCTGACGATACCTCGGCGCCCACCAGCATGGCTCCCTGGCAAACTGGAGTGGGAGGGACTGGGACCCCTGAAGAAGTGAGGGAGCGCTCCAAGATCAGCGCGCGAGGGGCGGACCCACGTGAAAGACTTGGAAGCCATCACCCAAACCCAGCTTTACTCAGCAGCCCAGGATGGCAGGGCTTCCCTGATACAGGAACAAAGAGGACCCGGCCCGGCCTGGCCAGCCCGCTCCTCGAAGGGCCTGACACGGAATGAACTGCTTTCCACCACAGAGAGAGCAAAGGACATAGCCAAAAGTGCAATTTCCATTTGGGAAGGAAGGTTCTCCCAAAACACAACACCATCCCACCTCTCCTCTCTTCCTTTCAGTACCTCAAAGGGAAAGGGAGACAAAAGACGTGTGGTCCTCGAGCCCGGCACTGACCTAAGGTTTTCCGTACACTGCGGTCCCCACCCCCGGAGCGCCCCATCAGCGCTCTAAGTGCCAGCGAACCGGGGCACAGGGCCAGGAGCCGGGCTCCCACAAGCCCAGGGTGACCGGGGCGCTCAGGGCAGACCCCACTCCCATTTCCAACAGGACACATCGTCCTAAACTTACAGCAGGATTTATCACTGTGGGAAACAGCCACAGGACTTGAGGGACTTGACCGATCCTTCATAAGACCTTGAATACTTCATTGCTTATTGGAGGAGAAACTTAATACATCTTGAGAATAGAACCTGAGCCACAATGTAAAATAAAACAAAGGAAACAAATCCTTTCGTGTCAATTAATGCCTTGAGAAGTTTACAGATTATGTACCAGTAAAATAAATCCACATAGATTTGGAAACTCTCGGTGGATACACACCTGAAAGCCAAATAACAATAAACAAAAATTAATCTACATTTTTTTTAAAAATCAAAGTAATCACAGCAGCAGCATAGTGAAAAAGAGGCTTTAAAAACGATAATTACATCTTTGATACAAATTCAGACTTTTTACACCTCAATTCCAAGCAATGGCTGTTTTAAGAGTTTAGTATATATATACAGTAGATACGGATATGTGTCACTGCAGGTGCAGACTAAAGCCAGGAGACTTTAAGAAGGGACTCATCTGACACCATTTTCACACGGACGTGTTCATAGACTGCCACGCTTTTAGAAACACGCACACACACACACAAGGACACACAGAGACACATAAAATGCCAACCTGAGTAAAACGTTACGAGAAACCTAGAGCATCATGAGTCACTAAGTCACATATTGCACCTTTAAATAATCCTTCTTACCAAGTACAGAAATGAGGGGGAAAGATAAACAGGGACAATGAAAGATTATCGTGTCACTGAAGGGTTCCTCTGCTCGCCCGACTCCCACCCCCAAAATTTTCAAGATGACAATTTAGTTTCCACTCTTGCTCAACCAGTGGGCAGAAAACGTGGTCATCAGAAACGTCTTTGGGGAAAAATAGGAGGGGAAAAGGAACGAAAGAATGGAGCACAAAACAGGAAGTTGGGGGTGGAGGCGAGTTCTTCTCTAATCAAATGAGAACAGGAATGTTACTGAGAAGGCTGAACCTCCAATACTAAACTACCGTTTAAATATTCCACATAGTCCAATTATGAGATTCAGTACAAAAATAGAGATATCTACTGAGTTTTGCCTGTGGAAGCATAATTCAGAAAAGGCACATGTTCAAATAGAAAACACAGGCGGAAGAGGTACCACATACCCCTCCCTAGGTGATAATCACCCACAGTTATGTATTTCCCATCAGCTAGATTCCAAGATACAGTAGGTAAAAATAGACCTCTGATACTTAAAATATATTCAACCCAACACAATCCTGGCTTTAGAGTGTGAATCATATAAAATAGTCTTTTTAAAAAAGAATGTCTTGTAAAAGGAAAAAAAAAATCATAGCTCACTTTTCCTGGTATCCTGTAATTCTCAAGAGAAAAAACCAAAAAACAAAAAGTGAACTCATCCCATTGGTAATCAGGAATGTAGTTGATTTGCTCACCCGCCATCCACAGCCCCTGATAGCCCCAGCCTCTCATCTGTCATGCTTTACTTGTGCAGCTTCACACTCTCAAATTAGTTCTAACAAAACAGAACAAAGAATTAGGATATTAGACATATAGAAACATGTCAACATCGGGGCATTTTCCTCTGCTGTGGGTGTGACGGTCTGGTTAACTCCAGAAAGGTTTTCCTTTGGAATTAGGCGATGTAACCATTTGTCTTTCCAAACGTGGTTGTGGGCGCAAGGTTCTCATAGATTGTCATTGCAGTCGTGTTCTGGTAGATAAGATCCACTTTCGAGTCCTTCTGGGATCTGATAATATCCAAAACACACTGATTGAGGAAAACATACTGGTCCTGTTAGAAAAAGAAAGAGGGGGAAAAAAAGGAGCACCAAAGATTAGCACCCAAAGTTTTCTTAGATTTCCACCCTCCAGCCCCACTCACCACCCCGCAAGTGAGCACACCAAGTTCACGTGGTCAAGGAGTGATGACGTAGTGAGGAAATCTGAAACTAGAGGTAGCAAGGCTCCGTCACTAATGAGTCTCAACCAGAGCGGCGCACCCCACACACAGCTCGGCTCCTCGGGAAGGACCAGAATCTTAAGGAAGAGCAAAGACAATGTGTGGAGGAGCTAAGGCACGTGCATATCCAATCACCAAAACGCCCAACAGTTGCTACAGAGGATGTGAAGAATAAGGAGTAAACTGTGATTCTCAACGAAAGGGGTGAAAAAAGGTGGCTGATCAGGGTTGAGTTGGGGGCTCCTATCCTTCGGGGGGGAGCTATAGAGATTGGAGTTATGATCAGGATCCCACCCTTCAGACAAGCACATCAAAATCTGCAGGTAGCCATTAAAAAGAAGAAGAGGTGTTTGCTGAAAGACATCCACAAACTTTAAGAGGGAAAAAAATCATAGGACAGCATTATATATAAAAGTTTCCAATTTTTCAAATATGCTCTAGGAAGGAACATCTGCAATATGCTAAAACATGGATGGACTTGAGGACATTATACTAAATGAAATAACCAAGTCACTAAAAGGAAAAAAAAAAAGCTAATTATAAATTCTTCTCAAAACAATAAAATGCTCTCCATGTCTGTACACAATACATGCTTTTTTTTAACAGATGTGCATAAAGAAGCCTATAAAGACATATTGTTGCTGTTGCTCAGCTGCTAAGTCATGCTGACACTTTTCACCCCCATGGACTGCACACCCCAGGCTTCTCTCCTCCATCTCCCAGAGCTGGCTCAAACTCAGGTCCATTGAGTCAGTGGCACCACCCAACCATCTCATCCTCTGTCGTCCCCTTCTCTTCCCACCTTCGATCTTTCCCAGCATCAGGGTCTTTTCTAGTGCGTCAGCTCTTTACCTCAGCTGGCCAAGCTATGCAAACTGTAAACACTAACTACCTCTAGGGCACAGAATTGGAAAAGAAAAGGCAAAAGAGAAATATGTCCCCTATATAATCCTGCACTAAGTTTTTTGACATGAACAAATTTATGCAATTTTCAAAATATTTTAAAAAGGGATGAGAACATCTGTAAATGGGCGTTAAGATTTCTGTGCTTCCCAAAATCTAAAAGATGAAGAACTATGACTCCATATAATTAGAGCAGAAAAAAGAAGATCTCTCTACCAACCAACCCAGGAGGCGACTCCACTCTTCCCACCCCAGCCACCTGCTCACCCCACAGCACACGATGCACCTGAGGCCTCTAGAACATTCTCTGCTGGACTCAGAAACACAGCAACTCTTCACAGAGTCCTAACCCGGTTCAGGGTGACGGCCTGACACCAGGTTAATATTCTGCTCTATCCTGGTCAGGATGCCTTCACCCTGACAGCTTTGAGGAGGGCTATTTCCCAATTCCCTTGTTGAGAACACGCCTTGAGCATGCTGCTTATTGGAACATTTCAGGGAATACATAGAGCTGATTCACACTATCATACACCAGAAACTTACACTGTAAAACAATTATACTCCAATTTAAATAAATAAATAAAATTTAAATTTTTTAAAAAAACACAGACAGGAAGGGAGAATTGTCAAACGCAGACTCTGGCCTCACCTCTGTTTGCACCATTAAAGGCCTGTGCATGCGAAGGTCGTACACGATGCCATACACGTCCACAGTGCTCTCGTTCTCTATCTGATAGATAAGACGATCGATGGCAATGAACGTGCCCGTCCTTCCCACCCCAGCACTGAAAAAAAGGGGAAAGGAGCAGGTCAACACGGGTTGAAGGTGCTAAGTCACTCCAGTCGTGTCCGACTCTTTGTGATCCCATGGACTGTAGCCCACCAGGCTCCTCTCTCCATGGTATTCTCCAGGCAAGAACACTGGAGTGGCTTGCCATGCCCTCCTCCAGGGAATCTTCCTGACCCAAGGATCGAATCTGAGACTCCTATACCTCCTGCGTTGGAAGGCAGGTCCTTAGCCACTAGCACCACCTAGCACGGTCACCGCTGCCGCAAAGCTCCCAGTTCCCCATTTGTACATGTGCCCTGCTCTCCCCCGCTATCAGGCTTTGAGGGTCAAGGCCAGGACCATTAGCCACTGGCTAAATTAAAACCTCAGCAAGTCTGACTGTACTAGCTTGGAACTGGGACCCAAGTCCTAAAGTTACTTTCAAATCAGATGCCACAAATAAAACACCTTGTTAGAGGTCTTTAATCTCAGTCCCATCGAAGTTGCCACTGTATCCAGGATGGCAAGTTTCATCCATTTCCACCTGTTACTCTCAAAGGGTAACAAAGTCGTCCCCCCCCCCATTGTCTGTCCCAAAATCAATTCCTTTAGCTCCAAAGCTAATCTATTGTTGTTCTGCAGGAGGGGGTGGCAACGTTTTCTCTTAAGGACCAGAAAGTAAACATCATCAGCTTTGCAGACTCGTCCTGCCACTGCAGCGTGAAAGTAACCCTGCTGCTGCTGAGTCGCTTCAGTCCTGCCCAACTCTGTGCAGCCCCATAGATGGCAGCCCACCAGGCTCCCCCGCCCCTGGGATTCTCCAGGCAAGAACACTGGAGTGGGTTGCCATCTCCTTCTCCAGAAAGTAACCATAGACACTACGTAAACAAAGGGACATGGCTGTGTTCCAATAAAACTTTATTGATGAAAACAGGCAGCCAAATAGATTGTGGTGATGGCTTCATGGACGTATAGTCATCTCCAAACTTATCAGGTTGTATACTTTCATTTACAGAGGTTTTTTATGTGGAAAACATATTTTTAAGTAAATAAAATGAACTAGAATTATGTATCTCAACACCATTAAACAGCAAACCAAAATGCTAAAGAAAACAGGCTGCAGAATGATTTGTATATTACAAAATCTAGTAAAAGTTTAAAGCTATATAAAACAATAGAGTTACCTACACATGCAATAAAATATAAAAGCATGCAAGGGAGTAATACAGAGCAACTTTAGGACCAAATGTTCACCTGTGTAAGAAGCAGGATGGGATAGGAGGCTAGTAAGTAGGGACTTTAATTATACCTGTAATGCATTATTAACAAAAAGAAACATATATGGTGTCATGCTGAGCTTTCTTAAATCATGTCTGCATTTTTGTAAGGTTGAAATACCTCAAAGGGAAATATTATAAATAAGAAACACATTACAATGTTTTTTAAAATACAGTTAGCTGACCAAATCTGACCCATAGGCTATCGTTTGCCAATCCCTGTTCTAAAGTCTCGAGGTTTAGGGAATAAATCCATTGTCCCATATCCAAACCTTCTTGAATTTATAACTACCTACTGCATCCCCTCTCAGGCTTTTTCTCCAAAAGTGGCCGTATTTACGATTGCTTTTGAAATCTGCCACACACGCACACCTGCAGTGCACCAGTATCGGCGACTCGGGAGGGCTCTGCTTCATGTACTCGCGGACCAGACAGCGGAAGCTGATGAGCAGGTCGGTGGCGTCAGGAACACCGTGGTCAGGCCAGGAGGTGAAATGGAACTGACGCAGGGGGTGACTCTCACTCGTCGGAGTCTAAAAACCAAGAAACAAGGTTAGAGCCAGAGAGAGAGGCGAGCTAGATCAAGCCCTCCCTGAAGCCTGAACTGCATGGTACAGCTGAAAAGCAGCTCAGACGTGGTTATGACTACAAATTAGAATTGTACGTTGGTAAAATAGCGAATAAAGTGCTTGCACGGACTGCAAATCCATAGAACATGCCAAGCAGGAGGGCTTATTATCTCCCTTTTAAGAAGGGGAAACAAACTTTCGAAGTTGTGAAGTGACAGTCTCTGACACTCAGCTCAGAGGCAGAAATCTCATAGCCTTCAGTTTTGAGCTCAGAATCTTCCCTTTTTACCACAGTCCTCTGCCGGTTAAAGCGCCTGCCTCCAATGCGGGAGAACAAGGTTAGATCCCTGGGTCAGGAAGAGCCCCTGGAGAAGGAAATGGTAACCCACTCCAGTATTCTTGCCTGGAAAATCCCATGAATGGAGAAGCCTGGTAGGCTACAGTCCGTGGGGTCGCAAAGAGTCGGACACGACTGAGCGACTTCACTTTCACTTTCCCGCCAATAGTGCACTCACATTCTTATACCTACACCTCCTCAGAGCTTCATAAACCCCCATCCCTGAGCCCAAGGGGGAATGTCACCAGCCAGAAATAAATGTATGCAAATGTAACTATGATAACCAGTGCCTTCAGGGCAAGAACTGTCTCATAATTCACATGTCTTCCAAAGAATTTTGGCTTCCCTGATAGCTCAGTTGGTAAAGAACCTGCCTGCAATGCAGGAGACCCTGGTTCAATTCCTGAGTCAGAAAGATCCACTGGAGAAGGGATAGGCTACCCATTCCAGTATTCTTGGGCTACCCCTGTGGCTCAGTTGGTAAAGAATCCACTTGCAATGTGGGAGACCCGGATTCAATCCCTGGGTTGGGAAGATCCTCTGGAGAGAGAAAAAGCTACCCACTCCAGTATTCTGGCTTGGAGAATTCCATGGACTGTATAGTCCATGGGGTTGCCAAGAGTTGGACATGACTGAGCAACTTTCACTTTCCAAAGAGTTTAATAAACCGATAAGCAAACAGCAAGCATCAAGTAAATATTTAGAACTGTAGGGGTTTGAGAAAGGACTCTCTCCCAAAAGAGACACCTATTTCAATGTCAGATAGACAATAGAAAGCGAAGCTCATTGTAACAGAGTCAGTCATGACACAGACTGCCTTCCTACAGTGGGCCAAAGCACATGCCTCTAACGATCAGAGCTCTCCCATGGCTGAGGCACTCCCATTCCCGAGTCAACTGTACTCACGACGCCTACACCTGGGGACTGGCCTCATCTGCGTGCAGCGCACCTGGACGGCAGGCATCTGCTCAGCGACAACTACCCTCTGAAGCACGTCTATTTTCTTTTAATATTTATATATCAGGGACTCCCTGGTGATTCAGCGGCTAAGACTCCATGCTTCCAATGCAGTGGGCCTGGGTTTCGACCCCTGGTCAGGGAACTAGGCCCCGCATTCCGCAACCAGACCCAGTGCAGCGGCGTAAATAAATAAGTGTTTAAAAGAAGAAGAGGAAGAATGCTTCTCCTAGATTTCAGATTATTTCTCTAGGACAGATTCTCAAGCTTGAACCCAGCAGATCAAAGGGAACAGATATTTTTATGCCTTTGATATAAACTATAGAGGGCTATACCGATTTACACAGCCATCAAGAGATATCAGAGTCATCCATGACAGTGATTCAATTTTTAAATACCATTTAAAAATAAAAAGGACATATACTGACTTCTTAGAATGCCTACACAATTTAACTGCATTTGTTTTCGTAACTTTTGAGGGGAAAGGAGGCCAAATGGATATGTCCTGAACTCCTATTAACGTAACTATCATCATAAACTATTTCAACAGCAAATGGACACTCCTGATGTCAAATTTCTGACCAAACAATCCAAAAGGGCCTTGACCTGTAAGAAAAACTCTATAAGCAGGTCATCTGGAAGGGGAAGAAAAGAAGTTAAAGATGCTGAGCCATGCTCCTAAGATGCATTTAAGAATAATTTATGAAACTCTCAAGCAAGCAAAGCCAACAGGTTGCATTAGAGTATACGCAGATACAGATTGTTACATTCTATAAAGAAGAAAGCAAAAATATTTTCCTGATGCATAAAAAAATGATTTATATTAATATCAACCTAAAAGTGTCACCCCAAAAGTGAGATCTATGCATCTTGACTTCTTACTTACATTTTTCACTGTGAAGTCTCTGACGGTCCATTCTGGAAGAACAATTTCAGACGTCATTGCCACAGTTATGTCCCCGTAATCCTGAGCCTGCTTGGAGGGCCAGTACTCCTCACATTTGGTCTAGAATGAAATGCAAACAGTCAGATCACACTGTCTGCCATCACTGAAACCTCACAGGAGATGAGATATTAAAACCGAGCATCAGAGTCTGAATCCAAGCCTTACGTGGATTCTGCCTGACCCTTGAAAATTTTGTAATTTTCAATTCCTACCAACTTTATTAATTTGGGAGTCTTCCCACAAAAATCTAGACTTCTGGTTTCTCTTGAGAAATCAGAAAACCTGGCCAGCACTGAGCCCCCATTTCTACACAGAAACTGACGTACAGCTGAGCAGCCACTGTTCCTTCGCAGGGGACCCTGTGCCCCCCCAGCTCCCCAGCCCTACAGCAGCCCTTCCACCAACTGTTCACTGAACTAAACTCCTCCACGTGCAGAAGAAATGAGAGCTTTTCTCAAGACTTTTAGATATACACTAACTCCCACCCAAACATGGACACCAAAAAAAAAATCAGATTAAATCATTTTGGGGTCTTTGATTTTGACAGCCAGTGTGTCCACTGGCTGTCAAAATGTGAACAGAAATAAAAATCAAGAAACAACGCTCTCTGAAAGTATCTGAATCCCTACTTGGTAACTGACTTTTTTAAAAATGAGAGGTTTGTTTTGCTTTAAAAACAGATGCCTGCTTCTCAACTCCAGAGATGCTAACTCTGGCCCAGAGATCTGTATTTATTAAACGATCCCAACTTCTGCTTTTTTAAAAACTCTTAATTTGTAGAAAATCAGAAACACCTCATGGGCTTCCCTGCTGGCTCAGACAGTAAAACATCCGCCTGCAATGCAGGAGACCTGGGTTCCATCTCTGGGTCAGGAAGATCCCCTGGAGGAGGGCATGGCAACCCACTCCAGTGTTCTTGCCTGGAGAATCCCCACAGAGGAGCCTGGCGGGCGACAGTCCATGGGGTCACAAAGAGTCAGACACAACTGAGTGACTAGGCACAGCACATAAACGCCTCAAACTCAAATAAGAAGCTGACTTAAATGGCACCTGATGTCAGCACTTGGTGAAGCTGCGAAGAAGGAAACACTAAACTATGCCATTTCAATTTCTTCATTAAAGAGTCAACTTCACCTCTGACATTTTTTGAGTTAATTCATGTTAAAAGTCATATTGATTTTGATGTAATTTTTCTCTTTGTTGAAACCAATTGAAAACCAATAATTTAAGTTGTTCATGATATTAGTAACTTTGCCAAATGATACACTAAATAAATTTTATTGGTTGATGCCAAAAAAAATCCCAGCTTCTGGACCACTGCTCCAAGAAAGAACACGGGACTGGGGAATACACTGGCATGGAGTTTTTGCCTAAGTGGGTCTCTTACCAGCTGGATTTACACTGCTAACTTGTGGGCAAGTTCTTAAACTCCAAGCTTTAGTTTCCCCATCTATAAAATAGTAATATCTCCCAGAGTTGTTAGAGGGAAAAATGACATACATGGAGAATCTAGCACCAGTCATTTCTAAAGGAAATCAACCCTGAATATTCATTGGAAGGACTGATGCTGAAGCTCCAAAACGTTGGCCACCTGATGTGAAGAGCCAACTCACTGGAAAAGACCCTGACTCTGGCAAAGACTGAGGACAGGAAAAGAAGTGGGCGACGGAGGATGAGATGGCTGGATGGTATCGTCAACTCGTTCAGCTGGTAAAGAATTCACCTGCAATGCAGGAGACCCCAGTTCAATTCCTGGGTTGGGAAGATCCCCTGGAAAAGGGAGAGGCTACCCTCTCTAGCATTCTGGGCTGGAGAATTCCATCCACAGAGGAGCCTGGTGGGCTACAGTCCATGGGGTTGCCAGAGTCGGACACGACTGAGCAACTTTCACTTTCACACTTTTCACACACCGACTCAATGGACATGAGTTTGAGCAGACTCTGGGAGACAGTGAAGGACAGGGGAAGCCAGGCGTGCTGCAGTCCATGGGGTCGCAAAGAGTCAGGCACAGCCTAGCATCTGAACAGCAATAGTGCAGGCTCCCTTCTCCCCTCACCTAGTCATTAACATCACTTCCCTCCCAATGTCAGATGCACGAGGCCCTCGAGCCGCAACTGCGGAGCCCATGAGCCACAACGAAGACCCGGCACAGCCAAAAATCAATTAATTTTTTCTTTAAAAATGAACAAGGGCCTGTTTAAATCTGTCTTGCTCTCCATTAACGATGTTGTTTTCATTTATCTAACAGACATTTAGGAGAACGTTCCATGTGTGAAGCCTTGGGTTCAACAGCACCATAAAGCTTATTGCACACAATAAGCAGTGGCCTTTCATTTGTATAATAACCTGATGTCAGAAGCAGGTACAGAACCCAACCTCTGCGTCACAAATAAAGAGAAGACGGGAACCATCTCGGGTTGCTCTTTGTTACCCCTGCCTCCTCCATCGCCAGCCCCCAGCACAGGGCCTTACACACACACTTGGGGCCAGACACACATCTGCTCAATTAAAGTGAAAGAAAAGAACCCGGAGAGAAATGATGCCTGCCAGGTTCCTCTCTCCCCAGGACAGTGTGAGCGCTCTGGAGCAGCAGCACCAGGAACTGGCACAAACGCAGCTCTGGGGTCCACCAGAGACCCTGCGGGCGGAAACTCTCCAGGTGACCCGAGGCACGTTAATGTTTCAGAATCATGGGCTTAGGGACTTGACTCCCACCCTGTTCTTCAAGTAACAGACCTACATGAAAAGACTCACAGAGCACACGAGGTCCTATTTCTCAGGCACGGACTTTTCTGAAGTTAGTTTTCAATTCCCCTTGGTTCATTTGTGGAAAGGTAAAAGTGAAAGTCACTCAGTGGTGTCCGACTCTTTGCAACCCCATGGACTGTAGTCTGCCAGGCTCCTCTGTCCATGGGATTTTCCAAGCAAGGATGCTGGAGTAGGTTGCCATTCCCTTCTCCAGGGAGTCTTCCCAACCCAGGAATTCCCAACCTCAGTCTGCTGCATTTCAGGCAGATTCTTTACCATCTGAGCCACTAGGGAAGCCAAGGGATTTTATCACTAGAAGAAATCTTATCTTTGATGGGGGGATTCCAGGCCACACAGGGGAGAGGGAACTGCTGAGATTTATCAGGGGATAAGTTGGAAATTTTGCAGAAAGAAAGGGTTCCGATGCTAAAAACTCAGTTTGAAAATCACTGAGTCATTCAAGTTGGTCATCTCAGAGGTGCAGCTGGTTGCTCGGAGACAAGACAGGCTTGCTCCCATTCAGAGCTGATGGGGACTTCCCTGTGGTCCAGTGGTTATGACCTGGTGCTTCCAATGCAGGGGGCATGAGTTCAGTCCCTGGTCGGGGAACTAAGATGCCACACGCCATGGGGCATGACCAAAAAAATGCATTAACGCGGAGCTGATGAAGGATGGAGTTGCACAAAGTTCTCTTGCTGCACTAACCCAAATCTTGATGTCTATTAGCTCCAGCAGCAGTGACTTAATGTACAGAGAACATTCTTCTCTCCATAAAGAAGGTAACAATAACACAGATTTTTTTTTTTTAGCATTTTTTTTTAAACTTTTAGAGGAGAAAAAGACAAAAAAACACATTTCTAAGAATAGAAGTGCTGATGTTTGGGGAGAGTGTCTTTTTTAAAAAATAGGTTTTAAAATACCCTCCACCACAGTAACTATGAATGAATGAACTGAACTGAGTAACAATAAAAATTCGTACCCTTCCCTGTTCAACACATTTGGTCAGCATGACAATGGCATAGACATTTTTCTCCCAGACCATACGCCAAAAATCTTTCAGAGTGTTGGGCAGAGGTCCTTGCGTGGCAATGAAATCTTCTTTGAAATGGTAGCCCTAGAAAATGGAAAGCAGCACAGAGTCAATCTCAAAGAGAGGGAAGAGGAGATCCGAAGACCTCCTCCAGCCAGCCAGCCCGGCGAGCCCCGCTCCCCACTCACAGGCATGTAGTTGGCGTTGATATAGTCGTCGGTCGAACGGGTCTGAACTGAAAGTTTGACACGGGAAATGTCATCTGTGACATTCAAAGAGAAGAGTTTCACGTTAGGATACGGAATAGAATATTTCATCTCAGAACAGAGAAACAAGTGCAAAACAGCAACGCAGGGGCTCCATCACACCTCGACGCTGCGTGGCTCAGTGTTTTAGATCCACGGCCTTATTGCCTTCCCGCCGTCACCAGATATGACCGTGGCACAGAGGAGCTGCATGAGTCCCTGGGCAGAGCTAGTAACTGGCAGAGCCAGGGTTCGAACCTTGACAGTCTGGCACCGCCCAAGCTCCGAACCACTCCAGACCACCTTTGAGATGAAACCAACCACTTCCTTCCCTGGGTGTGCGCCACAAGCTAGGGAAGGCCCTGCACAGCTATTTATCCCTCATAGGCACCCTATGAGCTTCTGTGCCCATTTTACAGATGAGAAAACTGAGGGTCAGAGAGGTTAAGTGATTTTTCCAAGCTCTTTCATCTGGTGAGTGGCAGCCAGAATTCAAATCCAGTGCCCTTTCCACTACAGCAGGGTAGATCCTCAGGGTAGAAAGTTAAGCCTTTCACGCTTTCCCTATTCTCATTAAAAAGTTGTTATAAAAAGATAGTCCCAAAGGCAAGAATAAACTGAGTGTCTAAGACTACCATAAGTGGTATGCGTGGAATCTTAAATATGACACAAATGAACTTGTTTACAGAACAGAAACAGACTCACAGAGTAGACTGATGTGCTGTTGTTCCTGTCAGGCTACAGACACTCAATCCTCAAAAACAGGGATGAATCCAGATATAATTCACATCTAGCCACGGAAGGTGCTCAGCCAACCAGAGACGTCTGGACAAGCAGAAAGCTTCGCTCCCCGCTTGTCCTCCACCGGCTCCCCTTTTGTTCCAGAAATGTGTTTATGTCGGAATAAAGGGGCATAGAGGGGCTGTGAGAGCAAAGGGGCTCAAAGCACGGACTGTGGCCCTTTCCCTGCAGGAAACGGCCAGATCCAGCCCAAGTCCGGCCCCACCATGCCTCTCAGTGGGACTTCAGACTTCATGACTGAGACGAATCACTCAGCCACTCTGTGCTGCTTTTTTTTTCCGCAGAATATCCTACCACCTATTCTGTGAGGCTATTGTGAGGCTGAATCCAACGGCTTACCCCGAAACACGGTGCTGAGCACACAGTAGGTGACTGATGGATGGCTGTGGGAGTGGCTGGTTAGTATCCTGACTCCTCTGCCCCCTGCCCTTAGAGACGTGATGTCCAAGATGGGGTGAAAAAGGGAAGATGCGGGAAACACAACTTACAGGGCAGAACGTTGTTATAGCGATTCTTTCCTCTGTTCTCAGCCAGTTCAGCTGCATACTTAGGCAGGTTAATTCCAACAAGCTTCAGATCCTGAAGGCAGACCATAAGAACCGCTCATTCACTCCGTGTCCAGACAGTATTCATAGGGCACAAAGAGCAGAGCAGGGTAAAGCGGGAATGCACAGATGTCATGGGTAACACTGCATCCCCAAAAAGACACAGCAGTTCTCAGCCCTGGTGCCTGTGAACACAGCCTGGCTGGAAATTACAGCTTTTGTGGATGTAAATCAAGATAAGATGAGGTCATAGTGCAGAGGGCGGGGCCCTTAATCCAGTGTCACTGATGTCTCTTTTTTGGGGGGTATTCCAGGTCTTAGTTGCAGCATGCAGGGTCTGTTTCTATTTGCGGCATGAAGGATCTTTAGTTGCGGCATGTAAACTCCTAGTCGCAGCATGTGGGACCCACTTCCCTGATCAGGGTTTGAACCTGGGCCCCCCGTACCAGGAGCGCAGAGCCCTAGCCACTGGACCACCAGGGGCCCCTGATGCCTTTATAAGAGGAGAGAAGACACCGAGATAGAGACACATGAGGGAGACACGTGAAGACGAGGCAGGAGACTTCCCGGCAGCCCAGTGGTTAAGCCTCCGGCGCTTCCACTGCAGGAGGCGTGGGTTCAATCCCTGATTGGGAGCTAAGGACCTGTACGCCATGCAGCATGGCCAAAAAAAACCCTCCTCTCTTCCCTCGAAGAGGGCTACCCCTTACCCAAAGCTTCACCATAAAACAGAAGCAGGCAGCTTCCCAACTTTCTGGAAAAACATAAAGCAAATATTCAACAAGCACATACTTCATATTCTTCTGCAAACCCACAGTTGGAGTCAGCTTGCTGTTTCTTGAAGTAGGCCTCAAAATTCTCCACTTTGATTAACTTGGATCTAGGGGAAAAAAACGTGTCAGATTGGCTGCATTCAATCAAGTTCACACTCAAGACAGAAACACGCAACTTATTTTTTAAAAAGCAAAATGTGTACTCACCTTTTAGGTCTTCACCATAGAAAAGCAAAGGGAAACAAAAAAGACAATTAGGGGAAAAAAAAATGACTCATCCATCACTCCAGAGATTTTCCCCAAAGAAAACCTATAGTATAAGGTTAGGGGGTAGTTGGGGAAGGTTCACTGTAATGTAATTCACAAAACACTGAAATGTGAATCAAGAAATCTGACTTCTAGACCCTGTTATATAACTGAGTGGCTTCCTGACTCTGAGCAAGTTCTCTCCTCCTAGACCTTAATAACCATGTTTTTAATCACAAAATATATATTTATTGGTAGAATACGGCAAGTATAGTTCTACTTGGCATGAGAACGTGGCAAGGAAGCCAGCTTCAGGAGACAAGTAAACATGGGTCCTTGCAGGATAACAACGCTAATAAGAACTTCTGGACGATCAGGTCCAAACATGTCAATCTGGAAAAACGGCAGCAGTTCCCAACCAAAAAAAAAAAAAAATTCTCAAAATAGTCACTGAACAGATTGGGGGGTTAAATGTCTTAAGGCTCATAAATGTAGAGACTTACTTAATTTGAGAAAAGTTCACGTCATTGTTCTTTGCATCTTTCCTATTTTGAAAGAAAAACAGACCCATTAGATCAAAACGGCTCAACACTGTGCTTTGTTCCCTGTGTGTATCTACAAGATGCTTCTCCCCTGGGCCTTAATTCATACAGCACATCAGATCCTGTTCACAAACACTGAAGCTTAACGGTCTAAACCCGTGAAGTTACTCGCTTTTATACCATCTAAAAGTATCACAGGATCCTACTCAAGCAACTTGCAGGAATTTCTCTGAGTAAATACAGATCAGCAGCATCGCCCTATTATACAGTCAAGCTCACTATTTCGTACTCTAATTTTTCTTTTTGTTTTGTTTTGTTTTTTGAGTAAGCCTTTCTGAAAAAGTTACTGTAATAAACCAGAAAACATGACCAGTGCTGGTGAGGGACCAGGGACCAGGGGGGTGGGGGGCTGGCAGGAGGGACCTGGAGCTCTTCTGTATTGCTGACTAAACCCCATACTGGTATTAAAAAAAATGATAAATTTCTGGAAGGCAATTTTGCAGTATGTATTAAAGTTTAAAATATGCATACCCACTGACCCAGCAACTACCCAGCCTGGAATTTGGCCTAAGGGAATAACTATGATTGTGCCCAGATTTACACACAAGGATAAGTAACAGTGGCAAATAAGGAGGACACAAAAACGTCAGAAAATTGGTTGAATAATTTCCATACAGCTGAACACTCAATAGCCACTTAAAATGAAGATCTGAAGCTGTCTGCAATGTCTTGAGAACAATAGCAAGCCAGAAAATAACACGCATAATATGACTGTTTGTGGATGTGTGTATTTATGTGACTTTTATAATCACACCTGTGTTAAGAGCAGTTTTCCATGGTGTAAGTACGGGCTATTTCTTGTCTTTCTGTTTTTTATTGTTGCTTTTGTCATAAGTATGTATAAGTTATTTTTAGCATAAGCAGTGGTCACCTTTTCTTCCTCCAGAAGATGAAGCCTCCCACGGCCACGATAACCAGGGCACCAAAGATACATCCGAACACCGCTCCACAGATGACACCTGGGGAAAGTCCACACATCAGGAGGCGCCCACAGCCAGACACACAGACAGCACAGCACAGCCAGACACACAGATGGCCCACAGCCAGACACACAGACAGCGCCCACAGCCAGACACACAGACAGCGCGCCACAGCAAGACACACAGAAAGTGCCCACAGCCAGACACACAGACAGCACATTGCTGAGGGGTCGGGGGGAGGTGGCAGAGGGCAGGTAATAGGTCTGGACATAAAACGTGTGTGTGTGTCTGTGTGTGTGTGTGTGTCTGTGGTGTGTGTCTGCGTGTGGTGTATCTATGTGTGTGTCTGTGTCTGTCTGTGTCTGTGTGTGTATGTGTGGTCTGTGTGTGTGTGTCTGTGTGTATGGTCTGTGTGTGTGTGTCTGTGTGTGTGTGTCTGTGTGTATGGTCTGTGTGTCTGTGGTGTGTGTATCTATGTATGTGTCTGTATGTGTGTCTATGTGTCTGTGTGTGTATCTCTGTGTGTGTGTGTG
>SJYF01000808.1:3731832-3771452 GCA_006410515.1 Procapra przewalskii | reverse complement strand
ACATGTGGAAAACATACAAATAAAATTATAGAATAACCAGGACTGGTCTCAAAGAAATCCAGTAAGAGTGGAGGGGATATGAATGAAACAAGATTGGTCAGACGCCCACAAAGGGTCAACTGAGCGATGACGGCGCGTGGGTCCCATTACCCTGTCCTTTGCCTTCGTGTCTATTTGAACATTTCTATAAAAATACTTTGTTTTAATGCAGCAGAGGAACTTACCACTTAGAAGAATATGTGGCAACAAATTGTTGCATAAAACAAAGGCAACTTTCGGAGTGTAAAAGATAATTCTCACTAAATTTCTATAGATTATATAGTTTCTATGCCTCCCTTGTGATTAGGCTGGTAACGAATCTGCCTGTAATGTGGGAGACCTGGGTTCGATCTCTGGGTTGGGAAGATCCTCTGGAGAAGGGAAAGGCTACCCACTCCAGTATTCTGGCCTGGAGAATTCTATGGACTGTATTGTCCATGGGGTCGCAAAGAATCGGACACAACTGAGCGACTTTCACTCACTCACTATAGTTTCTATAGACTATATAGACTAGCTTTCTACAGAACTAGGTTAACAAAAACAAATATTTTGGATAAATTTTTTTAGAAACAGGTTTCCGACAACACTTGGCAAGAGCCTCTGGGTCAGCTTTCCAGGAGTGATCAAATGACCTGCTGGCTACCCTGCCCTCCAGGAAGCCCACCTGTGATGCCAGAGAGGCAGGTGTTTCGGGCGGGCGGTGCCTTCTTGTTATAGGACCAGGTAGCGATGCTGATGTCATACAAGGTAGAAAAATTCAAATGCGTGACCTCCATCGTGAACTCAGAGCCGTTCTTTGAGGAGCAGCCCCCCACGGTTGTTGTATTTTTCCAGTATCCATGGCTGACCTCCAGCTCAAAGCCTGTGTTGGTGCCTAAAGGGCAGGCCCACCTAAGGACCAAGGTGGCCTTCTTGGGGACTGCTTCACACTCGAAGGAGGCTACCGGCTCAGGGTCTGTAAGGCAAGCACAGCACATCATGAGATTCTTGGACGTTGGCCTTTGCAAACACTTAGACTCGGGATGCCTGGCCCGTTGGTGATGAGGAGACAGCAGTGGGGAGAGGCAGAAGAGGCAGAGGCTGACCTTGAACCAGGCCTTACTGAGCTTTGTGACTTTCGGTCAGCCCCAGCTGCAGGACTATCTGAGGGTCAAATGAAACGGTAGCCGTCGGGCTCCAGGTTGGGAGAGCACGAGGGCGCGTGAGACGCAGCTACCTTATGCTGGGAGTGGCAGCAGTTTCTCCACCTGCATCCCCTCACCTGGGCACCCTCTTGACCATCATTCTGGAACAGGCAGGGTTAATACTGTCCCATTTTGCAGCTGACTGAACTGAGACTTAGATTAAGTAATTTGCTCAAATGACATGGCTGGCCAGTGGCAAAGCCAAAACTGATCTTGGGTTTTCTAAATCCAAGTCCAGGGTGTTTTCTACACATACAACAGGCTAAATAATCAAAGGTAAATGGCACCCGTTTCTTCATCTTTAATATGAGGTGTTATTTGTCTCGACCCATTTGAAGGGCCAGTAGGATATTATTAGGGCTTCCCCGGTGGCTCCGCGGTAAAGAATCTGCCTGCATCGCAGGAGACCCAGGTTCAGTCCCAGGGCCAGGAAGATCCCCTGGAGGAGGACATGGCCACCCACTCCAGTACCCTTGCCAAGAGAATTCCATGGACAGAGGAGCCTGGCAGGCTGCAGTCCACGGGGTCTCAGACTCAGACACGACCGCCTCAACTGAGCAGCAGCAGCAGGATTTTGTTAAGTGTCCACGGAAAGCTGACATAAGTGGGAAACTCCTTCAGATCCCAGTGGTGCTCCAAAAATAAATAAATGGAAGAGTCTGTGTTAATGTACTGGGAGTGGGGATATTATCATGACTTGAACGTTACAGTATTTTAAAGCAGAAAAAGTTTTAAAGAGTCACCCAAGCACAGTGCCCACATTCTCCACCTGAGGCTGGAAGGACAATCTGCCCAATACAATCCCCCTCCCACAGCCCTGTCCATCCACCCCCCGACTCATAAATGCTCACAGATATCTTTCTCTTGCTACAGGGAACCATGACTACAGCTAAGATAAATATTAGCAATGGAAGCCACTCACACGCCAAAGATCAGAGTCTAGACCCGGTGAACAGAGTTTAAGTTAACACAGGGGGCTCAGAGCTGCCAGCATCCCATTCCACTCCACGTGAAAGGTCAGAGGTCATCGAGGTCCCAGCCCCTACACTACCAGGGAGGCTGATCTGCTGAGATCCCTGCCCTACTTCCAGATCAGCCTGAACACACCTGAAGGGCTTAGTCTAAGGAAGAAAGGACGCAAGTGCAAAGCTGGTAGGGGATAAATGGCCCACAGGTCCAGAGGGATAAAGGCCCTGTCATCAGACCTGTGAGCAGAAGGAATCACGGCCGTTCAACAAACATCCCCCTGCTCACTCTCTGAAAGCTCCTTCAGTTAAACACAGGGCTCTTCTCTTTAAACGATTACACTTTCTGCACTGAGAGATAAGGATCAAGAAAAGTGAAGATGCTGAGCATCCCTTTTAACTTTATCCTTTGTCTTCTTCAGGGTAAAAGCCAAACTACTGAGCTGCAAGGCCTGACATCAGCCATGCCCTGGCCCCTCACCTCCTCCACCTCCCCCTCTTGCTGCCGTGGCTCCCCCTCTGCCATCCTGACCGCCTGCTCTTCCTCCAACACAGCAGGCACACTCCAGGCCCAGGACCTCCGCACTGGGGCCGCCCGTCTCGCCCGTCCACGTGACTGGCTTTGCTTCCTGCAAGTCTTTGCTCAAAAGTCACCTTCTCAACAAAGCCTTCCCCAAGAGAAACATCTCATTTCTCCTATCCTTTTTACTTCTCTTTCCTCAGCAGTAATCGGCACCTTATAACCTATGTCTCTCGCTTATTAGGTCTTCCGCCACCAGAACGAACGTTTCAGAAAGGCAGGGACTCATCTGCGACCTTTGACAGCACCTGACACACAGTAAATGCTCAGGACGCATCTGCTGAATGAATGAACAACAAGGGCAGCAAGACAGCACTAATGAGATAATAGGATGCTCACACACCACACAGAAGCTAGCCAACTCGAGGGGCTTCCCTGGTGGGCCCCTGCAGCGGGGCGAAGGTTCTACCCCTGGTTGGAAAACTAAGATGCCATGGTGGTCGGCGAAAAAACTAATCAACTAGAGTTTATAGCAAGGACCTATGTGCACGGTCAGCATGATACAAGAAGAGACCAAGAGGGCCCTCAGACTACTCACCTGTACAGAACGACTGCCTGCCGGGTGCAGATGACTTGACATCCCCCACCTGCGTGAAGATCTCTACGGTGTAGCAGGAACCAGGTATTAACTTGGTGACCGTAGCGTGGGTCACGCCGATGCCTGTGACTATTTGCGTGGCGTTGCTGGAACTTCCATCCTGCCCAATAAGAAGGCAGTAGGTGTAGTTTGAAGAGGCTTTATCAGCATTCTGCCAATTTAAGGTTGCTGCTGTGCTATTGGTTGTTATCTCAATGCTGGACACCTTGTTGGGTCCTTAAGTTTTAGGGGAAAAAAAAAAAGGATGGATTAACTTGAGCCATTTTATTGACTGTATCTAAAAATAGCCTGGAAATTTTTTTTTTCATTAAATTTAAACTAAAAATCGACTGGTCCTTTGGGTAAAGAATAAATAAAGCTAATACTTGCTGGGATCAAAAAAGAGGAGGCTTCCCCAAAAAGACATTTAGAAAATAATTATACAGATTAAATCTCAAAAGAACTGAAGCTTTTCAGACTTCTTTTAATACTTTATCTGAAATCTATTTTCAAGATGTAATTTCCCACTTGTTTTTAAAATGTGATTAATGAGACAAAAATATACAAAAAAGACATTATCAACTTCCATCTCTACCATATATTTAGGTCAAATATTAGCAAAGCATGTCCCTCACTGGTGCATGCAAAACTGCTTCCTTTGGGCAACATCTTCCATGCCAACATGACTGGGTGACGCCTCCTCCAGTCTGTATTCCCAGGAATGAATGAATAGTGATGCTTCCCATGCTTATGGGACGCCTTTCTGCTTTGGAAGACAATTCCAAGTTCACATGGCTCAGCACCAGTGCCGCCAGGGCAGAACGCTGGCTGAGCCCAATGTCTTTAGCTTACTTGGTTTCACATTGTACCTGGAGCCCAGAAACATAAGGGCCTCTTGCCTCATCACTGAACCCGTGCTTATTTCCCCTCCTCCAGGTGAAAGGCTGGGAAAATGCTTCCTCGGGAGGGTGTCCTAAAACACTCACGTGTATACTGTAGAGTGGAGTTGGCCACCCCCTGGACCAAGTTCATCTCGGGCGTGACTGTGATCTTATATAAGGTGCCCGGGGTCAGGCCGTGGAAAGCGATCCCTGTGTGAGAACTGTTTTTCAGATCAGAGCCGTGTTCAGACCGTATTTCCACACTGTAGGTGTACCCGGTAGCATTGTCTGTGTTCCGCCACTCCAGCCACATGTCGGTTGTAGTGACGTTAATAACACGGATGTCAAACACCGCACTGGGGTCTGGGCAGAGGAAAGGAAGAAAAAGGGAAGTCTGTCAATGACCACCGCAAAATCCAGCTTTATTCTAAAGTATCTGCCCAGAGAACTTGCTCTTTTGTCATCAAATGAGCTCACATAGAGCAAACTCTTGACACTTAGGCAAGAAACAGTTTCTTTCAAGAATCTTGGCTCTTCTGCAACACCGATGAATTTACCGACCTAAGCCGTCCATTCTCTGGCCTTTTGCTTTTGTCGTAGAGACATCCCCTTGGTTTCGGGGTGGTCGGGAGGGGGTCTTCTAGAGTGGAAACCACGCTCAGTTTTTCTTAATCTGAGTGCTAGTGACTAGAAGCGTTCAGTTTGTAAAGATGCATCCAGTTACGCACTTAGGATGTGTGTGTGTTTCAGCGTATGTATTATATCTCAGCAGTTTTTTAAAAAACCACTCCCTTGGAAGAAAACATCTTTCTATAACATAGGCAGGCAGACTGAAGAGAAAAACTGAAATGGAGAGTCGGCACTGCGTGGGGTCGCTTGAGGCTGGAGTGCGGAAGGGGGAGAAGCCACGGAGCCGCATCCTCACAGCGGGGAGTCGGAAGCCAAACTACCCAGAGTGCTCTGGGCTCTGCACTCACCGCCTCACCTCTACACACTGAATCAGCCGCAATATAATTGCACAGAATCTTTTTTTTAACAAGGACCATCTTTAAAGTCTTTATCGAATTTTGTGGTAGTAAAATAAAAAGGGTGCAATAGTTAGCATCTGAACCATTTGTAAGTGTACAACTCAGCAGCGTTAAATACATTCACTGTGGGGTAACACCATCGTCACTGTCTAAACACAAAGCATCTCATGATGCCCAACACAAACTCTGTTCCCGTGGAATAAGAGCTTCTCGTTCCTCCCCTCTCCCCACTCCTCTATCTTCTGTGTCTATGAATGTGCCGATTCTAGGCACCTCACGTACGTGGAATTTACATGGTAGTTGTTCTTCTACGTCGGGCTTTTTTCACCTAGCATAATGCTTTCAAGGTTTATCCCCACTGTAGCATGTCTTGGAACATCACTCCTGTGTGGCTAAATAACATTCTATTGTGGGGCTTCCCTGGTGGCTCAGTGGTAAAGAATCCACCAGCAATGCAGGAGACGCAGGTTCAGTCCCTCGGCCAGGAAGCTGCCCTGCAGGACGAAAGGGCACCCGCTCTAGGATTCTTGCCTGCAGAATCCCATGGACAGAGGAGGCTGGTGGACTACAGTCCACGGGGCTCAAAAGAGTCAGGCACGACTTAGCAACTAAATAGCAACAACTATTCTATTATATGCATATAACACATTCCATCTGCTGATGGACACACGGCTGCCTCCACCTTTTCGCTATTGTGAATCATGCTACTATGAATGTTGGTGTAGAGAAATATGTTCAAGTCCCTGATTTCAATTCTTTTAGAAATATGTATACATGTAAGAGTGGAATTGCTGGGTCATCCAGTACTTGCTTCCCTTTTTCAAAATCACCTTTAATGCTGTTACATTGATTCTCCCCCAGTAACAGCTCTTGATTTCCATTCACTGGGACAATTATAGGCAATAGAAGAGATGCCTTCTCCTTACGAATAGTCCTAAATTACTTCTGCAGTTGCTCCATATCGAACTGCAGTCCACACTGCACTTACGACCTCAGTCTTCAAAGTCAGACAGAGGCCAGTTCACTCCCTGTCACCCTGGGTCAGTTACTTAAGTTCACAGACTCCCCATTTCCTGCTCTATAAAACAGAGATGATAATAGTACCTAACTCATAGCGTTGTGTTCAAAATGTTCAAATACAAAGGCTGAGAGCCCAGCACTTTGTAGACCCCCACTACATCATGTTATTATTGCATTAAACCCTGGGAATTGGCAAGTCACACAACATCAAAGGGACCCAAACTGTGATCCCCTTACCATTGGCTACATTCTCAAAAAGAGAGAAAAAATATATATGTTGATACTATAACCTGAGCTCAAAAGTCTAATCTGAAAATCAGACTTGAAAAGGAACCATGCACTTCATCTGAGGCATGCATTTTAGCAGTTCCCTTATTTTGGAAGCAGATCTAAAAGACTGTCTATGATCTACCTGTCCAACAGGCAAATGGTCAAGCAATTTATAATACATCCAGACCAGCAGTCTGGACCCCTTTACCTTCTGAAAAATTATTGAGGCTGTCAGAGAATTTTTATTTATTTAGGTTATATTTATGTACGCTGTAACAGAACATTTTTAATGAGGAAATGCTTAATATGTAAGATTACAAATCATACATTCCATGAGCCAACAGAGGGATGATGCCATCCCATGTCACTGCATCTGGAAAACTCCACTGTACACTTATCATGCGAGAATGAGAATGAAAAAGCCAAACTGTATTCTAGTAGTATTATGATAATACTAATACCTCACAGACCCCCTTGAAAGAGTCTAGGGGACCACCCCAGAGGTCCCTGGACCACACTTTGAGAACTACTGATCTAACCAAGGGTCAGCAAACTTTTTCTATATGGACCACAGAACAAATATCCTAGGCTTTGCAGGCCATGTATTCCCTGTTGCAGCTGTCCATTTCTAGCATGAAAGAAGTCAGAGACGTTATATAAAGAAATGAGCATGGCTTCATGCTCCTGACTTCCCTGGTGGCTCAGACGGTAAAGCATCTGTCTACAATGTGGGAGACCTGGGTTCCATCCCTGGGTCGGGAAGATCCCCTGGAGAAGGAAATGGCATCCACTTCAGGACTATTGCCTGGAAAATCCCATGGACAGAGGAGCCTGGTAGGCTACAGTCCATGGGGTTGCAAAGAGTCGGACACAACTGAGCAACTTCACTACATTAAAAAAAAAAAAAATCAGGTAGTGAGCCAGATTTGACCCATGGACCATTATTGTCTGCTGACTCCTGATTTGGACAATGGAATGCCAGGCAGATATTAAAATTAATCTGTAGGAATATTTATGCTGATAGGGAAGAACAGTCATAATAAGCTTGAATAGAAAAAAAAAAGCAGATTTTAAAAAAACACATTAGAGGATTTTAATACTTGTTAAAATATACATGCGCACATACATACAAACACCTTCATATATCTTGACATTCTAGAAGAGAAATCCACAACCTTTTTGGCACCATGGACTGGTTTCATGGAAGACATTTTTCCACAGACAGGGGTGGTTTCCATAGCAGGGTGGTTTGGGGGTGATTTTCATAAGGAGCACACAACCCACACCCCTCGCAGGCGCAGTTCACAGGAGGGTTCACACTCCTCTGAGAATCTCACGCCGTGGCCGATCGGACAGGAGTGGAGCTCAGGCAGTAAATGCGAACGATGGGCAGTGAGTGCTCACCCACCACTCGCCTCCTGCTGTGCAGCCTGGCTCCTGCAGGCCACAGAGCAGCACCAGTCTGTGGCCCAGGGCTTGGGGACCCCTGTTCTAAAACATCACGCATCAAAAGCTATTAGTGATTACTTTTGGCTGTTGGTTTACAGGTGATTTTTCTTTTTGTTTGTCTGTATTTTAGATAACGAATATGCATTGCTGCCATTAACAATTTTTTAAAAGGCCTTTCTTAGATAATTAAAAGAAGAGCAATATTTGGAAATTTTGACATGTAAGGTTTATACTGATTTCCCTTGAGAAACGTAATTAATTCACAGAAAATACAGCCTATTTGCTTACCAGTTGTAGTGGAAACTATTTGGGAATCCCCTTTAGCCCCATCTGGTCCTTGTGGATATATGGCAAAATGATAGTTGGTTCCAGGGTGTAAGTCACGAATGACAATACTTTGTTCGGTGGTGGTGATGATTCGAGGTTTTCCAGCTTCATGAGGTGTGATATGTATCTCAAAGGAATGCGCGTCACTGCTGTTCCATGCTAAGCCAATTTCCCTTGCGCTGACACTTGTCACTCTAAAGTCAGAAACTGGACTGGGGGCTGTGTGCAGAAAGCAAATGACGAGATTAAGAATCTATTTCTCCAGAAGACAAGGGTGACTGAATCTCACAAAATATTTACACAGAGATTAAATGTACACTTGGTAACACCTGACCTCTCTTTTCCTCCTCTTCATCTACAACATAAGCCTCTTAGGAACTCATGTTTCTAACCATCAAGAGAATTGGCCACAGGAGTTCAGACACCAGTTAAGTTGTACAAAGTCATTCAAAGGAAATGAGAAGAGGCATGAATTCCCGAGAGTCTGGGGCTCAGACTCTGGAGTGGGACCTTGGCCACTGCCAGCAGTCTTATTTTGCCTACACGCTTAGCTGCCCAGAGTCTTTTTTTAACGATGTACAGCAGAAGGTGCTGTTGACCCCCAAAATTCATTCCCCTCCATTTTCTTTAAACATATACTCCCAGATTTTTAGCCATGTACATGACTCTTGGAGATTTAAAAACTACATTTCCCAGCCTCCCTTGAAACTAGCCATGTGACTAAGTTTTGACCAATGGGATGTGAGTATAAGAACAATATGGCTCCTAAGAAGCAACCTTAAAGGGGGCAGCACTGTTTTCTATCCTTTCTCCTCCTGGTAGCTGAACTGTGGGTGTGATCCCTGGACTCAGGCTACCTGGCTCTAGAACCAACATGTGGCATGGCTGCAGCCTCGTGATGCCAGCGAGCAACTCCACACATTCTAAGAGCCAGCAGCGACAGGCTGGTACGGACTCTGGCACGGGGCTCCCTGGGTGGGGAGTCCTGTGCCCCTAGACTGGGGGTCATTTCTGGGTCCCAGCCTAGATCCTGCACCTCACGTGTTTGAGCTGAATTATGTCCCCTCAAAATTCTTATATTCAAGTCTCAACCCACAGTACCTCAGAATCTGACTATACTTGGAGATAGGGTTTTTAAAGAAGTGTGTAAGGTAAAATGAGGCCATTAAGATGGGTCCTAAGTCACAACTATTAGTATCCTTATAAGAAGAAACTGGAAGGAGCTATATTCAATATCCTGTGATAAACCATAATGGAAAAGAATATAAACATGCTTAACTGAGTCACTTTGCTACAGCAGAAATACAACATGGTAAATCACTAGTGTTTCAATAAAATAAAATAAAGAGGTGATTGGGACCCAGGCATGCACAGACCAAAGGACAGTCAAGAGAAGACACAGGGAGAAGCTGGATGTTACAAAACCAAGAAGGCAGATCTCAGAAGAAACCAACCCTGAATCACTTGATCTCAGACTGTTTGCCTCCAGACTGTGAGAGAGCAGATCTCTGCTGCGAAAGCCTCCCAATCTGTGGTGCTTGTTACGGCAGCCCTAGCAAATTAACACATCAGCCCTTCCAATGATGCTATAAACTCTCAATTCCCAAGATTAGATCCTTCTCAGCCTCAAATAGCTCATAGTCTCTCAGCCACAAAAAGGAATGAATTTGAGTCAGTTGTAGTGTGGTGAGGGAACCTAAAGCCTGTTATACAGGCTGAAATGAAGTCAGAAAAGCAAGGATCATACGTTAACACATGTATATGGACTCTAGAGAAATGGCACTGAGGAAGCCAGTAGAAACGGGCTTGTGTGCACAGTGGGGGAGGTGAGGCTGGGACAGACTGAGAAAGCAGCGTTGACATATATATACTATCAGGTGGAAAACAGTTAGCAGGGAACCGTTATATGACACAGGGAGCCCAGCCAGCCTGGCACTCGGGGATGGCCTAAAAGGGCACAATGAGGGGAGGAGAGGGGGGCTCGAGAGGTAAGGGATATATATATATAACTACAACTGACTCTTGTCATCATACAGCAGAAACCAATGCAACACTGGAAAGCAATTTTCCACACGTTAAAATAAAAAAACAAAAACACAGCAGTGAGCTCATGGTTCCTATTTCTTGCTCTGAGCTGTAGCTAAGACTCTACCATCCCATCCTTAGCCCTGGGCTTAGCACTGGGCTTCTTTTACAGTGAGAGAGAAACAAACTCCTGTCTTGGATACTTGGGGATTTTGTTACTCACAGCAAACCTAATCTTAACAGAGAGATTAATTTTTTTTTTTAAGTAGAAGGTGAAAAAAAAGGAAGCAGATTTCATTTACTCCAAAGACCCAGTCAGAAGACGTTTGTAAGAACGCCTAAGGTGCCTTGCAGGAAGCATCAGACACTCGAATAAAGCATTCTGATGGGATGAGCCCTGGGCCCAAAGCCAGGCACCCCTGGATTCAAGCCCCTGCCCTGCCGCTTGCCAGCGCTCTGGTCTTAGGCAAATTCTTCAGCCATGTTGGGCTGTAGGTTTTTCATCTGTAAAACAGGGATCCTGTTTGGGGAAGAATGGATGCATATATAGGTATGGCTGAGACCCTTTGCTGTTCACCTGAAACAATCAGAGCATTGTTAATCAGCTATACCCCAATACAAAATAAAAAGTTAAAAAATAAAATTAAATTTAAAAAAAAAAACAGGGATCCTAAAAGCTACCATGAGGACCCCTGTGACACATGCGAAGCTCCTGGCCCAGTGTGACACCAGTGCCATCATGTAATGTTAGCACACTGTATTATTACATTCCTGGCAGACCATTATTGTTTTAATTACTGGACCTTCTTTGGAACAGAAAGATTTTTATTTGCTGCCTTATTTTTAAGAGAGACTCAAATGAGAAGGGGGCGGGGGGGAAGAGATAGGCAATGGCACCCCACTCCAGTGCTCCTGCCTGGAAAACAACATGGATGGAGGAGCCTGGTGGGCTGCAGTCCATGGGGTGGCTAAGAGTCGGATATGACTGAGCGACTTGACTTTCACTTTTCACTTTCATGCATTGGAGAAGGAAATGGCACCCCACTCCAGTGTTCTTGCCTGGAGAATCCCAGGGACGGGGGAGCCTGGTGGGCTTGTCGTCTCTGGGGTCGCACAGAGTCGGACACGACTGAAGCGACTCAGCAGCAGCAGCAGCGGCAGGTGCCAGCTCAGTCACAAGCCCAGAGCTGCTGCTGCTTCCCGCTTCATGATTTTGTCAACATTCAAAGGACAAAGGCGTGTGAATATCCAGGTTCTTTTCATCACATACCAATTTGCTCCCCGTCTCCACCTTGCTAGGACGGTTGCCACCAACACAGACTGGGGCTGAGAGAGCCCAGCTGTCTGATCCCACCTCAGACACTTACAAGACGCCCACAGCATCTCTCTCAGCCTGGAATTCCTCATCCACAAAATGAGGCCAACGCCAACCACATCACAGATGTGTGAACATTAAAGGAGACGGCGCGAGGAAAACATGTCACACGATGCTGGGCGTGTGGGCAGGGTCAGTCAACGGTCACCATTATAGGATTGCAAATCTTGAAGGTGCTAAGAGTCCTGTGGACTCACACGCTGAACTGTGCGTTCCTCAAAAAAGGAACAGGGTTTGTCTGGTATCTGCGCTGGGCACACAGCCGGCAGGAAGAAAGGTTAGCAAAGCCATGAGTGGACTCACAGGTGTAAACTTGGATGAAGCCCGGCACGCCCTCGGAACCATCGTCAAGGACAGGATACACCGTGATGTTGTAAAAGGTGCTTGAGCTGAGTGCAGTGATGATGGCGTAAGTCTCATTGACTGTGAGATTGAGGGAATCTGTCTTGCCCACAACTTGTATCTTGTAGGTATAGACTGAAGATGACTCATTGTCATTGATCTTCCAGGTCATGGTCAAGCTGGTGGCACTGATGTTCACAAATTTGATGTCAAGAACCTGGCTGGAATCTATGAAGATACAAGAGGGGTTCAGCATAACCAGGACGGCCAAGTCAGAGAGAGAGATGGAGAGAGGCGCTGTCATCAGGCACCTCATCCAAGAAACACTCTCAGCAGTTCTTCTTCCTGTTCGACACCATTTAACACAGCAGACCCAAGGGCAGACAGGGTCCCAGCAAAAGCCAGACAGCATCTTCAGTGAAGAAACAGCCTGGCTAATTGCAACTGCCTAGCTGATTTACCCTTAATTCTCCCTGTTAAGCTGACCACTCTGGACCTGGTGACCCAGAACAGGAGGTGGTCAGGAGAAGGCTCCAACTGCTTTCTCCTCCAGCCCCCACTAGCCTGCCTGTTTCACTCACTGGTGGAACCTGTGAGATCCTATTGCATCCTAGAGATGCAACAGATGCCTCAGACCACAACACGGACTCTCCACATGCCCGTCTAAGTGCTGGGTGACCCCAAAAGGTCTCAGGCATATATCCATCCAAGAATTAACACTATCTACACAATCGAGTAACGACCCCAGACTTTTGCACGAGGCAGGCCTGGGTTCCAGGTGAGCTCTGTCTGAGAGCCTGGTAGATCTTAGGAAAATCACTGAGCTCAGTTTCCTCACCAATTAAAAAAAAAAAAAAATCAAGAGAACAACCGTAACTCCAGGAAAGAAAGCACAGGAAGCTAGTCACTCATCCCTTGTCCACCCCACCCTCCCGATCCACCCTCCATGCTTCTCCCTCCTGCTCTGTGACCCCGCAATGCTGATCCCCATGCACTGCATCACTGGGGCACTCTGCCGGCGACCTGGAGCCAGGTTCCACCAGTGAGTGAAACAGGCAGGCTAGTGGGGGCTGGAGGAGAAAGCCATTGGAGCCTTCTCCTGACCACCTCCTGTTCCGGGTCACCAGGTCCAGCGTGGTCCAGCCCGCCAGTTTCCTCGCTGCTACTTGGTGTTCTGACCTTGGTCCTCCAGCCTCCACCCTCCTCCCTCTGTTCTATGGATCTACGACAGACTTCCAGAATAGATATATCTGGAGGAGAGGGGGTGTGTCTTTGCTTGTTTTAGTTTATATCGGAATATATTTGATCTATAACTTGTTAGTTTCTGCTGTGCAGCAGAGAGACTGCCACGCAAAATAGATACATTTTTTGATAAGATAACCCAAATCGGTCTATATCGCCTGCAAGCAAGCCTCCAAAGGCTACAAGGCTACAGCATTCGTTTCTGAACCCACTGAGCATGGCTGTGTGCTTGTCCACGTATTTTACCTCGACTCCCCTTCTGTTCTAAAAAGTTCCTGAGCCTAGGAACCATGCATTTCTTTATGCCCTCATTAGCACTAATCCAAAAGTTCTCCAAAACTGTTCAATTTACACAGTGAGAGTGCTAACAGATTCTAGGTAAAAAGCAGCAGCGTGCGTGTCAGCAAGTGACACAGGAAGGTCACTATGCCTTTCAAGTTTAGGTCAAAAAAGAAGACTCATTTTCTCCTCTCAGGGGGAAAATACTTAACCAACGTGGACAAAATGAATATCAACTGTCAAGAGAAAAATCTTATGCCAGTGTGCCTCCCTGACCAGTATGCAGAGCTACAAAAGAAAGAGCAAGGGAGCCCCTTGCATCCGCGCGTAGTAGCTGCTCAATACGCTGTGATGGGGTCAAGGAAAGAAGAGCCTTGGCCACAGAGCTCAGAAGAAACTCACTGGACCTGCTCTGTCCAAAATCTCTTCCAGAAAATTCCCTCCAACCACAAACTGACTTATGAAGCAAGAGATAACTCAGGACCTGAGTCACAGGAGACAAACTTTGCGCTAGGAAACTCTGGCTGTAGCCATTTCACAAAACTCCACATACTTGTTTTGAACTCTATAGCCTGGGGCTGTCCTTCAGCACCGTTAACATCTCGGGGATAGACCGTGGCCTTGTACTCTGTGTCAGGCTTTAACCTGAGAAGCAAGACTTCCACGTCAGAGGACGGGCCTGCACGTTCCAGTCGGTATTTGGACCCAGGGGCCGTAGGACCCCCAGGCAAGTTGTCTGTGTTGCCGGCATCTGTTTGAAACACAAAAGGCAAAGACGTGACCTGAGACGGAAGTGCATTTCTGTCTGATTTCAGCGCCACTGCCCTCCCCAGCGAAGGATGCCACATCAGACAGGGCCCAGAGCTGGCATTCTGCGAACGCCTGTTCCCTTTCTCCCCCAGAAAGAGATCTATGCTCCTGAAAGTAGCCTGATATTTTTGAGCAATGGTTTAGGGGTGTGTGTATGTGTGTACTGACTGATTCATTGATTGTGTGACACACGTGAGATCTTAGTTTAAACGATCAGGAACTGAACCCATGCTCCCCAGCACTGCAAAGTGGCTTCTTAACCACTGACCTGCCGGGTGAGTCCCAGGAGCCTCATTTTGGGCAGGTATTTTGCACTGTACTTTCAGCACAGGTGTGTTAAGTCGCTCACTTGCGTCTCTGTGACCCTATGGACTGTAGCCCGCCAGGCTCCTCTGGCTATGGGATTCTCCAGGCAAGAGTGGGTTGCCATCTCCTTCTCCAGGGGATCTTCCCAACCCAGGGATTGAACCCAGGTCTTCTCCTGCATTGCAGGCAGACTCTACCTCCTGAGCCAGCAGGGAAGACCAGGAACCACTACGGATGCACGTGCTTTTCTCTCCAAAGCAGCTACTTGCATCGCCCCCCAAGTTCTTCCAAGAACCCATCTTCTCCCACCCAACTCCAAACATGGACTTCCAGGGACAGCCCCATGATTCACACTGGGCTAAGCAGAGCCCCACTCAAGGCACTCTTTCCCTGGACCAGATCCCTGCGGAGAGAGGGTAAAAGGCAGAACTGCTGGACCAGGGGGAAGGCCGGTTAAAAGAAGCAGGAAGAGACAGCAGAGTCACCTCAACTCTTCCCTCGAGGCCTTGTGGGTCAGAAGCCCGCCTCTGAGACTCACCCAAGCCATTTTCTGTCGACAGGGGGCTTCCCTGTGTCTCATTTGATCCTAAAGGATACAGGGTGACCGTGTACTGACTCCCCAGCTTCAGGCCAGAAATATTGACCATTAAGTTTTCGGTCGACTCCTGGCTTCCTTCAAGGAGCATCCGGCAGGTGTCCGTGATGTTATCACTCTTCCAGGTAAGAGTCGCGTGTGTCACACCCACGAAGGCGGCATGCAGATCCATTACTGGACGGGGTTCTATTTGAAAAGCACACAGTGGGCACCAGTGGATCGAGAGGCCTGCAGTCACCCTTCATCACGAAAGACTGGGTGCCCCGATGATTCACTGGGGACCACTACAGACACTCCCTTTATGTCAGACTCCAGAGCAATCCTATCGCTTCACAGTGGGGAGAAAACTTACCATTATGCAGGAAAAAGCAGAAAAGGATGAACCTTAGAGCCGTAACTTTTTAGGATAGGAACTATTCTCCAAGACAGCCAGCTTCTACAGTGATCTGACACTCTTTTAAACTGCCCTTTTAAACAGCAGCTTTTAATATTTGTTTTAGGTATCAGGAAGAAGCATCCAAAAAAGTGACCATCTGCTACATCTAAAGGTCTCAATTCCAGATAATACGAATATGTCATAGTACCGAGACACTCATCCCTGTATTCCAACCCCAAGGGGAATTTTCTGAAGACTTCCAATCTATACTATCCCCCTACCATCCTTTCTGTCATTTTTATTTGGCTGATTGTGACCGAAACCAAACCACTTTGGCCAAGATGACATCCACATCCTTCGGTCTTGGGATGAGAGCATGGAAATTCAGAATGGCAGGGTGACTTGCTCAAGAAGACAGCATACTTGGAGCATCAGGGAACTAGAACCCAGGGCTCTAGCTTTAAGCATAGGTTCGCAAAGAGTCAGACGCGACTTAGCAACTAGACAGTAACCGCAGCAAAAGTACTGCCAACAAAGCCCCGCCAGGCCATCCAGCTCTGAGGCGCACTGATCCCTTCGATGACTTTATTCTTCATGTCAAACGATATCTGAGGCCAAGATTTCTGAACTGGGTCACGCAGGTTTCTTTTTTAAAGAAACGGAATGTGAATAAACCAGCCGGCTCAGTGATCTGGGTGACCGCTATGGACACCGCTGTGCCATGGCGCTCTGGAATCGGGCTCCTGGGTTCCCACCACGTGGTGCTCAATGACCCCAGGAGAGCAGAAGAAACTTAGCTTCTCAGCATTACAGATTCCTCCTCTGTAGCCCTCAGGGTTACTGTGAGGGCACTCTGATGTATTAGGGGCAGCTAAGCACATTGAAAAGACTCATTGGAAAAGACCCTGATGGTGGGAAAGATTGAAGGCAGGAGGAGAAGGGGGCAACAGGGGATGAGATGGTTGGATGGCATCACCGACTCGATGGACATGAGTTTGAGCAGGCTCTGGGCGTTGGTGATGGACAGGGAGGCCTGGCGTGCTGCAGTCCACGGGGTCGCAAAGAGTCGGACACGACTGAGCGACTGAACTGAAGCACATAGTACATATTCAATAAACAGCAGCTGATGAACACAGCCGTGACCTCGGGAGCCTTGAGCTGGAGTGAGGAGCCTCAGCCCCTGAGCTGGGTGCTTCAGGTCACCTGGTCACCTCCCCATTCCTGTAGTCACCGGTTCTCTGTCGCCTTGTTCCATTACCAACTCTGAACCCTGCTTTCTTCTTCCTCCTCTGCTCTCTTCCATCTCCTCTCTGCCCTGTCCTGCTTTTCCTCTCTCTCACAATCCAGCCAAGCTCTCCTGCAGGTTTTGTTTTCTCTAAAACTGCTCTGGGGACCTCCAGGAGTTTCGAAAGGTGCCTGTGGCATGGCATCCCTGCAGCTCCTCTTTCTCCAGTTCTTTGAGTTTCTGGGCACCTGGGCAACGTTTTATTTAAAGAAATGATTTCCTGGCTTGGAAAAAAGCCAGGTTCAAAACCACTGGTCTAGCACTGGCTGGCTTTGCATGCAGAAGGTGCCGTGCCAGGGGGCCACTTCAAGCCCAGGGCTTGAGAGGTCAGCTTCCCGTGGCTTCCACCAGCCAGTGACATCAGCACCCCTCCAGATCAGAAAACCAACAGAGGACCTCTTTTTCTTTAAAAAAAAAAAAAAAGGCATCTCAACTCTTTTTATGTTTTTGGTTCTTTTCAGCTTTAAAAAAAAAAAAAGCTGTTATTTGCAGTTATAACAGGTGGTTCAGGGAACTGATACCTATGCTAAATAAAAATCTAAGCTTAATCCAATGTCACTGGGCTCTTATTGCGTTTGAAGCACATACTCCTCTATAAAGTATCCAAACTTTCATGCCCAACAGAAGCTTCTGGAATACAAACACAGCATCAACTTTCCTGGGAAGCTTAAAAGAAGCCTAGTAGTTACCGACAGCATCAAGCTCATTTCTAACAAGGTCCCTGTTCCCAAGTCTTCGCAGAAAAGTAAGTATTCACCAATAATAATGAAAGATTTTTTAAAAACCAAACAGTTGGACGCAGTTAAAATATCCCAAAACACACAGGACCTTAGTGTTAAATGATCCTGCCACCTGAACTCCTGGGCGTGAAACCACACAGAATCTTTCCTCATCTTCCACAGTCAACAAAAATCAGTCTCTTTCCAACAGGCAACTCGAACGGGCAAGGCTCCAGGGTACAGGCTGAGAAGGACAGCCCCCGATCAGCCCTGGGAGCCACTCATCTTACCTGCTGTGGTGTCTCCTGAAGTCCCACTGCTTCCTGGACCTGAATCTGTGCTGTTTTCAGCTGTCTCATTTGCAAAGCTCATCTGCAGATTCTCAGCTGTACTCTTTATGCCACCCATGGAATTAGAAGCAGTTGTGTTGTTTGTCCAAGTTGGGGTCACACTGGTTGGACTGATGGTAACCGCTTTCATAGGACTGGATTCTGTTTTAATATTGTTTCCCAAAAAAAGGACAGAAAAAAATTATTTTTCAAAAAGAAATGTAAGAGTAAAGGCTGTTCTGTATGTCTACTTTCTAGAAGTGAGTTTTGCAACTACAAAATTTCATTTCTCTTTATTTGCCTCCTGGACTTCCCTCCAACAAAATACATTTAGATTTCCATGTATTTAGATAGATAGATAGATATACATACACACGTACATATATGTATATAATACATACATATGTGTCAGTGAAACAGAAGGCTACAAAATAAAGATAAAAATAAGCATGGACCTAGATAGTCACACTGAATGAAGAAAGTCAGACAGGGGAGAAATACTGTATGACATCCCTTGCGTGTGGAAGCTACAAAACAGAAAGAGATCCGCAGACTTGGAGAACACACTTATGGCTGGCAGGGAAAGGAATGGGGAGAAGGGATGGTTGGGCGTTTAGGACGCGCACATACACAGGATGGATTTAAAAGGAATAGCCACCAAGGACCCACTGGGCAGCACGGGGAACTCTGCTCGGTGTTAAGTGGTGGCTTGGATGGGAGGGGAGGCTGAGGGAGAACAGACACATGGCTGAGTCTCTTTGCTGTTCACCTGAAATTGTCACAACATTGTTTGTTAATCAAACATATACCCCAATACAAAATAAAAAGGTTTAAGATAAAAATAATAGAGTCTGGCCTTGTTGGCTACAACTCGAACATGGAGTTAAATCTGTACAGAAGCTGACCTGAGATGCTAAACGCATCCGTCTCTGATGTTCAGAAAATGCTGCTTGTGGAGAGGTGTATACACTACGGGGACCCCAGGACCCTGCCAAGGGGCTGTGCACACATTCTCCCATGCATGCTTCGTGACGACTGCATGAAGGAGGCTACGGCACCATTTTAAGAAGGAAAAAACTGTGTTAAGACCTAAACTTTGTGTGTGTGATAGCTTTTTTCCCAAATTCAGATCTTAGGAGGAAGCTCCACAGCTCTCTGGCATAAAGATAGCATAGGGCAGACGAGCATAAAGAAGAAAGGGTTGGCCTTGGAATCCAAGCTTGCATGTAAAGACCTGCTCTGCCCTGTGGCTGTGCGACCTGGAAGTAGCCCCTGAAAACATCTCAGTCTCACTTTCCTCTGCTGACAGCTCAAGAATGTTATATTTAAACATAAAGGATTTTTATTAAGACACCACGACATTGTAAACACCGTCACTGGATTTGGACATTCAAAAGTCAGGGCTCAGAGTCCAATCCTGCTAGTCACTGGCATGTGATTTTACTCAGAGTACAATTCACTGCTCTGAACGTCACTTCCTCCTCTGTCAAACTGCAGGGGTATGGGATCTTAACACAATGGAGGCCATGATGGTTACTAACAGGAATTAAAACTTCAAGATGGGTGATTCCTAATTACAGCCAGGATGGAGGAGCAACAGCTCGAAACAGAAGCATAAACACAAGCAGTAAGGCCCTTCTCAAGGACCCAGGGCTAGATCCGAGGAGAATAAAGAGGTTTCGGGCCACACCATCTCTGCATGGATGCGCCCTTCAAACGACAGCACGGGGGTGTGCCCCATCGGGAGCCAGGGAGACGCAAACATCGCCCAATCGGAGAAGAAGGGCAGGAGAGGAAACAAGAGAAAGGGACCGTGCACAGAAAAATCTAGTGGCCCTCACTTCAATAAACTGCAGGTTAAGAAGCCCCTCCAATCGTGAAGCTCCTCTTTGTAACGTAGCCGCTCACAGCGTCAGAGTAGCATTTTGGCGGGTTATCACTGGGAAGCCATTTGCAGTCAGTGATGATGACGGCGAGGAGGAAAAAGATAAAACAACGGCCTCGGTTACAGCGCGGAGGCGGCAGGAACAGCCGCAGGCCTATTCCGGAGGCTGGCCGGGTCCCAGGGACCACGCCACAGTGCTGTGCACACACTGTCCCAAGTGTGCGTCATAACAATCACAAAGGAGGCAACGGCACCATTTTAAGAAGGAAAAGAAATGTGCTAAGACCTAAATTTTGATTCACACAAGGATTCTGGGAAGATTTTAGAAAAGCAAGTTCTTTTTGCTTTTTTTGGCCATGCCACATGGCATACGGAACCTTAGGTTCCCGGACCAGGGATCAAACTTGTGCCCTCTGCAGTGGAAGTGTGGAGTCCTAACCACTGGACCACCAGGGAATTCCTGAAAAGCAAGTCCTGAGCTTTCAATAGCTCAGCAAACAAAGTACATCTTAAAATATCTTTTAAAAATGTGTGTGTGTGTGTATTTTTGGTGATAAAGATGAAGAATCTGAGGTCTAAGAGGACCAGTGAGGGACTCACCCAGTGGTCCAGCGGTCAAGACTCCGGGCTCCCATGGCAGGAGCCACAGGTTCGATTCCTGGCTGGAAGGGCCAGGGGCTTCCCTGGTGCTTTAGTGGTGAAGATTCCATCTGCTAATGCAGGAGATGCCGGTTCGATTCCTGGGTTCCCTTCAAGCCCAACCAACCTCAATAAATTACTTAGTATTTCTTTTAGGGACTTCCCTGGTGGCTCAGACGGTAAAAGCGTCTGCCTGCAATGCAGGAGACCCAGGTTTGATCCCTGGGCCGGGGAGATCCCCTGGAGAAGGCAATGGCAACCCACTCCAGTATTTTTGCCTGGAGAATCCCACGGACAGAGGAGCCTGGTGGGCTACAGTCCATGGGGTCGCAAAGAGTCAGACACGACTGAGTGAGTCCACTTTCACTTTCTTGGGTAACTAAGATCCCACAGGCTGTGTGGTGAGGGCAATAAGAAATAATAACTAAAAATAGATAATAATAAATCAATAAACTGAGAGGCAAACCAGCCCTGGGTCACGCGGTGAGACAGTGCAGACCCGGGAGGCACAGCTGGGACTCTGATTCTCAGTCTGGGCTCTTAACCGCTGCGCCACTGGAGTGCTGCTCAGAGAGCAGAGAGAAGGACACGCGCTAAAACCGCTCCCAGGGAGCCAGGCCATGAGGCCAAGAATAGGGAGCAGACAGACCTAAGCAGCTGCATTTTACTACTGAAGCCTAGATGAAGTGATCTTGAATGCAGTGCACATACGAAGATACTGGCATTCTCCAAAACCCACAACCTACCCCAAAGGTCTTGCTCATGTGTTTGCACTTTGGGGCAGCAGGTACATTTTAGAAATCAGGGAACAAAAATGGACTGGGATGGACGAATTTAACTCATTATATAGGTATAATTTGACCATTATACCTACTACTGTGGGCAAGAATCTCTCAGAAGAAATGGAATAGCCATCACAGTCAACAATGAGTCCGAAATGCAGCACTTGGATGCAGTCTCAAAAATGACAGAATGATCTCTCTTCGTTTCCAAGGCAAACCGTTCAATATCACAGTCTATGCCCCAACCAGTAATGCTAAAGAAGCTGAAGTTGAATGGTTCAATGAAGACCTACAAGACTTTCCAGAACTAACACCCAAAAAAGGTGTCTTTTTCATTATAGGGGACTGGAATGCAAAAGTAGAAAGTCAAGAGATACCTGGAGTAACAGGCAAATTTGGCCTTGGAGTACAAAATCAAACAGGGCAAAGGCTAACAGAGCTTTGCCAAGAGAACATACTGCTCATGGTAAATACCCTCTTCCAAAAACACAAGAGAACTCTCTACATATGGACATCACCAGATGGTCAATACCAAAATCAGAGTGAATATATTCTTTGCAGCCACAGATGGAGAAGCTCTATACAGTCAGCAAACATAAGACCGGGAGTTGACTATGGTTCAGATCATGAGCTCTTTATTGTTAAATTCAGACTTAAATTGAAGAAAGTAGGGAAAACCACTAGACCATTCAAGTATGACCTAAATCAAATCCCTTATGAGTATACAGTGGAAGTGAGAAATAGATTCAAGGGATTAGATCTGATAGACAGAGTCCCGGAAGAACTATGGATGGAGGTTTGTGACACTGTACAGGAGGCAGCCAAGAAAAAGAAACGCAAAAAGGCAAAACGGTTGTCTGAGGAGGCCTTACAAATAGCTGAGAAAAGAAGAGAAGCTAAAGGCAAAGGAGAAAGGGAAAGATATACCCATTTGAATGCAGAGTTCCAGCAAATAGCAATGAGAGGTAAGAAAGCTTTCCTCAGTGATCAATGCAAAGAAATAGAGGAAAACATTACAATGGGAAAGACTAGAGATCTCTTTGAGAAAATTAGAGATACCAAGGGAACATTTCATTCAAAGATGGGCTCAATAAAGGACAGAAATGGTATGGACCTAACAGAGGCAGAAGATATTAAGAAGAGGTGGCAAGAATACACAGAAGAACTGAACAAAAAAGGTCTTCATGACCCAGATAACCACAATGGTGTGATCACTCACCTAAAGCCAGAGATCCTGGAATGTGAAGTCAAGTGGGCCTTAGGAAGCATCACTACAAACAAAGCTAGTGGAGGTGATGGAATTCCAGTGGAGCTGTTTCAAATCCTGGAAGATGATGTTGTGAAAGTTCTACACTCAATATGCCAGCAAATTTGGAAAACTCAGCAGTGGCCACAGGACTGGAAAAGGTCAGTTTCACTCTAATCCCAAAGAAAGGCAATGCCAAAGAATGCTCAAACTACTGCACAATTGCACTCATCTCACACGCCAGTAAAATAGTGCTTAAAATTCTCCCAGCCAGGCTTCAGCAGTACGTGAACTGTGAACTTCCAGATATTCAAGCTGGTTTTCGAAAAGGCAGAGAACCAGAGTTCAAACTGCCAACATCCATTGGATCATGAAAAAAGCAAGAGAGTTCCAGAAAAACATCTATTTCTGCTTTATTGACTATGCCAAAGCCTTTGACTGTGTGGATCACAAGAAACTGTGGAAAATTCTTAAACAGAAGGGAATACTAGACCACCTTACCTGCTTCCTGAGAAATTTAAATGCAGGTCAAGAAACAACAGTTAGAAATGGACATGGAACAACAGATCGGTTCCAAACTGGGAAAGGAATAGGTCAAGGCTGTATATTGTCACCCTGCTTATTTAACTTATATGCAGAGTACATGATGAGAAATGCCAGCCTGGATGAAGCACAAGCTGGAATCAAGATTGCTAGGAGAAATATCAATAACTTCAGATACGCAGACGACACCACCCTTATGGCAAAAAGTGAAAAAGAATTAAAGAGCCTCTTGATGAAAGTGAAAGAGGAAAATGAAAAAGCTGGCTTAAAACTCAACATTCAGAAAACTAAGACCATGACATGTGGTCCCATCACTTCATGGCCAATAGATGGGGAAACAGTGGAAACAGTGACGACTTTATTTTCTTGGGCTCCAAAATCACTGCAGAAGGTGACTGCAGCCATTAAATTAAAAGACGCTTACTCCTTGGAAGGAAAGTTACGACTGACCTAGACAGCATATTAAAAAGCAGAGACATTACTTTGCCAACCAAGGTCCATATAGTCAAAGCTATGGTTTTTCCAGTGGTCATGTATGGATGTGAGAGTTGGACTATAAAGAAAGCTGAGCACCAAAGAATTGATGCTTTTGAACTGTGGTGCTGGAGAAGACTCTGGAGAGTCCCTTGGACTTCAAGGAGATCCAACCAGTCCATCCTAAAGGAAATCAGTCCTAAATATTCATTAGAAGGACTAATGCTGAGGCTGAAACTCTAATACTTTGGCCACCTGATGTGAAGAACTGACTCATTAGAAAAGACCCTGATGCTGGAAAGATTGAAGGCAGGAGGAAAAGGGGACGACAGAGGATGAGATGGTTGGATGGCATCAGCAACTCAATGGACAGGAGTTTGAGCCAGCTGCAGGAGTTGGTGATGGACAGGGAAACGTGGTGTGCTATAACCCATGGGATTACAAAGAGTCAGACGCAAATGAGCGACTGAACTGACTGGAGCCATTTTAAAGGGTGAAAAGATAGTGCGTACCAGGATCCTGGGATGAAAATGTCCTACTGTCTGCTGGAGTGGACTGGCCATTCGAATCCATTACAGGTGTTGTTACAAGCTTTTCTGGGGCTACAGTCCATGGACTCTTACTGGCTGTAGATGAGAATGTAGTCACATTGCAGCCGGTGCCTAGAACACAGGAAGGAAAAACAAAATGCAAGCTAATAAAACAGCACCCACCACCACCACCACACACAGGCCATACTGCAGACTTTTAACTATAATTTTTTAAATGTATCACAGTTCTTTCATCTCCCCTCCCCCACCTTACAATATGGCCTCTACACACAGATATTTTTCTTCTTTTGCACCAATGATTCGAGCCTGTGCAAGGAACCTACCAGCTTATTTACCAAACTGATTAACAAGGAAGAGAAAGCAATTACAGAACTCTTCCTATTGTCTGCACAGGCTTTGCATAATTACTGTTATTAAGCAAGATTCTCTTTATTAGAAGGTTTCAGCAAGGATGCCCCCTTTGTACGGCACTGTAAGAATATTCTAAGAATTTTATCTTTATGGTTCACAGGCTGAGATTTTACCAACTTGGGGGGGGGGGGCCTAAAAAAGTAGTCCTTGAGTTTTGATGACAGACAAAAGCCACTGATTTTTATTTTTCAGAGAAGTACATTAAAAAATTACTAAATATTATTCATTTTATTTCTTATAGAAGTGAATAATGATCAAAAAATTGGTGAGGACATAACCCCAGAGTAAATAGTGCTTTCAACTGAATATATTAAGTTCCATTAAAAATTTCCTATAGCAACCCCATTTTTCTCATTTTACTATAGACCAGGGAGGACTTCAATGGACCAGGAACTAATCAGCAACTGAGACTCAACCTCCACATGGAAGCATAATATACAGGAGGCTACGTCTGGTTTTCCAAAGATTATATACAAAACCTGTACATCATTTAAAAAATCATAGGGTGATTCAGCAGCACAAGAAAATACTTACAGGGTAACAGTGCATGAAATAAATATACATCATACTGCATTATGAAAACTAAGTTGTCTGTTAAAAAAAATCACCCACAAATGTAGGCTAGAAAAAAAAAATCACAGAAAAAAAATTGTATTTGTCAGGGTTGCACAACTGATCAAATTTTTTCTTTCAATTTGCTGTTTCCACCCTTACCCCCCACTTCCAAAGAAATACTGGAACTAAGCGAGTTTCAGCAAATTAGCATGTTCAGCGATTTTTCACTGTCTTAATATTGATGCGTCCATTAGGGGGCAGTAGCGAACAACACAAGAGCAGAGTGGGCCGTGGTACTTACAGTCACCTGTGCACAGGATCTGTAACAGAAAAAGAAAACGGAAGTCAGTAGATCTCTCCAGCCTGGGCAAACTGCAAATCAGAAATAAAGCAGATGGAAATTTAATGACTGGGGTGGGGTGTTCAGAAATGCATTAAGCAAAGGCCTGCGGGCCAGGGTTAGGGTGTGAGGCCATTGAACATGGGAATTCAGGGTAAGCGCCAGCCATCTGCAAACATCGGATGAACTCAGTTATAGGGAGACCAAACGGCTGTTGGCTACACAGCGTTTCTTCCCCTGGAAAAAGCCAGTAAGATCAACTCCCCGGGTCCGCACTCCTTCCCATCAGTACACTGTACTTTGAGGCAAAAGGACACTGCAACAGGAGTTTAGATTCTTTGGACCAAAAGAAAGAATGCAGGGCCATCCCCACCCCCATCACCCTTCCCCAGAGCCACTTTGGGGCGAGGAACGGAGGATATGAAGCCAGACATGCGGCAGCAGAAATCTACAGTGTTAGAGATGTTCATTGTGCAAAAGTTCATCTTCTATCAGGAGGTGGCAGGAATCTTTTTAAAAATCATTCGGCAAACGACTTTGTGAAGAATAAATGTTTGAACCAGAGGGTGTCTCCATCTGCCATCTGTACAGATCCCTGAGGATACTCAAAGATATTTGTCAAGTCCCTATTATTTCCCCACACTTTAAAAGCCTAAATTAATTCGAGATTGTTCAATCTGTTGTTTAGTAAAATCACACCTTTCTGGTTAATGGGATATTTCCAACTACAGCCCTTGTAAAGTGGAAAATAACCAAAAGGGACTCCAGCGGAAAAAATGTCCTCAAACCTCCCATCACACTTAGAATAAAATGCAAACTCTTAACCACAGCCTACAGGTTCCCTTTGTTATCACCTCTCATGCCCTTTGCAATGTTCTTGAAGCTGGTTCTCCAAGGGAGCCTTTATGCACTGATTCCCTTCTCCAAAAACACTCTGCCCTCACCCCCCACCCCGCCATCCAGACCTTCCAGATGGTGCCAGCAGCTGATGGAAACAGCCCCAGTCACGCTGCTTGACTGGTGTGTTTTCTGCCAGCCTTCACCTGAGTCATCATCAGGCTCCTCCGACTGAAATGCACACTCCAGAAGAGAAACTGCGTCTGTGCCCACGCCTAGAATATTACACACAGTAGGCACGCAATTCATGTCACAAAGGAAGGAACGAGCCTCTCATTTTGCAGAGGAGCCAATCTCTAAGGCCCAGTGAAGGGAAAGATTTGCCCAAGGTTCCACAGCAAGGACAAGGCCAAGGCCGGTCAGGTCCCAGGAGCCTGATTACTCAGCCCCGTATTCCTCCCACTTATCCCACAAGTCTGCGCTTATCAAATGGAGAAAACAAGAACATTCATTCCCGTCTCATGAAGCAGATGGGCAGAAGGGGGGCCGGGCCCCAGCCCTGTCTCCCAGTGACCCAGGCACCAGTACTCAAAGGAACCCAGCATTTCTCCTCTCCTCACTCCCTGCCAGCCTGTGGGACAGGGTGCCAGGGGGCAGGAGCAGGGAGGCAAGGGGTGGGCGAGCCCAATGATATCCCTTCCTGCTCATACCCCACTCTCAAACTTTCCATTCCCACCACTGCCATATACCCTTCAAGCCGCCTCATCTCAGGCCTAAGCATTTGCAGCTCGCCTTCCTCCCTCCAGCCCTCGCCCTCACTTGGCTCTGCATCCCACATCACCCAGGATGGACCACACAAGGGAGAAAAAGGAGGAATAGGTCGCCAGGTAAGCAGCACAGGGCAGTACACTTTTTTTTTTTTGCCCTGGAGTTGGAAACCATTAAACTACATCACCTTGTGTCCCGAGGGTGGCACGTCCCAGCCCTTTACAATGTCACCATCTCTCTGCCTGGGCATCTGTGGGCATCTGTGGGCTTTCGCAAAGCCATTCAACCACCCATCCATCCCACCAAATATTGCCTAAAGCAATAAAGATCTTGTCTTCAAACTGTTTACAGAAAAGGAAGGGAAATGAGACACGTCTGTAAATCAGTCAGTCAAGGTAGAAAGTACTGACATTTCACAAGCAACTCTTGAGCGCCCGTGTGTGCCAAGCGCTGGGCTAAAACCCCAGAACTAAAGCAGAGAGGCCTCCAGTCTCGGCGCCATGGTGGAGCGAGGGAGGGAGGGGACGGATGGAGTGTGCCCTGGGGTTGGTTCCACCTGCAGAGGGAAGTCAGGGGAGGCGCTCTGGAAGGGGAAGAGTGTCTGTGCGTGTCAGTCTGGGTCCTCTGCAGTCCGAAACTCGGCAAACACTGCCTGGATGCTGGTCACGACACAGGGCAACGGGTCAAAGAGCTCTGAGTTCTACAGATGAGATTCCAAGAATCACAGTCACGGCCAAACGCAAGTTTCCCAAGCTTAGAATCGTGCTTTGACTCTGTATCCTCAGCACCTTTGTCTCAGTACGCACAGAGCACTCTTCTAAGTGCTTTCAGATACCAACTCATTCCCTCTTCCAAACAGCCCTAAACGGGAGGACAGGTCCCTACTGAGCCATAGCACCAGGGTCTGAACCCAGGGAGTCTGACTCCAGTCTGTGTCCTAAACCACTAGCTTCCAAGAGAAAGCAACTGGCAAGAAAGGTACTAGAACTAAGGGGAGGTTTAAACATTAACTTCAAAAGATATTCTCAATGTGCCTCTTTGACAAATCCAGATACAGTTTCTCCTGGCAACCCTCCCAAAGACCTTACATGCCAGGTGTACACACCAGCTGACATCTCTCTGAGGCTCATGATGAAACAGTAGCTAGAGTGACACCACCCTAGCTCACATGGCTTCACGTCTTTCCCAGCTTCATTCCCTCACCTTGACCTCAATGGGCCTTGACTTTCCAAATGAAGAGTCAGCAGCTTAGTCCTTGCCTTAGGACTCAGGGAATCTAAAACAAAGGACAAGGGCACCAAAGAGAAATCTGCAAGGGGTCTCTTGGGGGAATACTTCTTCTTTAATAAAAAGGAAATGCATGGAAGAAATACCATCCTGCTTTGCTGGACTTCAGCAGATTTGCCGGTGATGCTCGGTGCTTCTGCAGCCACTATGTGACAAGGAGGGAAGACCTCACTCACCAGCTGAGGATGGCCAATGTGGAAAGAGAGAAAACACTTGGATCCTTGCACTGCCAAATCAAGCAATTCTAGACTCTTTCTACTTCCGGACTTCTCGGCTGGGGAGATGTAATACCCCTTTAAATTTAACTACTTTTGTTTGGGTTGTCTAAGGTTTGCAACCAAAAGAACATTATTTGGAACACTAGTCGACACTATAATGAGCACAAAGCTAGACGACTAATTTTCACAGTAACCTTCATTTTTATAGATAAAGAAAGTGAAAGGTCAATGACCTGTCATCCAGGGTCACCGAGCTGGTCAGTGAGAGGCAGATACAGGAGGCCAGTCCAGGCCCGCCAGGCCCCAAACTCTTCCACTGACCACAGGGCAAAAGGACCCTTGCAAACAGCACCCCACAAGATACATGGCATGGGTGACACCTCATGAGTACTTTTTAAAAGAATACAACAGAAAGGGCTTCCCCGTTGGCTTAGCGGATAAAGAATTCACCTGCAATGCAGGCGGCGCAGGAGACGCAGTTCGATCCCTGGGTTGCAAAGATGCCCTGGAGAAGGAAACGGCAACCCACTCCAGTCTTCTTGCCTGGGAAATTCCAGGGACAGAGGAGCCTAACGGGCTACAGTCCAAAGGGTTACAAAGAGTCCGACACGACTGAGCGCAGTCCCTCTCATTCCAGTCATTCAATCAACAGAAATGAACTTAGCTCAGAGGAGCACAGCTGTGCCTGAGGGCAAGATGGGAGAAAACCAGTTTCCACGGATTCCTACACTGAGCACCAGAGCTAACCGCAGGAAAGGGAAGTGGGGACAACTTTCCGGCAGTGACAGCTAAGCACGATGACGAGAATGACTGCAGCTCCTTCCCCTTCTAAGGGGACACCCGGAGGCACCAGTGGCCGCTCGTCAGGAAGGCCTGCATAGAAACCAGCCTGCCCGCAAGTCGCTGTTGTTCCTAGTTACTAAGTCGTGTCCGACTCTTTGTGACCCACGAACTGCAGCACGCCAGGCTTCCCTATTCTTCACTATGGAGTTTGTCCACTGAGTCAGTGACGCTCTCCAACCAACTCATGTCCACTGAATCAGTGACACTCTCTAACCAAGTCATCTTCTGTCGCCGTCTTCTCCTCCTGCCCGCAGTCTTTCCTAGCATCAGGGTGTTTTCCAAAGAGTTGACTCTTCGTATCAGATGCCCAAAGTATTGGAGCTTCAGCATCAGTCCTTCCAGTGAATATTCAGGGTTGAATTTCTTTAGGATTGACTGGTTGGATCCCCTTGCAGTTCAAGGATCTTTCAAGAGTCTTCTCCGGCATCACAATTCAAAAGAATCAATTCTTCAGCCTTCTGTATGGTCCAGCTTGCACATCTGTACATGACTACTGGAAAAACCACAGCTTTGACTAGACGGACCTTCGTCTGCTTTTTAATATGCTATCTAGGTATATTAAAAGTCATAGCTTTTCTTCCAAGGAAAGCATCTTTTAATTTCATGGTTGCAGTCACCTTCCGCAGTGATTTTGGAGCCCAAGAAAATAAACTCTGACTGCTTCCACTTTTTCCCGTTTCATTTGCCATGAAGTGATGGAACTGGATCCCATGATCTTAGTTTTTTGAATGCTGAGTTTTAAGTCAGTTTTTTCACTCTCCTCTTTCACCCTCATCGAGAGGCTCTTTAGTTCCTCTTTACTTTCTGCCACTATAGTGGTATCATCTGCATATCTGAAGTTGTTGATATTTCTCCCTGCAATCTTGATTCTAACTTGTGCTTCATCCAGCCTGACATTTTGCATGATGTACTCTGCACAGAAGTTAAACAATCAGGGAGATAGTATACAGTCTTGACATACTCCTTTCCAAATTTTGAATAAATTCATTGTTTCATGTCCAGTTATCATTGTTGCTTCTTGGCCTGCATATAGCTTTCTCAGGAGGCAGGTAAGGTAGGCACTCCCATCTCTTTAAGAATTCTCCACAGTTTGTTGTGATCCACACTGTCAAAGCCTTTGGCATAGTCAAGGAAGCAGAAGTAGATGTTTTTCTGGAATTCCCTTGCTTTTTCTATGATCCAGTGGATGTTGGCAATTTGATAGCTGGTACCTCTGCCTTTTATAAACTCAGCTGGCACATCTGGAAGTCCTCAGTTCGCATACTGTGGAAGGCTAACTTGACGAATTTTGAGCATTACCTTGCTAACATGTGGTAGTTTGAACATTCTTTGGCATTGCCATTCTTTGAGACTAGAATGAAAACTGACCTTTTCCAGTCCTGTAGCCACTGCTGAGTTTTCCAAATTTGCTGGCATGTTGAGTGCAGCATTTTAACGGCATCATCTTTCAGGATTTGAAAGAGCTCCACTGGAATTCCATCACCTCCACTAGCTTTGTTTGTAGTATGCTTCCTAAGGCCCATTTCACTTCACACTCCAGGATGTCTGGCTCTAGGTGACTGACCACACCATCGTAGTTATCTGGGTCACTAAGACCTTTTCTGTATAGTTCTTCTGTAGATTTTCACAACTTCTTAATCTCTTCTGCTTCTGATAGGTCCATACTATTTCTGTCCTTTACTGTGCCCATTCTTGCATGAAATGTTCCCTTGGTATCTCTAATTTTCTTGAAGAGATCTCTAGTCTTTCTCATTGTACTGTTTTCCTCTATTTCTTTACATTGTTCACTTAAGATGGCTTTCTGATCTCTCCTTGCTATTCTCTGGAACTCTGCATTCAGTTGGGTATATCCTTCCCTTTCTCCTTTGCCTTTAGCTTCTCTTCTTTTCTCAGCTATTTGTAAGGCCTCCTGGGACAACCATTTCACCTTTTTGCATTTCTTTTTCTTTGGAATGGTTTTGGACACTGCTTCCTATACAATGTTACAAACCTCAATCCATAGTTCTTTAGGCACTCTGTCTACCAGACCTAATCTCTTGAATCTATTAGTCACCTGCACTGTAAAAGCAAGAGGGACTTGATTCAGGTCATACATGAATGGCCCACAAGGGCCCTTCTTCAACCTGGGCCCTCACCCACAGCTCAGTTCCAGGTAGGGAAAGAAGCAAGCATTCCACAGGCTCCATCTCATTTAACCCTCACACAAGTCTGTGAAAAAGGAATGATCATTCCCATTGTGCAGATGAGAACACTGAGGCCAGAGAATGCCTTAGGTCACAGAGCTCAGAAATTCCCTGGCTGGCTGTTACGAACCTGCCCCAGGCACAGGAGTGAGAAGTGCTTCACGGTGAAGAAAAAATGGCACTTTCCCTTGCTACCTTCCTCTGGGCAGAAATTAAACCAGATAAAGTGTGGAAAGCCAGCCCACGAGCAAGGGGCAGCTCTTGCTCCCAGTCTTCTCCCTCCTGGCTTAAGGAGACCCAGCAGGGAGTGATGAATGAGCCCACCCTGTGGCAGGGACTCAGGGGACACCAGAAGTCACAGTCCCGGTGCTCAAACAGAAAAAGGGGGCAGCGTTTGCATAAAAGACGGTGGGGGTTAACAGCCGCACCATTCTCAACAGCTTGAAGGTGGAGACAACCCACTGTCCACTGGCAGATAAGCGGAATGTGTACAGATGTGCAAGGGTCACTGTTCAGCCTTAAGAAGGAAGGAAACTCTGATATATGCTACAATGAGGATGGATGCAAAAACATGACACCAAATGAAGGAAGTCAGACACGGAAGCAAACAGACTGTGACTCCATTTATACAAAACATCCAGAAGAGGGAAATCCACAGAAACAGAAGGCAGAACTAGCGGGTGCCAGGGGGCAGAAGACGGGAAGGGAGAGTGACTGCCCACAGGTCCTGGCTTTCCTATGGGCGGACAGAAACGTTCTGAAACTATAATCGATGGAGGTGGAGGTTATGCAACATGGTCCGGGTATAAAGGTCACTGAACCGCAGACTTTATAACGGCTAATTTTATGTTATGTGAACATCACCCCAATTAAAAAAAAAAGGTAGTGAGTGGGTGACTGTTTATCATCACACTGAGCCACTGGGAAGGCGGAGTGGAAGGTCCCTTCTAGCAGGACGAGGTTGGGGGAGGGAGGAGGAGAGGAAGGTAATAAATAGGAAGGTTCTGAAAGGTGGATTTGGATAGTTTGAGAAGGGAGAACGAATCTCCCTGAACCAGACATTGGGTGGCATGAGGTAGGCAGGGCTTCCCAGGTGGCGCTAGCGGTAGAGAACCCGCTTGCCAGCAGGAGACCTGAGAGATGCAAGGCCAATCCCTGGGTCTGGAAGCCCTCTCCAGTCCTCTTGCCTGGAGAATCCCTTGGGCAGAGGAGCCTGGCGGGCTACAGTCCATGGGGTCGCAAAGAGTCGCAGACAGCTAAAGGCACTTAGCACGCAAGCCATGCACACCTTGATCTGGCCCTACTGACCTCCAGAGCTGGGAGAAAACAAGAGCTGAAGCGCCCGGCCAGAAGCACAGCGGGGACCTCCACTTCCGGATGCATTCTGAGGATACAAAGGAAGGAACTCAAGTCTACTTGGCACCCACAGCATGCCGGGCACTGAGTTGGGCTTGCTGTGGCCTTTGTCCGAGCACAGACTCATGGAATCTTGGCTAAGAGCCCGGGCTCTGGAACCAGACCGACCGCCTGGGTGAAGTCCTTCAGGGCTACCACTTGCTGACAGTGTGACTTTGGGCAGGTAGCTTAACAGCTCTGTCCCTTGGTGTCCACATCTACGAACAGGGATGAAATGAAATAAAACGATCTCTTTAGCTACTGTTACTGCCATCATTACCTTGAATCTTCGGAGCAGCTCTGCAAAGTACCTTATCTCTGTTTTACAGATGACAACACCAAAGCTCAGACTCAACTGATGTGACCAATAGGCAATTTGAACCACATCCTTTCCAAAGTGTACACATAGTTGAACAAGAACCCAGGCACAGAGATGGGCACGGAGGCCCAGAGGCACTCAGGCGCTTGCCCAAAGACACCCAGCCAGTGAAGGAGTACCAAACACAACCCAGGTTTTGACCTCAGCCACTCTAGCCAAGACTCCCCAAAGGCTTCTCTCCTGGGAGGCAGACCTGGATGGAGTGTTCATAGCCCACCCACGTTCCCGCTTTCCCCCTGCAAAGTCACCCATACAGGTGGCCCAAGGCTTCTGCAGGCCCCCAAAACTGGGCTAACGGGGCCCAGAGAGAAATGAGGCTACGCTCACTGTCCGAGGAAGACATACCAACATACGAGAAAAGACTCTAAGACTGTCCTCGCTCTGCCAAGAACTTCCAGTTACCGAGCTACCCCAGGCACAGCAGACAATGGTCCACCCATTGGTCAACCAGATGGCCGAGCATTAGCGACACCCAAGAACACCCAACACTGTACAGCAGGCTTCTCCTGCTTCTTCTCTAAGGAGCAGACCCTCACTGTCGAGACGCCCAGCCTTTTTCATCACGCCCCTGCCCCTTCACAGCCTCCTCTGGTCACGCTGATGAGCCAAACCCTCTTTGGGAACCACCCCCAGTCCTGAAACTTTGGTTCCAGTCTCAAGGGTCTTCTGCCACGCCCAGAGAACACAAAACCGCTCACACCGCCCTCGGTACCATCCCAACTCAGCCAAAGCTAGTCATCACATCAGCGGTCCACGCTGAACACTGGATTCTCCTACCAAACACCTAAATCACAGGGATCGCACTAGCTACGTTCATCTAAAATTTCTAAATGCCCCCCAGTTCCTCTTCAGATAAACACTCCTCCTAGATACGCACCAGAACAGACGTGTACATGTTCTCTCCCCCTCTCCAAGTACTGGGTTGGAATGAACTTTTTGGCCAACCCAATACCTCTGTGACTGCCCCGTTACACCTGTCACCCAGTCCATAAACTCCCTCCCTTCATCCTCTGTGGGTACACTCAGCGGTCAAGGCCTGACGACGCTTGGGTGTTGAATGCACCTGAACTTCCCACTTCCACGCTGCGGCCACCCGAAAACAAACCTCACAGCCCTCAGTCCAAACAAGACAGCACTGTCCTTGGGCTGAAACAAACCATTTCCCCTTTTACATCTTGAAGCTGTCAGTACACACACACACACACACACACACACACACACACACACACACACGTTAGGAAGGGCCAGCAGAGGATTCTATCTGCTGCAGTATGTTTGCATGTCTGTCCTGTCAGTGCATCACCGTGACTTTATCTACAATCCCTCATTTGAATATAAAAGCCCAATAACTAAACTGAAGCTCTTTGTGCACAACCAGCCCTATTCCTTCATCCACATACCTGGCTGCTTCTCTCCGTCTCTCCCTTCAATGCATAGTGGAAAGTTAATATACAGCTGCTAGATTACCCCTTCTAAAACATGCCAGTGTTCACGGGGAGCCTGGCAGGGACAGATGACACGCTACCAGGGTAACTGAGGAGAGTTTCAAAGGGTCTGTTTACAAGGGTGTGACAGGAACCCAACAAGGGCTGGGTGAGAGTTTTAGCAGCCATGGGACCAAACAAGGGAAGGGGCTGAGGGGCCAGCCCAGCAGGAAGCTGCGGACCGAGGGCACTCGGTATAGCCCAAGGAGGGCAGCCTCCTCCTGGCAGGCGGAGCCAGGTGGAGGGGGGCGGGTGGGGAGGCAGGGGCCAGCAGCTGCATGCAGAAAGGCTGAAGCAGAGATCATGTCACATCCCCATGGAGGTTCACCACTGTAACCGGCTGGCACGGCCCGAAGAGTGATCAGGAGGTTTAGGTTCCACTTCCCCTGGCACCTGTGAGCGCAAGGACTTGGCTGGGTCTCACCGAGCCATCCATTTCATCTGCTGAAAAGCCGCAGAGGGACATGTGCGATCCACAGCCCACGTGGTATTCTCCTGGGGCTTTAATGAGACCAGGTTGCTAAAGGCCCAACCTCATAGCCTTCCTCCTGCCTCAACAAACTCCAAAGAGGCTACCAGACAACTCTCTGGATGACCTTCTATGACCCCTCCAGCCCCAGGTTCTCCCCAGGCTCTGAGTCCCTTTCAGCCCCAGCCATTTGTGCCCTTTCCTGGAGCCCTGGCACGGCACCAGGCCCTGGGCTGGATGATACCAGGGCACATAAAGTGGTTTGGACTCACCAAGAGCCACGGGCAGGAGCACCATCAAAGACCATGATGATGCAATGCCGAGAGGGAGCCAGGAGCCCCCCAGCCGGAGGGCAGGGGGTGCTGAGGGAGGGGAAATACGGAGGGAGGCACATGGGTGGTTTGAGAGTGATCCCACGCGGGAACTCCACGCTAGTGGAGTCGACTTCCAGTAACAGTGACTAAGCCCTTAGCTACTGGCCAGCAACTTCACTACAGGTATCACATTCATCATCGCCTTTCAGAGGCTCACGACAAGGACCTGGGAGGCAGGAACTGTGTTCATCCCCATTATACAGACGAAGAAAGTAAGCCTTGGAAAAGCGAAGTTCCTGACCCAGAATCCTACAGCTAGTAAGACTAAGATTCCAGCTCAGGTCTATCTGACTCCGAAGCTCTTGACCTTAATGACTCCAGGGACTCCTAAGCTAGTTCGTATCCCAGACAAATCTCACCTGAGACCACAGAACCCAAAGGCACTTCTGGGGCTGCACGCCACAAACCCTGCCTGTCACTGACCCTGTGGTCAGGTCCCATCCATCTACTTCAATGGGCTAGATGAAGAAGCATTCTGCACTGTTCTCCAAAGGAGCAGAGTCTGGGGATAAATTCACAGAGCCTGGATTTCAACAAGTGACACGGCTTCACTTGTTGATAGAAAGTGACACGGCTTCGCTTGTAATAGAAAACAAACGTTCAGGGTGTCGGGGTGGGTAATAAGTGGCCAAATAACACGATGGGTAACAATAGATTCTTTATCCTTCTAAAGCCAAGCCCACACCCACATGACAATAGTTATTTTTTCCCACTGACGCAATTAACCAAAATGTGAACTGCGTCAAGCAATTTTCAAAATCAAACAGCATTTTATGGGACTCCTGACGACCATTGTTCTTCCACTTATCTCCCTTTAAAATTGGGATAAAAGGGTAAATCACGGGAAATTCCCTGCTGGTCCAGTGGTTAAGATTCCATGCTTCCACTGCAGAAGGGCACAAGTTCCATCCCTGGCAGGGGAACGATGATCCCACATGCCACATGGCCCGGTCTGCAATCTTGTGTATCAATTGTATCTGAGTAAAGCTTTAAAAATCTGTGCTGCTTTCACTTAAAAAAGACGGTAAATCAGATAGAAAAGCTGGAAAGGCTGAACACTCCCTCCGAACCCAGAAGCCAGGCAACTAACACATTTATGGGGAATTTCCCAGAAGACAGGTGTGACATCGTGCACCAACCTTAACACCTGGCATCCATTTCCATTCTAGAGTCCCCAGGCGGGGAGAGGCAGGCCAACAGGCAACATGGCAAGCGGTCCCCACAGCACAAGACATCTGGCAAAGCAAGCTGAGAGCGGGCTGGCTCAGTCTGCCTCATAGGCAAATATATGACTCTCTGAACTTGACACTGTCACCAAAAGAGGCTGCGGAGAAGGGTCAGCATAATCCATAATTTTGGGCCCCCAAAGTCAGGTGAGGCTTTGACACAAGGAGTGAGCGACAGCTATAACCTGGCAAACGCCAGCTGGTGCATCTTCTGCCTCTCGGGGCAGCTGAAGGCATGATGAACATCTTCCTTCCGAAGCAGAGAGGAAAAAGTAACTAGAGGGGCTATTTTGGTGAGGCTGCGTGAACTCTGAGATGCAGAGCTGAAGATGAACTTGGAAACCCCAGGCCAGAAGTTTCCATGGGTATTTTTAGCAGCAGAACTATTTCTTTTACAAAGAATCTTATGAAAAACTATATGCATAGAGTTCCACATATCATATATACCTATGTAGGTATAAATGGGTATGGGTGTCTATGTGCCCTCGGATAAAAGCAATCTTTTCATTATACATTCAAAGTTCAAGTTACCTTGTTCTTATCTTCAATATAATAGATGTATAATCAAGACCCTGTATTCTCCAGTGTATTAAAAATTGGTATAACACGTAAGTATTTGCATTACAGTTCATTGGAAGGCGTTGGAGATGGGGTGGGGCGTGTTTTTTTTTAAGGAAACTCACAGGAAACACTTATGGAATCCCCAACAAGCCTCAAGGGACACGGTTTGTAAACGAGTCATCAGTCTCCCCTTTGACTTCATGATGGAAGCCGAGAACAGTCCAAAGTGGTTCAACAACTAAACGAAGCTGACCCAGCCCTGAGACTAAAGCACGAAGCAGGGCTCACCTCCCCATCTCATGAGAGCGTCAGAGCTGGCAAGAGCCAGGCCCCCAGCCGAGCCTCTCTCCCACATCACACGCCAAATCCCGGGGTCCGAAGTTAGAACTCCACTGTTCAAATCTAGCCCACTGACATGTTTTATTTAATCTACAGGGTTGTTGCCTTTTTTTTTTTAATTTACCTCCATTAGAACACTGTTCTATTTCCCCCCTTGAACTTTTTTTCCGACTTTGATACAATTGAACAAAAAACGATTATATATATTTATAGTATAAAACATAATGCTTTGCCACAATGTTTGTTAAATTCTTTTGTGAATACTTTAAAATTGGGAGGCAGCATGTTTTCAGGTACTGACTTTTAGCTTCTCAAAGGAAAAAAAAAAAAAAAAGGTGAAGAAGATCTGGCCACAATGAGTCAGGATTCCCTGGTAGTTCAGTGGCAAAGAAGCCACCTGCCAATGCAGGAGACGCAAGTTCGATCCCTGGGTAGAGAAGATCCCCTGAAGGAGGCAATGGCGACGCACTCCAGGGTTCCCATCTAGAGAACCCCATGAACAAAGGAGCCTGGTGGGCTACCGCCCATGGGGGCCACAGAAGAGCCGGGTACGACTGAGTGATCAACAACAGCAATGAAAGCAAAGAGCTGCATCTGCGCATCAGCTCCCCCCTCACTGGGGCAAGTGCTTGGAGATCCCCGCCACCCCACAGCATCGCCACCTCAAAGCTGGGCTCGCAGCAGTTGCCAAGCAACATGGCACCCACACTCTTCACTTTCTCTATCACACAAGAGCATATAAAAGATGGGGAGGCACCGTGACTTCTCAGCGTTTGGCACATCCCATTCATTTGTGTTCCCCACAGGTCAACCACATGTGAGTTTTCTGACCACTAACTGGAGTGCACTTTGTAAAATTCATGGGTTGCAATTATTCATGATGTCTACTTTCTAACTTTCTCTCTTAGGAAGAGACCTCTGGCCAATGTCAGATGCCAAATAGACCATTTTGCCCCGCCCCTAAATTCTCTGTTCAGGCTTTCCTGGCAGCTCAGTGGTAAAGAATTCATCCTGCCAATGCCAGAGACAGGGTTTCGATCCCTGAGTCGGGAATATCTCCTGGAGGAGGAAATGGCAACCTACTTCAGTGTTCCTGCCTGAGAAATCCCATGGACAGAGGAGCCCGGGGGGTTACAGTCCGTGGGGCTGCAAAGAGTCGGACACGACTGAGACAGAAAACAACAAACTCTCTACTCATCCCGACTGCTCCCTCGTGCCGCTACCACCCGCCCAAAGGAGCAGAACCAGAGCCCGTGCGGCTACCACTCGCCCAAAGGAGCAGAACCAGAGTGGGGAGTTCATTTCTCTGTTGAAGATTTTCACTTTCCACCCCTGAATCTGAATAAAACCACTCCATAAATCCCACTGGTTCCCGCCAGCACCACCCATCCACCTTAGAGTGCTGATAAAAATAGCTGCTGCTGCTGCTGCTAAGTCGCTTCAGTCGAGTCCGACTCTGTGTGACCCCATAGATGGCAGCCCGCCAGGCTCCCCCGTCCCTGGGATTCTCCAGGCAAGAACACTGGAGTGGGTTGCCATTTCCTTCTCCAATGCGTGAAAGTGAAAAGTGAAAGTGAAATTGCTCAGTTGTGTCTGACTCTTCGCGACCCCATGGACTGCAGCCCACCAGGTTCCTCCGTCCATGGGATTTTCCAGGCAAGAGTACTGGAGTGGGGTGCCACTGCCTTCTCCAGATAAAAAGAGCTAAGAGCCACCATTTACTAGGGCTTCCCTGGTAGCTCAGACAGTAAAGGATCTGCCTGCAATGCAGGAGACTGGGGTTCGATCCCTGAGTCAGGAAGATCCCCTGGAAGAAGGGCGTGGCCAC
>SJYF01000808.1:3712041-3731749 GCA_006410515.1 Procapra przewalskii | reverse complement strand
GGGCATGGCCACCCACTCCAGTATTCTTGCCTGGAGAACCCCATGGACGAGCCTGGTGGGCCACAGTCCATGGGGTCACGAAGAGTCAGACACAACTGAGCAACTAGCACTTCTTTTCAGCCTTGACTAAGGGCTTGCTGAGCTCAGGGCCAGTTCCTCGTGGACACCTCCCCATCCCCACCCTGCCCCCAGCCTCGGTGCATCCACAGCCCATCCTTCCCAGCTCCCCAGCCCCCCACTCCCCCTCTCTCCCAGAGGAACACTGACCCTCGGGACTCCCAAGCGCCAGCCTGGCGAGCTCTGCCTTCAACTGACCACAGATGTTAAGGGGTCTCTCATTATCTATGAAAAACAGCCAAAAGGTCAAGGGTGGATTCTGTCTCCGAGGCCACAAGGACCCACAGAGATTTCAACAGGCCCAAAAGCTCCTCACACCCTTCTAGAGTTCATCCTGAAGTAACCCTATGTTCTAGCAAAGTTTGCAGCAAGAGGTTCCCACAAGCCAAACCACCACCCCACTGATTCCCCCTGTACTCGCCCAAGAGAGGAGGGCAGAGAATGGGGTGGGGAAGAAAATGCACAGGGCCTGGAGTCAGTTCTGGATTTGAATCCTGGTGTGTCCAACTGCCAAGTCATGTCCAACTCTCTGTGACCCCACAGACTGCAGCAGGCCGGGCTTCCCTGTCCTTCGCTACTGGCTCCCAGCGTTTGCTCAGATTCGTGTCCATTGAGTCGGTGATGCCATCCAACACCTTACCCTCTGCTGCCCCCTTCTCCTCCTGCCTTCAATCCTTCCCAGCATCAGGGTCTTTTCCAATGAGTTAATTCTTCACATAAGGTGGCCAAAATACTGGAGCTTCAGCTTCAGGATCAGTCCTGCCAATGAATACTCAGGGCGGATTTCCTTCGGGATTGACTGGTTTGAATCCTGTCTTGCTAGCTACTAGTAAGGAGTCTGGAGGCCAGGGGGCTCACCTCTCGGAACTCTCACCTGTAGGCTACCGTCTACTCTACAGGCTTGATGTGGGGGTTACGTAGCACACAGAAGGCACTCCCTAAACAGCAGCAAAGATCAGTCAGCAAGGGGGAGCGCACAGGAATTGAGAGAAGACACGCGTGTCCAGCCAACCAGCTGCTCGCACCAGAGCCAGCTCCCTATCTTCTTTCAGCGGCTACAGTGACCACCTTCCTGAGCAAGGGAGGGGGCAAAAGAGCCCGCAGAGCCCGAGAGGGGGTACCTGGAGTTCATCTGTGTGTGTTTGATAACTTTCATAACTCAAAAAATAGATGGTTTAAACAGTATTTACCGCACAGGATGACTTTGACAAGCCTTAAATGATACAATCCATGCAAAGCACTTAACATACAGCGGGGGCCCGATAAACATTAGCTAGCATTACCTTTATCACCCCCAAGCAGGAGCTGGGAAGGGAAGGTTCAAGAGGTGATGCGTGGGGCGGGGTGAGCTGTCGCAACAAAGCGTAAGAAAAAGCAGAACTCGGGAGTGTTGCAGCTCGCACAGAAACAAGGACAGCAGAGAGAGCAAGCAGGCATCCGGGATGCTGGTGCATGTTAGGAAGAACTGGGGCTGAAATTCTCAGACCGACTGCAATCTCGACTCTCGCCAGCCATCACGGCCAGAGTGGCGCCAAGACCATCCCGCTTCTGCAAACCCACCGTCCACCCTGCTCCCCACGAGGCCAGCAAAATGAGAGCACAGGACCCAGCCCGGGTCCTCCCCACCCGGCAGGACAGCCTCGGGCGGCCTCCATAGTCACAGGGGGTGGTGATAAGTCAGTCTTCACAGAGATTTTCCTGCCTATCATATTCTCCTTCAATTAAAAAGCGCATCCATCTCTGAACAACCAGACAAATGATCTCCAAATCAGTTTTTAACAGTAACCTAAATACAAGCACCACCACCACAAAAAAGATTTTTCAAGGTAAAGTCATACCACTGTCTTCTCTAAAAGACAGATCTTTGATAAAACGGCACCTGGGCGAATCCCCCAGGGCAGGTACTATCAAGCCAGTGAGGTCACAGAGTAAACACTTTCATTTAATACCCAAGCAGTGAAATGAGAATGCGGAATCATAAAATACTGATTATCAGCAGAGCCTACCCACAAATGGTGAGGGTGAGACAGCAATGGGAGGTGACCGATTTTCAACATCTCCTAAAGCCTGATGAACGTGCTCATTTGGAGGTTGGCAAACTGTGTCCGTAAAAGGCCAGACAGTATATATTTTAGGCTTCTGCAGGTCTTACAGCTCTGGGGTTGTACCGGGAAATCAACCACTGGCAATGTGCAAAGTAACGACCATGGCTGTGTTCCATTACAACTTTAGTTATGAGTATTACATTTGTATTTCAAATAATTTTTGCCTGTCATCAAATATTATTATTCTCTTTGATTTTTTTTAACCGCTTAAAAATGTAAAAAACCACTCTTGGCTCCCAGTCCACCCCAAAACAGACAGTGGCTGGCCCTGGCCTGTGGGACCGTGGCTGGCCGACCACTGTCCTGAGTCACATATTTACGCTGGACGGGCCTCTGGAACAGGCCTGCAGCGGGTCAGAGCATGAGCCTGCGGTCTGGGTTTGGGTCCTGGTTCTGACAATTACTAGCTTGAGTACTAAGCTGAAGTTTAACCTTCTCCTCTGAAAATAGAGACTACAACAGTCCCCTCCTAAAGACTTAAGCTAATTAAATGAAATAATGTCTGGCACAAGGCAAATGTTCGAGAGAGGACAATTCTATCATTATTGCCATTGTTTCTTGGTTTTTGGCTAGAGATCAACCAGCTTGGCTTAAGAACACAGGTCTCTTGGTGCTAGCCTGAATTTCCAACTGGCTGATAAGACATGGAAAGGAACAAAACTTTCCTCATGAAAACAGGGTATCTGAGAGAGGGTACCTTGCAGTATGTGTCCACTGGGGTTTCCCAGGCGGTGCGAGTGGTAAAGAGCCCGCCGGCTACTGCAGGAGACGTGAAACACGAGTTTGATCTCTGGGTCGGGAAGATCCTCTGGAGGAGGGCATGGCAACCCTCTCCAGTGTTCTTCCCTGGGAATCCCATGAGCAGAGGAGACGGGCAGGCTCCAATCCATAGCACTGCAAAGAGTCAGACAAGACTGAGGCAGCTAAGCACAGCACACACGGGTCCGCTGGCAACAGAGGACGGTGGCCGATGGTCAGAACACACTGGCTACAGAACTGCTTTCTCGGAGAGGCCTCCCTGGTAGCCTGTTCATCTGCAAACTGATCCTGACTTTCGGCACTTAATCGGAAGCCAGTTTATCTTAGCAGACAATAAACTCTGTTGCGAATCAGATGGTAACTTCACAACGTTCGCTGCGTTCCTTTCTGCTATGCAACCAAGTGAATCAGCTGTGTGCATACACACATCCCCTCACGCACGAGGCTCCCCCCCACGCTCCCATCCCATCCCTCCAGGTCACCACAGAGCACCAAGCCGAGCTCCCTGTGTTACCGTGTGGCCTCCCTAGCGATTTTACACGTGTGTGTGTCTCTCTCACTCGGGTCCAACTCTTTGAGACTCCACGGACGGTACAGCCCGCCAGGCTCTTCTGTCCTTGGGATTTTCCAGGCAAGGATACTGGAGTGGGTTGCCATTTCCTTCTCAGGGGGATCTTTCCAACCCAGGGATGGAACCCAGCTTTCCTGCACTGCGGGCGGACGCTCTTCCGCCTGAGCCAGCAGGGAAGCACATGGCCGTGTACGCACGGCAATACTCTCTCAGTTCGCCCCACCCTCCCCTTTCCTCTGCGTCCACCATCCGTTCTCTCTGTCTGCATCTCTGTTCCTGCCCTGAAAACAGCTCATCAGCACAGTTTTTCCAGATTCTACATATGTGTGTGTGTTAATACATAACACTTGTTTTTCTCTTTCTGACTTACTTCACTCTGTATGGCAGGCTTAAGGGGACTCACACACTGACATCCACCCATGCCCAACATAGGCCCTTCCACGCTCATTCCACATTGGCTGATTGGTGGATTTTAATTGGATCTCCAATGCCTGGAATAAGAGCTGGCCTGGCCACTAGTGGGTAAACTTGGATGCACGGGCATGAACTTCAGAGCCCCAAGAGCAAGCAGCTGGAATATGGCTCATCAGTCACAAATAATGGATAAAACCTTTACCTGGAGTTGAGGCAACAGAGGCCCAGAGAGGCAAAGGGATCTGTCCAACGTTCCTGCATCTGAAACCCCCTCATTCACCCACTGGTCACTGGCTGAGTTCTCTAGGCCAGGCCGCACGATCATTCTAGGGACACAGAGATCAAAGTCCCGCAGTCTCAAGTTGCTTATAGACCCGCAGGGGAAGGACCTCCTGGCGGTCCAGCGGTTAAGACTCCACGCTCCCAACACAGGGGGCCTGGGTTCGAGCCCTGGTCAGGAAGCTAGAGCCCACACATGGCAGCAAAGATACCACATGCCACAACCAAGACCAAACACAGCCAAATAAAACACACATTTCTTTCCAAAGACTGGCAAGGGAGACAAAGAGAGGAACAACAGCCCTGTTCCTCTCCCTTTAGGGAGAAACCACTTCATTTGGTAAGGATTTCAACCTTCTACTTCTTCCACTTCACGTCTTCTTCTGGACTTTTCAACGTACTTTTTTTTAAAATGACGTAGCCCATGCCTTCTGTAAAGGAAAATATGAGTCATAAAAGCAGGATTCCTGTTGCATGTACATTTTCCCATGTGTCAACATACCTCAGATCCCCTGCTAAGCTGTGCTGTCATCCCCTACTCTGACTTGTGCTGGCCCCACACCCCAAGGCAAGAGCTGTCTCACTCTCTCCTCCGCCCGACTCATTCCTGCTCATCCTCGCACCAGGACAACTTGGCCAAACTCCCTCCCCCAGCGCAGCTGAGCTCTCCTCCTCGGGTGCTCAGCACCCTGCCTTTCTGCTTACTGCTATCGTAACTGTCCATTCGGCCTGGAAACTCCATGACATTGGAGATTCTAACTCAAGGCCAGCACAGCGCCTGAACCGGCCGACCACCAAACGTTTGGACGGTAAGAAGTTTACATAGATGAAACAAGGACGTGCCATGTAGAACAGGGAACTGTATTCTGTAATCTTGTAATAACCTACAGTGGAAAAGAATCTGGAAAAGGACGGATACAGGTGCAAATAAGCATAACTCAATCACCTGCTGCACAGCCGAAACACACACATGGTAAATCAACTATCCATCCGTATTTTTTCATTTTAAAAATAGAAGTCTAGTAGCTGAAAGGATGGCAGCGGGGAGAAGGTCCAGGCATGGAAATCAGATTTGATTTGGGCAGCAGCAAAGTAGGGAAGACAGCATTTGAACCCAAGGATAGAGTGAGAAAAAATACAGTGGCAAGGAAGCATGTGGATGTGATTCTCACACTCTGGTTCAGGACCGTCCGGGGAACTTGGTTAAAAGCACAAAGGGTCCGTTCCCATCCTCCTTTGAGCAGCTCGGGGCTCTGGGTTCCAAACCAGCTCTCTAGGTGACGTATGAGAACCGCTGCTCCGGCTGCTGCGTCGCTTCAGTCATGTCCTGCCTGACTCTTTGTGACCCCGCGAACTGTGGCCTGTCAGACTCCGCTGTGCATGGGATTCTCCAGCAGGAACACTGGTGTGGGTTGCCATGCCCTCCACCAGGGGATCTTCCCAATCCAGGGATGGAACTTATGTCTCTTATGTCTCCTGCACTGACACGTGGGTTCTTTACCACGAGCACCACCTGGCAAGCCCTTGAGAGCCACCAGCTTAAGTCACTTTAAAGGGACACTGAGAAAAGACCATCTAGCCCAGAGAGCCCCCTCTGGCCTGAAGCAGCCACAGCCCATGATCTCCCAGGAAAACCCTGAACGGCTCACTCCAGGGAGGGAGTTGGGCACGCTGGTCCAGTTTGAGGAAAATTCAATCCAGAATCAACTGAAGACATCCTTTAATGGTCTGTAAACAAGAAAGGGGCCAGGTCTTCTGGAACTCAGACTGAGGTCACCCCATAGGTTCTAACTGGGCTAAAACCAAACTGTACTTGGTGGAGAAGGCGTATCAAAGGGAGGATTTCTCTCGGATGCACAGCAAACTTCTGCCAGCTTCCTCCAGCTCTTCCTTTAACAAATCCAGCCACCCAACAAACCTTAGTGCGTAATCCCAACAGTCTAGGTAGGAATTGGGATGAATAGCTCATTTTCCTCACTGACCAAGAACTTGAACCATTTTCCTACCAAGGTCAGAAGACCCAGGCTCTGCCACTCAGCACTCAAAAAGTCCTTTTCCTGCCCACTGACTGGCACCGTCTCTTCATACAATACATCACAGGTCCCATTTGTAGAGCCCCTGATTTTCCTTACAAGCTTTCAGGAAACAAGACGCAACGTTTAAGGGGCACGATGGATATAAACAAATTCTGTAAACTGCAATGAACTGGGCTGGGTTCCAGCCAGGCCCAAAGTGAGTGAGTCAGCCTTTTACAGAAGCAAAAGAATGGTTTTTGCAAGTCAGACTCAGGTTCAAATCCCCATGCTACCACAAACTAGGCATGTGGCACTGGGGGAGCCACCAGTTCTCCTGAAGCTTCCGTGTCCACACGTTCAGGTGGCATATAACGCTGCCTGACCTCCCGCAGTGGTGACAAGAAGGAACCGCCATAAGGTCTGGGGGAGAAAATAGATGCTTAATAATTGTTAGCTGGTTATGTCCCTGAGGCACACTTATCTTCAGAAGTAGAAATGTTTAGCTTTAAACACAAGATACACAACACAATCACACACACATTGGTATATTACCCAGTTGAAGATAATTATTAACTATTATTGATTAATTACCACATTGTACAAATAAATCGCATTCTATAAAGAGTCACTCTCTTCCAAAGTTTGCATTAACAAAGAAAAAGCTAAAATGCTCAAAGTCTCATAAGTCCAGTCCATCTTTCTTTGCCATCAAATAAAACACTTTTTATTTCCTTTCATGGGCTTAAAACTTCACTAAAAGGCAAATTGTCTGAGGGCATGCCTCTGAGACAACAGGACTCTGTGTGTGCTCAAATAATCCTGTTCCAGTGACTATTTTCTACTTTTCTGAATAGACACTGCACAGAAGCAAGAGTCAAAAACGGTCCTGTGATCTCCCTAATTGCTTCCACAGACAAGTCCAAAAACGGGTAAATTTTTTTCAAAGACACAACTGACTCAAAGCCCAAATGCTCCTCTAGGAGCCCTCGGCCTTCTCTCCCACAATGGGCTGGACGTCCCCCCACCACCACCCTGTCAGCCCTCACCCTGGGGCTAGGCAAGAACTCAGATGGCAAACAAGACCCGTCTCTGCCCAGGAAAGGCCGGCACTGCGAAGCGGAAGGCCTTTGGGAGGCGAAGACAGCGTGTCCTTGGGCATCCGTCCTCCTGCCGTCCTGAAGCTGACCCCAAGTCGGATCCAGAATCTAACCTTTGGGGAGCTGTTGTGTTACCAAGAACTCCTACATCCCCAAATCATCCTTAAGGACCACAATACAGATTTAAGATATGCACACAGCCCAGCAGACAACAAACCCCAGCACACCCGATCTCAGCTTTGACAAGTTACAATGGAGATTGGTGTCTCAGTCTTCCTGGGGTTTTCATGGGGTTCTCCAAATTCTTTACATAAGATATTTAAGCAAACAGCCAAGTGTACTAATGAAAAAGTTAAAATAAGGCCATTTTCAGCAACATGGATGGACCTTGAGATTATCATACTAACTGAAGTCAGACAGAGAAAGACCAATACCATATGATATTGCTTATATGTGGAATCCAAAAAAAAAATGATACATGTGAGGCTTTTTTATAAAATAGAAACAGACTCACAGACTCAGAAAACAAATGTATGGTTACCAAAAGGGAATGGGGTAGGGGGAGATAAATTAGGACTTGGGGATTAAAATATCCACACTATTGTATATAAAATAGATAACCAACAAAGGTCTACTGTATAGCACAAGGAACCACTCTCAGCATCTCATCATAACCTCTAAGGGAAGCGAATCTGAAAAAGACTTGATAGATAAGCGGAACCAACTCACTTTCTGTACAACTGAAATTCAGCAAACATTGTACATCAACTCTGTTTCAATTAAAAATTTTTTATATCAAAAATGGTAATTATGTGATGGGATTGAAATATTAGCTAATGCTATGATGGTAATTATTAGGCATCAAAGTAACCTGTTGCACAGTTTAAGCTTATACAATGTTATATTATCAATCATATTTCAATAAAGTTGGGGAAAAAGAAGAAGGGGGAAAAAGCTGGGCCAACAAGCCCAAACAGAGGCTAAAGTCTTATTAGTAACGAGTTAAAAAATCCAAATTCCCAACAGGTTTCACATCAGACAGACAATGCTTGTCTGTCAACGTTTGTCAAAGTTATAAAGTAAATTTAATATGCCAGGAATATCTTATGATATTTGGTAAGCCTGATAAAATGACTTCATGGCAATTTTTTAAATGAAGAGAAGAAGAAACTCCAGGAAGGTCATACTGACAAGATCTTTCAGTGGCCTTTCTTTGGGATCCAAGAGGGAATATTCCAGTCTTACGTGTTTTAACAAATTAAATACCAGGAAAACAATTTCACTTGGTCCTTGCTGTCCAAAGAAAAATTTCTCTGCCTGCATTATGGTTTCTGACATCCTGCCAAGGTTCAGACACTGAAATATGAATGGGATTAAAAAGGATTAAGACAGAGTAAATGCTATTAACAGTTCTTCTATTGCACGCATCTATCTTACTCAGAAGCCAATGACCCACCAGGGAAAAAGAAGGGCTGAGAGAGAACTGAACTCATTCAGCACCTGCTCACTGGAGATGGTGAGGTCAGCAGTTACCACTAGGCTCTCTCCGGCTGCAGCCTTGCCTGTCAAAGGTTTGCACCATTCATCTCGACACTTAATCAAAGAACACTTCATCATGGACCATCAGCGCTCTCAGAGCCATTGGTGATCAGTGGCTCCTCTTTTTTATTATTTTAGAACAGCAAAACAAGTGTTGACAAGTTAACACCCAAATAAAACCAGATAAGGTGGGCAATATTATTAGGAAGCCTTAAGTATTTTTATAGTTCATATTTATACCACTTACTTATTACAAAGTATTCATCTTTTTTTTTTTAATGACAACTTGGGCAAACACAAAAATCTGAAATCACGTGTTGCATCTCATCCATTTCTGGGTTTCATTTGGTTGCACAAAAATCAACAAAATTCTGATTCACAGAGCTGTGCAGCTGCCAATGGTGCAAGTTTAACAATTCATTCAAATTAAATAGAGAGCGGAGGTTTTATTCCTAAGGGCATCATTAAATTAAAAAAAAAAGTTAGGCTGGCAGTACAAAGGAATATGAGTAGCCTACAAGGTTGAAAGTTGTTTTTATTTCCCCCAGCTTTACTGAGATAACTGACATATAGTATTGAGTAAGTTTAAGGTACACAACATGGTGATTTGATATATGTATACACTGCAAAAATATTACCACATCAAGGTAAATGAATACATCGATTACCTCACATAGTTACTTTTGTGGGGAGGGGTAAGGACATGGGAGATCTACTCTCTTTGCAACTTTCAAGTATAAAATACAGCACTCCCTGGAGAAGGAAATGGCAACCAATTCCAGTGGTCTTGCCTGGAGAATTTCATGGACAGAGGAGCTTAGTAGGCTACATACAGTCCATGGGGTCGCAAAGAGTTGGACAGGACTGAGTGACTAACACTTTCACTCTTACACTCAGGATGGATTTTTCTTGCTCCATCAGTCACCCTTTGGAGAACTGCCTCATTTTGCACTGCTTTGTGTAAAAATAAAGACTATTGTCTAAGACAAAAATAAAATAAAATACAGTATTGTATTGAAAGTTTTAAATAATAATAATATTTTTTTTTAATTTGAACCAAACATTTAACAGAACTCCTGAAACATTTCACAGAATGTTTCCTTGGGAGAATTTTTAATTACTCATCTATATTCCAAACTTATACAAACATTACTAAAGGATTAAAAAAAAGAAGAAGAAGAAGAAGAGCATTCCCTGACTCTCTAAAGCCAATATAATCTTTATTCAAGGCAAACAAGGACAAAATGAAAAAGGGAAATTACAGGCCAATCTTATACATGAAACAGTGACAGGCTTTATTTTCTTGGGCTCCAAAATCACTGCAGATGGGGACTGTAGCCATGAAATTAAAAGACGCTTGCTCCTTAGAAGAAAAACTATTATAAATCTAGACAGCATATTAAAAAGCAGAGACATTACTTTGCAAACAAAGGTCCATCTAGTCAAGGTTATGGTTTTTCCAGTGGTCATGTATGAATGTGAGAGACCATAAAGAAAGCTGAGCACCAAAGAATTGATGCTTTTAAACTGTGGTGTTGAAGAGGACTCTTGAGAGTCCCTTGGACTGCAAGGAGATCCAACCAGTCCATCCTAAAGGAAATCAGTCCTGAATATTCACTGGAAGGACTGATGCTGAAGCTGAAACTCCAATACTTTGACCACCTCATGCAAAGAGTTGACTCACTGCAAAAGACCCTGATGCTGGGAGGGATTGGGGGGCAGGAGGAGAAGGGGACGAGAGGATAAGATGGCTGGATGGCATCACCAACTCTATGGACATGAGTCTGAGCAAGTTCCAGGAGACAGTAAAGCACAGGGAAGCCTGGCATGCTGCAGTCCGTGGGGTAGCAAAAAGTTATACATGACTTAGCAAGTGAACAGCAACATATGTTTAAATATTTTCTAATGCTGAAAAGTGATCAACATCATTCAGGATAGCAGTGATCTGGTTGCAGGGGAGGCAAGTGATGGGCTCAAAAGGAACACAGGTAAATGAGATAACTGGGTGGTTATCCCCAACGTACTCTATTACTGTTCTTGTAACTCAGCTGCATTCTTTCAAATTATCCCATATCACACAATAACAATGACTAAGCCACTGACACAGCCCACTGCCACCCCTGACGCCGACAGCAGCCAGCATTAACCAGGCGATCCCGGGAGGCCGGGCACTTCTCCAGCCACACAGAAGAACTAGAGAGGGGGCACTGCCACTCCCTTGGCCAGGAGGAGGGCGCTCAGGGCCACACATCACCACCCGCCTCCAGGTATCTGGTGTTTGCCTCATTTCCCCAACCTCAGTGTGGGTTAAGGGGCGCTCCATGCCAGTTTCTCTGTTCCCCTCTGAGTGCCTGGCACCTAGCAGGTGCCCAATAAATACCCACTGGCTGCAGAGATAAGTGAAATATATATAATATAATAAGGTAATTACCAGAATAGCATGCTTGGTCATTTACCATGCTTGGTAAACCATTATAAGCTGACCCATGCATATCCACGGGCACTTTAGAACCAATTGCTTTACCTGAATGGCAGCTAAAACCATTAGCTTCTAGAAGAGAGGTTCTCACCTGACAAGGTGGCAACAGAAAGGTGGGTGGCCCTCTGTCATAAGAAATATTGCCCATCATTTGTTACTAAGGAGCATACAAATGGTTGGTATCTTGTCAAAGCAAATCCAAAGCTTTCTCCTAACAGGGTTTAGCAGACCTTCTTCACTAGGAGTCAACAGGGCAAGTTTAGGGGACTTTCCTGGTGGGCCAGTGGTTAGGACTTTGCTTTCCAATGCAAGGGGTGTGGGTTCAATCAGGGAACTACATGCCTTGCAGCCAAAACAAAAACAAAATATAAAACAGTAATATTATAAAAGTGAAAGTCACTCAGTTGAGTCTGATTCTTTGCTACCCCCATGGACTATACAGTCCATGGAATTCTCCAGGCATCTTCCAAACCCAGGGATCAGAGCCAGGTCTCTGGCATTGCAGGCAGATTCTTTACCAGCTGAGCCACAAGGGAAATCCAAGAATATTGGCGTGGGTAGCTTTTCCCTTCTTCAAGGGATCTTCCCAACCCAGGGATCAAACCAGGGTCTCTCGCATTGCAGGCAGATTTTTTACCAGCTTAGCCTCCAGGAAAGCAATACTGTAACAAATTCAATAAAGACTTTTAAAATGGTTCACATTAAAAAAAAAAAAAAGCGTATGAAAAGGAAAGTTTAGAGCCAGCAGAGAGCCTCAGCCTGTGCTCAGCATCAGGGTGGGAAGGTCCTGAGGACCACCATTGGCCTTGAAGGAAAGAGAGGAAGGAAGGGAAGTGAGAGAGGAGGGGGAAAAAGAAGGGGAGTGAGAAGAGAGAGGATTAGAGAAAGTCAGGAGCTGGCTGGAGGCGGCTGGCTGGCTGGCTCAGGTGGTTTGTCTGATGGGACCCCCAAGAGACAGTGCAGGAGTTTCCTGGTAACAGATCACATCAGCAGCCACCTGCCCACCCACCTCCCACCCAAACTGATCTAAAGGGAGGGGGACACTATTTCTGTGGGTCTGGGGTCCTGCATGCAGGCCTTCTCCATCCCTGGAGTCAAGGCACCTCACTTTGCTTTGGCCTCTGTCCTTTTGCTCGTAAAGTGAGATGGTCACCCCTGCCTTCTAACTGCACAGAAACTCTTCAACGATCCAACCAGCCCTTGGCAGACTTCAGATTTCTCCTGTCTGCAAAAGCACACACTTAAGCCAGTTTATCAGAACTCTCTGATCACTCTGACAACTACTTCTGTCTCCCACAACAGCGGCTTTCTAGAAGCACCTGCATGTCTGAACAGCACCCCAGGGGACTCCCAAAATAACACTGTTTGCTGCCAAAGATGACAACCTACACGCTCACTTCGCAGGGGAGACACGATTCGACCCCACAGACCAGCGGTCCTCCGGGCTCCGCTCCAATCCTCAGCCGCCTCTGCCGGCCCTGAGCACCACCACACAAGCCTGGCCCTGTCCTGTGGTTGGGGGAGGGAACACCACCCTCTGACTGAATTGACAACCATGAGCAAACAGCAAAGGGCTCTTGAAACAGACTTCACCTGGTTACGTCACTGCCTGTTGGCAGCAGCCCTGAGGAAGCAGGTGCCTTTCAGCAAGTTTTCAATCATGTGAAGGAAAGAATGGAGGCAGTGGCATCAACACACGTGCACACCCTTCCATGTACTGGTGAGAAGCTGCTGTGTAACACAGGGAGCCCAGCCAGGCTCTGTGATCACCCAGAGGCGCGGCACGCAGCGAGGGGAGGGAGGCTTACGAGGGGATATATGTCTAATTACGGCTGATTTGCACTGTCGTACGGCAGAAACATTGCAAAGCAACTTTCCTCTAGTTAAAAAATAATTTTTTTTAAAAAATGTCAAATCTGGAGCAGAAAGGGAAAAGAAAAGTCACGTGAACAACTATGTCTTTCACTTCAAAGAGGCCAGTCCAGACCTGCCCTTAACACACGAGCAGGGTCTCTGGCTTTCCCCTCATTGTCAAACACCACTATGGAGTCTAACTAAATAAGACCCATCCTGTCCTGAGGTTTAGAAAGAGTTTTATTTGGTAGCCTAACCTCTTAAATACACATACACACAGCTCCTCATGGGGAAGTCATAAAATGCAAGCGTCTGATAATGTCGGCAATACCGTGGCAGCAGCAGGCACTCACTGAGCTCTTCCCATATGCTGGGAAACTCATCCACGGCAAACTAGTGACTCCTATGAGATAAGGGATGCTCTTATCTGCATTTCACAAATTGGGAAATCAGGGTTGGAACACAGGAAGTGAATCGCCCAAGGCCATGTCATTAGCCTGTAGGATGTGTCCTCCCCATTCTCCCACCTTCCATAAAGGAGGAGTTTAGCTACAGACTGAAGAAATCTTCTGAGCCAAACAGGTAAGCACCCTCCCCTGAGCAATTCAGGTCAACCTGCAGAATACGGTCTCCTAGGCAACCTCTAGCTGGGCAGCACTTCATCACACCCCCCAGACACTCACCTTGAGACGAGGGCAGCCTGGGTGGGCTTCCTTAAATGCTGGGAGACCTGGGGAGAATGCCAGCAGGACAGAGGCCTCACTCAAAATACAAAGGCCCAGCCGCATACCACAGCCAAGCCAAGCCCAGGTGGCAGGACCCAGCCGAGGAAACCCTACCAGGCCAACCAGGCCCCAGGCCGTGCCACACGCAGCACTTCCGGCCACGTGAACTGACAGCCAGACACCGCAGTGCGATGGAGCAAAAGCATCGGCGACTCCCGGGCGCTCAGTAAAACCACCGGCCAGGCCAGGCAGGTCGGGGTGGGTCGGGGTACCAGCGCGTGCTGGTCGTAGCCAGTGAGGACACGGGGGTTCACAAGGCCAGCCCGGAGGCCCAGGCCTGCCTCTGCAGAGGCTAACATGTCGGCTCTGGTCAGAGACACCGTAACAGCAAAGCCCCTCCCGACGGCTGGCCCAAGGGGACGACGCAGAAGGGAGAGCCGGCCGGCCAGGAGCTTCAGGAAGGGAAGCCGGTGTGGGCTGAGGTCTGGGAAGAAGAGGCCATTTTTCCTTCCTCCTCCCTGAAGCTCGGGTAACAAGTGGACCAGGGAGAGGAAAGGGTGTGTCAGGAAGAAGAGAAAGAAGCATCTGGGGCTGTGGGCCTCCACTGGGGGCTAAAGGATGGAGGTGGGCCCAGGCTGCCGGCTCCGTGGGGGCCTGGGGTACCAAGGAGGTGATAGACAGTCCTCACGGGCGGCTCCCGGCTGACCCTGAGACGCTCAACAGGCTCAGTGACAGAGTTTCCTCTGACCCCCTATGTCCAGGGGGCTAGAGAGGAGGGGCTGAACTCCTGCTACGTCTAAAAAAGGGTTTTCTCACGTTGCTCTTGATTAATAACAGCCAACATTTACCATGAGCTGGCTGTGAGGCAGCGCTGCTCCAAGGATCTAGCATGTGCTATCCGGGAGTACACCGTGGTTAGCCCGTGTCCCAGATGGGGAAGTGGGCGGGGGGTACAAGGCCCTGGCGCTAGGGCGTAACAGAACCAGGCCTGTAGCCCCCTCTGCTCCGTGTCCCCCTTACAGGCTCCTTTCACTTACTGATGGTTACTAGGTCCCATCACTTCATGGCAAATAGACGGGGAAACAGTGGAAACAGTGACAGACTTTATCTGGGGGGCTCCAAAATCCCTGCAGATGGTGACTGCAGCCATGAAATTAGAAGACGCTTGCTCCTTGGAAGAAAAGCTATGACCAACCTAAACAGCATATTTAAAAGCAGAGACATGACTTTGCCAACAATGGTCCATACAGTCAAAGCTATAGTTTTTCCAGTAGTCACGTATGAATGTGAGAGTTGGACTATACAGAAAACTGAGCACCGAAGAATTGATGCTTTTGAACTGTGGTGTTGCAGAAGACTCTTGAGAGTCCCATGGACTGCAGGGAGATCCAACCTGTCCATCCGAAAGGAAATCAGTCCTGCATATTCACTGGAAGGACTGATGCTGAAGCTCAAACTCTAATTCTTTGGCCACCTGATGCGAAGAACTGACCCACTAGAAAAGACTCTGATGCTAGGAAAAATTGAGAGCAGGAGGAGAAGAGGACAACAGAGGATGAGATGGTTGGATGGCATCACCAACTCAATGGACATGAGTTTGAGCAAGCTCTGGGAGTTGGTGATGGACAGGGAGGCCTGGCATGCTGCAGTCCATGGGGTGGCAAAGAGTTGGACATGACTGAGTAACTGAACTGAACTAGATGCCAGCCCTGTGCTAAGGCATTTCACATTTGCTATCTTACTAAACCCTCAAAACAGCTCTCTAATAAAATACACCATCTCTGTTTAAGAGTTTATGTGTGTACAGGATGGCATCAACTAAAGTATCTTTTTGCATTAAAAGAAAAATGCTGAGAACACACACAGCCAGCCATTCATAGTGGTCTCCTCAGGTAATCAGTAACAGCCGGCCTCTTTTCAATACGCTTCTGTAGCTGACATCCTTTGCACACAGGGCAGGGCTTCCTTTCACAATTTTTAAAAAACACAGGACTGTAATTCCATGCAGAACACAGTGAGGAATAATAACCACCAAACTACAAACGTTCAAAGTGGTCTCCAACGCAAGGGATAGCCCCCCCGGCTGTACAACACGCTGACCAGGGACGACAAACGGAGCAGCTCTGATATTAAGAGACGCCGTGTGTCAGCTGAATACAGAATAGATGATGAACCCTCGCAAAGTTACCAAAGCAAAGCACGTCGGCTGGTTTGGCTGACACCAACACAACATAAATTTTCTTAATATGACATACCAGGCTGGAAACTGCATTCGCTAAGCTCGCCCCCAGCCAAGCATAACAAGCCTGCGTATAGAAGCCACATGTGATCCCCGAGCTGGTGCACAGATGGGCCCATCAGAGGTGTCTCATTCATCCACCCTGAAGGACACATGGGACTGCAGACCACGATGCTCAAATGACAGGTAGAGAGGAGACCGCAGGGCTATCTGGATCCGAGATCCCGGCCGCGATAGCCACCTCCTATGGGGTGCCCACCACACACCCATAGCAAAGGTGGGCATTTTGCAAACATCACTCGGCCTCGAGGAGGCGCCTGTGGCAGCAAGCCAGGGGCACAGGGGGCCACTGGCCAAGTCGCCGTGCTTCCTTTATCTGTGAACATATGGAGTCACTAAACTGTCCCCGGGAGAGCGTGGTACAGCTCAGCTGAGGCCAGGGCCGCTCCATTCCCACAGATAATTTATGTCAGTTATTACAAGGCTTCAGGAAGGAGCATGGGATGCTCTTTGGTCTTTAAATCTGACAGGATGTCATGAGAATTTCTCCATACTCACTACTCTGTGGTATCTTTGTTAAAAGGCTGCCTTGTAAGGCCCCAGATGAGAGAGAAAACGCTTGTCAATCATCTTAGGAGAGGAAGGCAGGACCTCTCGAGAAAGAGAAGAATGCCTGATCTGTGTACACAGCATAGAATCCAGGGAAAACCCTTTTATCCCATCCTCCTAGGACCTGGGCTGAAACTGGGGGCAGGAAGACTCAAATTAGATCTTTGAAGTCCATCCACAGTTGAAAGCTCATCAAGAGAGGGCTAAGAAACCAACCCAACTAGAAGCTGATATTACTTAGAATCACAAACAGTAAATGCAGGAACCAGGCTAAAAATAAAACTCTGATGTCACTCACTGACAGCTTAAGAACCTATTTTACTAATGAGAGGGAAGGGAGAGAAACAGGGTTTCCTTTGCTTTTGACCCGGAAATCTCTCCTAAACCCAGTCATCTAAGTCTGCATGTTAGCTAACTTCTTAGGTGGATACCCCAATCTCACAGGGAAGAGATCAGAGGCAGAATTTGAACACAGGTTTGGTTAACTCAAAACCGGTGCTCACAGTCATCCTCTCTGGGTTTTAGCCCTGACTCGCCTCAGATTTGCTGTGTGAGCTTGGGCAGGTCATGTACTTCCTCTGAGTCTCAGGCTCCTCACTTGTAAAATGAGGAGAATATTCCTTGACTGGTTTCTAAGGTCCCTTCTTGCTCTGACATTTTATGGATTTATCTACCAGGGTTTTGGATTTCACAGACCAATGCAGTTTCAAACATTAAACACACAAAACCTTAAGGATCAACCCAAGAGTCACAACTTTTTATTTTGCCTAGGGGTACTTACCACCTACTGCCTGCCATTCTTGTTTCACAAAAGGAAATAGTTTCCCCAAAAAATATAGGAAGGACATATTCTGATGAAAGAATGTTCCTTTGAACTGAGGTAGGGTCATAAGAATCTTAGTATGCTGTCCTTGTTCTCTTTTTAACACAGGCAACTGAAAACTTTGCACCGGCTGTGCACCAGTCTGCAGACCAGTGTATGGGAATCCCTGTCACACGCATTTCCAACCACATCCATCATCTTAGAGCATAAAATTAATTGCTTTGCCTGGCATGCTGGAAGACCGCGATGCATTTTAGCTGCAGAATAAACTGATATAACGTGAGTTGCAGAAGTCAATTACCAAGATTGCTACAGAGAAACCGTACCAACCATAATGTATTACTTTAATTTTATTTCTCGTTGTTGTTGAGGCAGGCAAGATGATCAGTGCTTTGCATGGATTGAGTCACTTAATTCTCCATATCCAATTTTTGTCCATTTTCCATCAAGGTATGCAGTTCTCCAGGCTTCCCTGGTGGCTCAGTGGTAAAATAATAATAATAATAAGCCTGTCGACGCAGGAGACATAGGTTTGATCCCTGGGTAGGGAAGATTTCCTGGAGAAGGAAGTGGTAACCCACTCCAGTCTTCTTTCCTCGGAAAATAGAGGAGTCTACTGGGCTATAGTCCTCAGGGTTACAAAGAGTCAGACACAACTGAGCGGCTCAACAGCAACAACATGCAAGTCTCCAGGGGCACCATGATAAGGAAATATATTCAGACTGAAAAAAAAAAAACAGATTGCAACTTATTTCAAGGCTCAACATGAAGAAACATATTCACAGTCTATTTTTAAAAGCACTGTTGCCCTGAGAAGAGCAGCAGGAAGTTATAGAAAGGCAATTAAAATGAACACACATATTCGGTGTCTTCCTGCACGCTAGCTGATCAGTCACAAAGGCCAGGTGGTCTCAGGCCACTGACCTTGGTTGCTCTGTAAACCCAGGAAAAGCCCCACGTGAGGCCAGGGCTGCATTCTGGGGTGAAAAGAATGGAAAGCTCCAGGTTACTGGATGGACACAGGCTGGGGCCCAGAATCAAAGTAACTGCGCCTCCACCCAGGCCACGTGACTCGGGGCTCAGACAGAGAGCCTGAGTTTGCCCATCAACTGAATGCAATATCCCCCTCGTCCAAATCCCTCCCAGCCTCACAGGCACACCTTGCTCAGCTTGAAGCCTCCTCTTTCCCCTGAAACCTTCTCTCCCCATTTCAATTCCCTCACCATCTCTTTGAGCAGAGCTAACATGAACAGAACCTGAAAGAGACCCAACATGGTCTCTTCCACCTGATACAAGCCCCAGTCTTCAACAAACAAGAAAAGCAAGGCCCCGAGACAGAGCAACTTCCCCAAGGCCACATGGGTGAAAGGCAAGCACATCATTCAGACAGGCATGCCTGACATAAGGGATGCTCCATAAACCCAATCACCCACCTGGGCGAGCATCCCTGTGGGACCTACCGGATGAGAGCAGTCCCTTCAGCAGCCCATGGGGGCCTCCATCTGGACCACAGCTTCGTAATCTGTTTGGTCTTGGGACCCCTTTTATCAGAGACTTTTTGTTTATAATATTATATATGTTTATAATATAGTATCTATTACCTGTTTAAAAATCATTATGGAAACGGTATTTTCCAACATGAAAAAAAATTCATGGGAGGAGTGGAATTATTTTAGATTGTTGACCTGCCTCTTGAGAAATCTGTATGCAGGTCACGAAGCAACAGTTAGAACTGGACATGGAACAACAGACTGGTTTCAATAGGAAAAGGAGTACGTCAAGGCTGTATATTGTCACCCTGCTTATTTAACTTATATGCAGAGTACATCATGAGAAACGCTGGACTGGAAGAAACACAAGCTGGAATCAAGATTGCCGGGAGAAATATCAATAACCTCAGATATGCAGATGACACCACCCTATGGCAGAAAGTGAAGAAGAACTAAAAAGCCTCTTGATGAAAGTGAAAGTGGAGAGTGAAAAAGTTGCCCTAAAGCTCAACATTCCGAAAATGAAGATCATGGCATCCGGTCCCATCACTTCATGGCAAATAGATGGGGAAACAGTGGAAACAGTGTCAGAC
>SJYF01000808.1:3687626-3700386 GCA_006410515.1 Procapra przewalskii | reverse complement strand
CAGGTCTGCTGACCCCCGCGTGACTCTGTATTCATCCCTATGTGTAACAAAAGGTATATAAACAAACCTGAAAAATAAAGAAATCGGATCAGTTCCAGAAAGACTGATTCCCTCGTGTCGTTCCTTTCTGCTTCCCAATTTTCTGGCTGAATTCCCATCTGGAAAGTGGGTGCCCTCCAAGCAGATGGTGCAAATTCCTTGTCCGGAATTTTATTGGTACCCCACGTAAACCAAGTTATTCAGCCCCCTTTTCTCTCTCCTACAATTTTCTGGCAGAATTCCCATGTGATGCATAGGACCCACCAAGCCTACTAATTTTGCCTGGGCTTCTAAGATGGGACCAGGGGGGCCTCAGTGACTCCTTTCCCTCGGGAGAATGGGAAGACGCCTGTGGCCTACGTAGGTGGTGATTGGTACCCTGTGTTAACCAAGTTATTTGGCCTCTTTTTCTCTGCTAAATTCCTAGCCCCTCTCTATCTGTAATTAACTAAGTTCTTCCTAGGACGCCTACTCCGCCCCCACCTTCGAATTACCCTGGATCCATCGGGGCTGGACCCCAGCAATTCTTATTAAGTAAAAGGCTCTAAATATACTCATGAACAAATTGTCCAATGTTCCTATATGCTAAAACTACAGGCAACTGAAATAATTACTACTGCAAAAATAAACTGGCAACACAGAACAGAAATTTGAAGTTCTCAGGTTTAAAGTACTTTAAACACTTTTTTTTTTTTTTGCTTCCCAGGTGGTCCTAGCGGTAAAGATCCTACCTGCCAATGCAGGAGACATAGGAGACGTGGGTCTGATCCCTGGGTCAGGAGGAGTCCCTGGAGGTGGGCATGGCAAGGCACTCTTGCCTGGAGAATCCCATGGACAGAGGAGCCTGGTGGGCTACAGTCCATAGGGTCGAAAAGAATCAGGCACAAATGAAGCGACTTAACACAACCATTTTTTTTTCTAGTTTTTTAAATTTAGAAATGAATTTCCCCCTTGTGGTTAAAAAGAGTTTAATATGTTTGTAAGCATAATTTTGCTCTTTAAAGTATACATAAAGGCTGCAAGCAGTCTCAAATATAACACCCTAAGGACTTATAAAGTGAATGGGTCTACTAAAAATGCAAAAAACACCTTTAGACACTTTCAGCTCCACTGGGTTATTTTATGTCACATGTATATAACGTTTTATTTTTTAAATAATAACTTCAACCATCACCCAGAAAAAAGGAGAAGAGAGAAACTGAACTCGAAAGTGAAAAGATGTTAAACATCCCTTTTTTTTTTTTTTGGAAAGGAAAAACTGATAAAAGGGAATCAGGAAGGGGTCCTTCCACCATGAGGCCAAAGTCTTAAAGCTGTAAATCTTCAGTTACAGTTAACTCATTCATACTGAAGAAGGCATAATCAGAGAAAGTGATCCATGAGCAGCAAAGTGACTTGGCAATAAGCAATAATAGTCTTTGTATAGTAAACACTGTGCCAAGCACTTTACATGTTGTCTGTCCATTTCACAGATGAGAAAGCTGAGGTGAGAGGTTCACGAGAAAAATATCAAAGAGGTGAAGTGATGCGTAAGAGGTCAGCCTGCCCTGGGGCATCTGCTGGAGAAGGTCGCCATCGCAGAAGCAGCATTTCTAGAAATCCCAGGAGGTGACCTGATCTCAAGCGGGATGCCCGCAGTTTTGAAATGCGAGGCACACAGGGACGCAGGTGGCTGGTAATGCTTAACCCGGAGAAGAAAATACTACAGGGGGTGAGGAAAGTGGATGCAGGTTCTTTGTGGGGGGCTCTCGGGGAATCAGATAGAACTAGTAGGCAAAAGGTGCCAGCATGCAGACCACCCCACTGTATAAGAACTTTCCAACCAGCAGGACCACATCAACAGGGGATCAGTATCTAATTTCCAAATGCATCACTGAAATTGCTTCCCTCATTCCAGTACCGTCACCATCATTTCTGCCACAGTCACAAGCCACTCACATTTTTATCTAATATTTTTCTGTGGATTAATCTACAGATTTTACTGAAATAAATGTAGCTTCACCCTATGTAATGCTATTCAAGAAACCATGACATTCACTGTTCTCTGGGTTTTCTTCCCTAATATATTTTAAAAGAGATGGCTACTGAAATAAATAGTCATCTGGGTAGCATCTAACACCATCTCACATCCCAGGAGTTGAAGGACCATCATAGGTAGAACTACAGACCAAAAAGAGTCAAGCAGAATAAAAGGCCATTGGCTTTTGAATTAGATAATTTTAGGTTAAAACTCCTGACGTCATCTGTGTATATCCTACCTGCAAATGGACATGATATAGTGCTGTTCCCATTAAGGTGCTTATTGAGATTATTTTTAAAAAATACACCCAGTACTAACCACCACAATGCCAAGGACATAACAGGAGCTTGATACTTCTTCCTGATACTTGGTGAAGTGAAGTGAAAATCGCTCAGTCGTGTCCAACATTTTGCAACCCCATGGACTATATACAGTCCATGGAATTCTCCAGGGCAGAATATTGGAGTGGGTAGCCATTCCCTTCTCCAGGGGATCTTCCCAACCCAGAGATGGAATCCAAGTCTCCTGCATAGCAGGCAGATTCTTTACCAGCTGAGCCACAAGGGAAGCTCAAGAATACTGGAGTAGGTAGCCTATTCCCTCTCCAGGGGATCTTCCCAACCCAGGGATGGAATCCAGATCTCCTGCATAGCAGGCAAATTCTTTTTTTTTTTAAATTTTATTTTTACTTTATTCTATGTTACAATACTGTATTGGTTTTGCCATACATTGACATGAATCAGCCACAGGTGTCCATGAGCTCCCAATCCTGAAACCCCCTCCCACCTAGATTCTTTACCAGCTGAGCCACAAGGGAAGCTCAAGAATACTGGAGCGGGTAGCCTATTCCTTCTCCAGATCGTCTCGACCCAGGAATCAAACTGGGGTCTCCTGCATTGCAGGCGGATTCTTTACCAGCTGAGATACTTTTTACATTTAGGTACTTTTCATATTGTTTTGCCGAAGAGCTTCACTGAGGTCTAGTCATTGACATTATGACCTATTCAATCTATTCAGAACTTTGTAGAAGGTTCCCTGCACTGGAAGGAGAATGAACCCTCTGGTCTGTAATCCTTCTTTTCACATATCTGCAATTCCGATGAACCAGTAACTATGCAAACCCAGGAAAACCGAGTCCCTCCACCTCTCAGGAAACAGGTAATAATATACATCTATGCCATGAGCATGACCAGGTGAGAGCCCTCATAAAACACTAAATCATCAAAGCCCCTTTATGGTGGAAAAGGTCACAGCACTTTGGATGGAAAAATATAAAACTAGTCTGCTCCTCTGAACAATAAGAATGATATTTGCTGCTATTGGTAAACTGCCAAAGAATAAAACAATGACGTATACGTTAAGAAATTTTCCACAGAGAATAATACACAAAACAAAAACTCTTATCACTGACGTATTCATATTTAAAACTAGATCACCAGCAGTGGCAGCAGAAACAGAAAGCCCACGTGGATGTTCCATCATATGACGATATCACTGGGGTGAATTAAACGGCATCTGCTGACGGGATGGGAGAAGCAAGAGAGACATAATTTAAATGGCAGCAGCTCTTTCACCCACCATCTGTTGTGAAACCCAGATCAACTGTACCCTCACTGAGTCCCAAGCTGCTGTTCCGCTGCTCAGTCATGTCCGACTCTTCGCGGCTTCATGGTCTGTAGCCCACCAAGCTCCTCTGTCCATGGGATTCTCCAGGCAAGAATACTGGAGGGGGTTGCCATGCCCCTCTCCAGAGGACCTTCCCGACCCAGGGACTGAACCCCAGTCTCTTACATTACAGGCAGATCCTTTCCCATCTGAGCTACCAGGGAAGCCCTGAGCCACCAGCGAAGCCCAGTAAGTCCCAGTTCCCACGTACCATTTCTCACCATCCTCATTTAAAACATAAGGATACAGAGTTTTCATTCAGCCTGGAAAATCCCATGGGTGGAGGAGCCTGGTAGGCTGCAGTCCATGGGGTCGCTAAGAGTCAGACACAACTGAGCGACTTCACTTTCACTTTTCACGTTCATGCACTGGAGAAGGAAATGGCAGCCCAGTCCAGTGTTCTCGCCTGGAGAATCCCAGGGACGGGGGAGCCTGGTGGGCTGCCGTCTATGGGGTCGCACAGAGTCGGACACGACTGAAGTGACTTAGCAGCAGCAGCAGCCCCTAAATCTGATGCTCAACCACAGATGGCACTTTTTCCAACCATGGAGGAAGCTTACTAGGAAATGGCAGCGCCAGTGGTCCAGGGTTTAAGATTCTGAGCTCCCAGGGCAAGGGGCACAGGACTGACTCCTGGTCAGGGAACTAAGACCCTGCATGCCACAAGTATGGCCAAAAAAAAGAGAGAGAAAGATGGCATATGTCCCTAGTGTGGCAGATAAATACTACCTTGGACACTATTTGGGGACAACTCAAGGAGTGATGCCTTTCACTCGTGATCCTAACCAAACAGCAGGTCTGCCTCAGCTCCGACTTTGCATCAGGAACCCACGCTCCAAATGAGACTACTTCACTTGGCCTCAGCCACGATGACCTCGGTCCAAAACCAAAGTGTTACACAGCCAGGCTGCACTGTTCCCACCAGCATCAGGCAACGGGGCCTAATAAAATTCCCCGTACTTCTTATCACAGCCATTGAGAATTATTCTCAGTCGGTATCAGCTCCTTTGTACCTACTAGGGGGACTTCAAGACTGGGTTCAAAGATCACTTCCTCTCCAGCGTGGCCCTGGAATTCCCCACCATCACCCAGGGCAGATTTCGAATGTGAAAGAGAATCAAATAAGAGGGGCAGCTGTCAGACTATGCCGGGCAGTCTGCAAAGGCAGTTTCCATACCTTTTCTCATTTCATCTTCCCAAGAGGCCTCTGAGGGTAGAACGTTTATAGCCTTCACTCCATGCATGAGCAAACTGAAGGGTCAGAAAGGGGAGGGACACCACCAATCAATAAGGCAAGTGGCAGGGCTTCAGGGCTTCCCAGGTGGCTCAGAGGTAAAGAATCTGCCTGCCAAAAATGCAGGAGATGCAGGAGACAGGGTTTCACTCCCTGGGTCAGGAGGATACCCTGCAGGAGGGAATGGCAACCAACTCGAGTATTCTTGCCCGGAAGGTTCCATAGACAGAGAAGCCTAGTGGGTTACAGTCCATGGGGGCTGCAAAGAATCAGAGGTGACAGCACGCACGCACGCAGGGCCAGCTTTAATGCCTGGCTCAGGCGGGCTGTCCTCCCACCTGATTTCTGATCACAGGGCTCTCACGGGGGCAGGAAAGCACAAACTCCCTGTTGACGAGTGTGTGTCTGTTCCCAGCAACCTGAACGCTTCTGCACCTCTCCCAGCTGACTAATGAATGTTGACTCCGTGTTCCCGCTGCCTAGAGCAGGCCAGTGACCAATCGCTGTCACGCACACATCTATTTCAATTGTTCTGCTTCTCCAGAGGAGGAATAAAGAAGAAATGATGGAAGCCTGTATGTACGTATGTATCACACCCAGGCCCATAGCAACTGAACGCTAACCTCTGAACTCTCCCATTGCGCCTTCGTAAACTGAGCACTCTGCTACAACAATGTCACCTCAGTCATCACTTCACCTTTCCAGGATGACAAGTCATCTTATCAGCAGCCTGTCCCTACCTGTGCTGAGTTAATGTTTCCTAGGGCAGTTGAGATAAGGGCCTTGCACACTCTGATTAGAAATCAAGCACCCAAGGGTCCTCCAACATCACTGCAGATGGTGATGCAGCCATGAAATTAAAAGACGCTTACTCCTTGGAAGAAAAGTTATGACCAACCTAGATAGCATATTCAAAAGCAGAGACATTACTTTGCCGACTAAGGTCCGTCTAGTCAAGGCTATGGTTTTTCCAGTGGTCATGTATGGATGTGAGAGATGGACTGTGAAGAAAGCTGAGCACTGAAGGATTGATGCTTTTGAACTGTGGTGTTGGAGAGGACTCTTGAGAGTCCCTTGGACTGCAAGGAGATCCAACCAGTCCATTCTGAAGGATATCAGCCCTGGGATTTCTTTGGAAGGAATGATATAAAGCTGAAACTCCAGTACTTTGGCCACTTCATGCGAAGAGTCGACTCATTGGAAAAGACCCTGATGCTGGGAGGGATTGGGGGCAGGAGAAGAAGGGGACGACAGAGGATGAGATGGCTGGATGGCATCACCGACTCGATGGGCGTGAGTCTGAGTGAACTCCGGGAGACGGTGATGGACAGAGAGGCCTGGCGTGCTGCGACTCATGGGGTCACAGAGTCGGACACGACTGAGTGACTGAACTGAACCGAACTGAACTGAAGGGTCCCCAGGGGCTTAGAGGTGTTTAAGCACACGCTTGGCCTTTTCCTAGCTTCTCCCATTTCCACCCTGCAGATACCCTACAGGCTTCTCCTGTTCCTTTCAATTTCCTGCTCATCTGCTATGGGATAGAAGACAAGAAGTACGCTTACTGGACCAGTCCTTAAAACTGTGAATAAAAAACTCTCCTCTGAGAAAAACATGAATGTCTGGATTCACTGCTAGTTCACATTTCTGTTTCCTGTGGTTTGCCTCTTGGTGCAGAGCTGTGGTTTGGATAATTGCTGTTGCCTGGCCAGTCCGATCCAGAGAGAGAGGCTTCCTAGGATAAAGTTCCCTTCCCTTTCAAATTTCCATCTGAATTCACAGCCAGAGGGCCCGTCCCTACTGCCTTGAAATGTTCTTTCCTGGACTAAAGGATGTGGAGAGTGAAAGCAAAGGCTATATGTGCGGGACCTCCCAGTAGGGATTCCCTGAGCACAAGCCAGTCTCGCATTGAGGAAGTCATCTGCAGCATTGGCAAACGCATTGCTTTCCTTTCCTTCCCCCCATTGTTTGCAGAATGGTATCTCCTCCAGGCTGGTGAGGATGCTTCCAGGGTTCCAGGCCAGAGGCTCCGTAATTGCCCTGGGGGAGGGGAAGGGGCTGGTTTTATCACAGGAAAGGATTCTCCTGGAGTCTTTTCCAGGAGGTCTCCCAGCCCGTTCTCTGGAAGAGGGAAAAGAAGGGAGAGGTCGGGAAAGACAATCATCGTACTTCCGTATTTTCTTCATCCCCACCGCAAGTTTCAGGTTTTCTGAACCGAAACTGCAGATTTGCATTTTACTGTCTTTGCTTGAAACCTATTCCCTTTTTACTTATGACCCCGGGAGGCGCCCACAGGTCTGTATGGAAGATCATCCGTCAACAACACAAGCCGGAGGATTGTAAAACCAGCCCCTGACTCAGTCCCCAGAAGGAAGGCACAGCAGACAGGGGATCTGGGTTCAAACCTAGACTCTTCCTCAGCATCAGAGAGTGCCTGGAGTGGACTCAACGTCTAAGCTGCCTTCCTACCACCTGTGGGAGGACGGTGGGGCCCATCAGTGTGATTATGTACATTACACTCGATGTATGGAACACACGAAGGATTCCAGATGGGGAATCTGTAAGCACGGCATCGCCTGTCAGCAGTTCGGTCCATCTCAAGAGCGCCGGGGGTGGGAGGGCACTCACTTTCTGTTCGTACACATCACTTAGGTTTTTCCTGTGGTATTACTTTTGAATCTTTTAGGAAAAGGGCGGTTTATTTTTTCCTTTTTTGTTGTTCAGTCGCTAAGTCAGGTCCGATTCTTTGCGACCCCATGAACTGCAGCACACCAGGCTTCCCTGTCTTTCACCATCTCCCGGGGTTTGCTCAAACACGTCCACTGAGTCACGAGGACAGCCAGCCGTGCCACCCTCGGTTGCCGCCTTCTCCTCCTGCTCTCAGTCTCTCCCAGCATCAGGGTCTTTCCCAGTGGGCCTTTATGTGGTGCGCCTTGTCTTACTCGTGGCACGCAGGATCTTTGGTGGCATGTGGCATGTGGGATCCAGCTCCCGGACCAGGGATCGATCCCAGGCCCCCTGCATTGGGAGCACGGAGTCCTAGCCACTGGACCGCGAGGGCAGTTCCCAGGAGTTTTCCTTTCTGAGAAATAAGAATGAAAAGTCCAAATCCTGCTGCTAGTACAAAGGCTAGTGTGGTGCAGCGGTTTAAACACCTGGATTAAGGCGCTCACCTGCCTGAGTTCAAATCCAGCCTCTGCACTGGCAAGTGTGTGGCCGCCTGGGTATCATTTAACCTCTCTCTCATATGTGTGTGTGTGTGTGTGTGTATGTATATGTGTATATATATATATATGGGGAGAGAGAGAGAGAGAGAGAGAACTCTCCCCTCTATATCAGGGCTGATAAGAGCACAGTGCATGGGGTGAGGGTAAGTTAGTACGTCCCAAGGGCTTAGAGCAGAGCCTGGCTCAGGAAGCACCACGGCAGGGTCCACCCTGGTTACTGTTCATAAGTAAGAGAAGGCCTGAACACACTTGGTCATCTGAGCCCTACAAAGAAGGCACAGAACACAGAGGACACTTTCAAAAGTGTCAAAATCCAACAGAAGACACAGTTTACAAACGGGAAAAAGACTTGCAGATGTTTCCAGAATATAATGCAAATGTGTGTGACGGGGAAAGGCTGATGGCGCCACGGGGAGAAAGAATGGAGCCCTGAAGAGCCCAGGGGAAAGCATGGCTCCCGGGAAGGACGCCTTCCCCGGGAGGGGCCCCGGAGGAGCCGGCAGGGCTCAGTGACCAAGCGCACTGGGGGACGCAGGCCAAAGCCGCCCCCAGAATGGGGAGAACCCCTCCTCCAGTTCCTCTCTTCGCTGACCCCCGGGGCTGGTTCTCCACCCCTGCTCAGTAGGAAACCATTCTAAGGATCCTGATGAGCAGAAAGGGCTTAGGCAGCCTCATGGACCAGGCTCCGCCCCGCTGCGCAGCCCCTGCCACAGCCTTCCCACAAAGATCCAACGCCCCCCACTTTCTGAGCCAACCCAGCCCCGAGACCTCTAGTCCCCAGGAGACAGGCTGTGACAGGGCGAGGGCTCAAGGGACTTCACTGGCTTCTCCCCCTGCCAAAAAAATCACACATGGAGGAGAAAGAGAATTCATTCGTCTCAGTCATTAGAAATGAAACAGGGGTGGAGGGGAAGGCAGAAGAGCCCACGGGCTTCGAGAGGCCCTGTCCCTGTTTGCTTTCAGATCAGCTAAAACCAGAAGAACCATGCGAGTTGGCAGCAGCCCTTAGAAGGCCTCGGAAAATGGTTTCTAAGTCACCTCTAAAACTGAAAGGGAACTTCAGGCGCCCACTTATGAGCTGGGCTTGCAAGCAGCATAAAAATCAACTAAGGCGGTAAAGTCACTAAGAATCAAAAGTAAAGCCAAAATATGAGCTTTTAAAAAAAAAATACATAAGCTGAGAACTTTCTACAACAAATGCCAGATTTTTAGCTTGGGAGAGAAACAGAAGCCTTTGGGTAAAATAAACAAAAGGGGGAAAAGGTCCCTTAGCATAAACCAAGGGGAGCCTCCTTCCTGCAGATCAAGTTCTGACCTTCACGTGAACTCGAAGTAACCAGCTCACGATTTCGCAAAGCGGGAGGAATGGCAAGCATGTTGAACGATGCTAAAAATCTTGGTTCTTCTCCGGCTTTTTGTTAGGCAGCCAAGTGTATCGGTCAGAGCAAAAGCAGCTGAAAAATGTGCACTTCCCTCCACTGGGAAAGACTGAGGCCATCGCAAACAGCCCCCCTGCACCAGCCTGTCCACGACAGTGCCCTTTATGTGGAAACTGAATTCTCAATGAGAACTGAGCAAGGAAAGCAGTTCCTCTCATTACTCATTCAACAGATATGCACTGGGCACCCACACTGCCATGCCAGTTGCCATTTCAGAGCCACAAACAAAACAGAGGGCTTCCCTGCCGGCTCAGACGGCACAGAATCCGCCTGCCATGCCGAGACCCCAAACAAAACACACAAACCTCCCGCTTTGCAGGGGCGGCGGGGGGTGGGGGAAGCGGACGTCTCCAAAGGTAGACTTCCAAGTAAAGGAACCTGTTCTCTGTCTTTTACAGTGGAAACATTGAGGACGCTTCCCCACCCCTCATCCCTGCCCCCAAGTCCACACTGACCTGTCTCCGGCTGCTGCACTGTAGCCTGGAATCCGTGCCCACCTGTGGCCCCTGCATCCATCCAGGTGTGGACACAGAGGCCTGCTCAGGGACACATCTCAGCCCCAGACTGATAAGGGAGAGCTAGCTCCACCTAGGGATGGCTCTGCGGGCAAAGCTGGCAGGCAAGAGGCAATTAAATAGGAAAAGATACGAGAAAGTGCTTCAGGAGCAATGGCGTCCAAGAGCCAGCCAGGTGGTCCCGTTGCTCAGTGCTTAGCCCTCTTCCTCAATGCCTCTCCAGCACTTGACCTTCGCCCCTCATGGGCTATTTCTGTCCCCCTATTGCTGAGGCTGGTACAGAGTGGGGGATCTGCCAACGCCATTGATGACAATGACCTAACAGCAGGGCAGGAACACGTGCCAGGCTCTATTCTAATCAACTTACGAGTTGGCACCATTTTCACCCACATCTTACAGATGAAAGACTGACACCAAGAAATGCAGAAGACCCCTGGGAGAAGGAGCTGGCAACCCACTCCAGGACTCTCGTCTGGATAAATCCCCCGGACAGAGGAGCCTGGCGGGCTACCGTCCACAGGGTCACAAAGAGTCAGACGTGACTGAGTGACCAGCACAGACAGGAAAGGTCAAGAAGCACAGACAGGAAAGGTCAAGAAGCACACCCACCGTCGCACAGCTTGGAGTGCTTCCATCAGTTTCATGAAGCATCGGCCCTTGGTACCAAGTAAGAGGTTCATGTGTCCCAAACAGCAAGTGCCCCTAGCAGAAGCAGGCAGAGCAGGCAGCCCAGGACACAGGCAGCTGCTCGAGGCTCTTTCTTGCTTCCCTTCTTCAGGACAGATCTCGCACCACTGTGACAGGCAGCGCATCAGAGAGGGGACGGCACAAATTCCGGTACCGGGGTCCCAGCTCTGCCCCTAGTCTGTGGCCCAGTGGGAGCGGGGGAGCGCTAGCCCTCCTCAGCCTCAGGTTCCTCCTCTATCCAACAGAGATCATATTACCTATCTTAAACAAGTTAATAAAACGGGCTCAGAAAAGTACCTGACACACAGGCTCCCTGTCTTTGTATTTATTATTAGCAGTATTTATTATATTATTTTATATTATATAAAAAGTATTATTCTATAACAATTATATAATATTTACATTATTTTAGCTTATATTTACTAAAATATAAATATAAATAATAAGTATTATTATATTTATTATGCATTTATTTGTAGCATCACTGCAGCACCTCCACGTACAGCATCCACACCCCCGTCGGAAGGGCACCGTCGAGGAGCAAACCAGAGTGAGTCCCCCTTCAGGGTTTTCCCAGGAGCCCCACCTGGTACCCCAACAAGCAACGGTGGACAGGGTCACGTGGTTGCCCACCCAAGCAAGTGAGACTGGGAGAAGTGGCTACTGTTGGGTGGAAGACAGAACGACTGGGCGCTGAGTGGGAACCCAGCAGCGTGCCCACGGGGTGGGGCCAGGAGGGACCCCAGGCGGCCCACAGCACTCACCCCGCAGAAGGCGGCTCCTGGGGCAGGTATGAGCAGTGAGTGGCGCCCCACCACTGCCACGTAAGCTCCCTGAAAAGCCGTTGGTCACACGGGAGATTCAAAAACTCCTTTGCCCACACTGCTCTGGAAAAGCAGGGATGGGCCAGTGAGGCAGGGTAGAGATGGCCTCCTGTTAAGGGGCCCAGGCCTCGCAGCTGCTCAAGGAACACAGAGCCCAGCGCATCTTCACGAAAATACTTTTTCTGACAGCTCTGTTGAGGTGGTGGTTCTAATAAAAACAAAAGCTTTAGAGCTTCTTCCAGACTTGCTAAAATTAACAGGAGCCCCCAGAACAACCTGGCACTGCCTACTGGCTTCCGGCTTCTCCTTCCATCCTGCATCTTTCCAAGATTGTGGGTGGGTAAAGCAAATGTTTGTTCTTGGCACATACTGGTTTATTTTGTTGTCTGTGTGGCAACACGAGTTTGGATCCTTTAAAAAAAATAGCTTTTTTTTAAGTTATGGAAAAGCAGCTCATAGGAGCTCAATCTTTGTTTACGGTACACCATAAACATTTTAGTGGAAAAGAAAGTTTCATGAAGTCTGCCTCCTGGTTATAAACAGGGTTTCTCAAAAATGTTTTTCAAAGGATAAAGTTATTAGTTCATCTCTTGAATTCTCAGTAACCCCAGGACTCAGTCATTTTTAATTTTACTCATAACAAAAAATCTACTTCCCAGACCTAGAGAGAAAAATGAAATAGGCATATCTCCACTTCTGAAAGCCTGATATAGTATAGTTAACTGGAAAATGAAGCTAATTGTGGGGGGAGGGGGGATTCTTCCATTTACCAGAGGCATCTTCACTTTACAAAGCACCCCTTCCATGTAGCAGCCTTCCCAGAACCCCTGGGCCACAGAGCACCACATTAACCACGAGCAAAGCTCCCCTTCAGCCTCAGTCAAAACTGGATTTAAGCGTCTTGCAGGTTTCTGCCAGTGGAGACAGACGCTGCGGCGGCTGAGACACAGAGGAGGAGGAGACACCAAGCGCGGCCACTCACTTCAGGGCGTGCCAGAGCATCACCCCAGGTCACCGCTCATGCCCTCTCAGCCTCGGTTTCCTCATCCGCAAAATGGAGACTTTTAACAGCAGCTGCCTTGTCAGGTGACTGCAGAGCAGCTGGGCGGCGTG
>SJYF01000808.1:3670029-3686390 GCA_006410515.1 Procapra przewalskii | reverse complement strand
CACCTAAGCCACATCCTCCAAGCAAGCCCTTCTCAGTAAGAAAGGTGACATTTTTTTATTTTTTTTTTCATTTGGTATCTCTCTTAAGTGGTTCAGAAATCTGAAAAACAGGTGTGCTGTTTAAACCCCAACGATAAGTGCACAGGGGCATTTAAACCACCACCACTGGAACCTCATTGCCCCTCCCTAACATCAGTCAGTTGGCAAATGAATACTCAGCATCTGTTATTAAGCACCCAGAACCAAGCACAAAATGATGAGGGTGAGGAGGCGAGGCAGGTCTGACGCAGGAGCACCTTTTCACAGCTAAGAAAGGCAACTCAGAGGTAAGCAACTGGCAGAAGACCCCACCATCACACCAGGACATGCTGCCAAGGCATTTTGATTCCTAAGTCCTTGCTCTTTTCATATTTATGAGCTGGGTGACTTTGGGCACGTCATTCAACCTCTCTGTGCCTGAGTTACATCACCTATAAAATAGCGTTTGTAATAGCACCTACCTCATTGCGTTCCTGTAAGAACTAAATGTGTTAACTGATGCAAAGTACTTGGAAGAATAACTGACACACGGTAAGCCCTCAATAACTATCATCATCACCATTATTATTATCATAATCACCATCATACCACGCTGCCTAATAATTAGGATAACAACTACATTACTGAGTATACTTACTATGAGCCAAGAATTGTACACTAAGCACTTTACATGCGATAACGCATTGAAACCTCTATGAGTTTGGTGCCCTTTTTACTTCCCAATCTGAAATTCAGTGTGAGGTTAAGTTATACTAAGTGTCAAAGTCAGAAGCTGAACTTAAGTCTTACAAATGGCCTGCCAGAATTATATCTACTGCATGAAACAGAGCGATGAGCGTGCTTCTAGCTTCCATACAAATGTTTAGAATACCTGCAGAGTCAAGGGCACCTCCCTGATACACAAAGCTCCTTTTGAGAAGCCTTTTAAGCCCAAAAGTACAAAAGGAAAAAAAAAAAAGAGTTTCACTGTTCTTGTTAACTTCATCCGCAGCATGATTCTAATTCCCCAGACCACATCCTATACCCACCACAACCGAAAAGCCCACTTCCTCCCCAGAACACATCCAGGGAGCAAAATCAACATCTAGCCCCAGCTTCTCCCGGAATACCTTGGATATTTACCTATGCATACCAGCAATAACCGAGCTGGAAAAACATTCTCCCAACACCTGGAGAGGGATCAGAGTGTCGGGGACTGAAACACATCACATCTTCAACACTGCTTATTATTCCCAGCACCAACCCAGCCGAGCCAGGCAAGCTAGCAGCGTCCCACTGGGTCCCAAGGTCAGCATCACCAACTACTGGCCTTTACTGAACCTGACTTCAGGGACCTACCTTCATCCACCGGCCCTGAGGCCTAATGGTGGAATGGAACCCTGGTGCCCCAGCCTGCGTGTGGGATAACAGAAGGGGTATTTGTCAGCAGGCTTTGGAAGCTAACCCGCCTTAAAGTATGGAGCTCAGGGGCCCAATTAAGGATACGAGGCGGGGAGGGTGGGGTGACGCTGTCCTTCACGTGTTGGTCATAAGACCAGCCCTCAAGCCTCCCAGGGCCGGAATTCATCAGAAATATTCTAGAGAGGACGTGACTGTCTCGCTGGTGGGAGGAGGAGGTGGAGGGGACAGAGGCCAGGGGATAAAGGCAGGAGGTGGGCTGTGTGTCAACCCCAGAGATCGGCCGGGCGTCTCGGGCCCCTTAGGCTCCAAGAGTCACTGTTGTATCAGAAGTTCTGTGTCTGCAGGCAACCGGCCAGGCAAAAATGCAGTCCCCTGAGACTAGAAGATCCCACAGTCTACAGACGACAGGGCCCGACCACTCTGGAGGGGCATCTGCTGAAAGCAAGTTTCTTCCATCAAAACAGAATTTCCTACTTTTCTCAGGCTTCCCTGGTGGTTCAGGGACAGAGAATCCATCTGCCAATGCAGGAGATGTGGGCTTGATCCCTGGCATGGGAAGATCGCCTGGAGAAGGAAATGGCAACCCACTCCAGTATTCTCACCTGGTAAATCCCATGCACAGAGGAGCCTGGTGGGCTACAGTCCCCAGGGAAAGAAAGTCAGACTTAGCGACTGACTTAGGAGTTGAGCGTGCACTTTTCTTGGGGGGGTGGAAGCAAAAGATCTACGAACACGAGGCCATATTCTCACATGACAACAAGGGCTGGGGCTGAGCAGGGGCGGCCCCGTGGGGGACCTAACCGTCCAACTCTAACCCCAGGGCCGCCAGCTCACTTCCCTCGTGTATATGGCTGCCCGGCCACTGTTGGCTGGTAAGTGAGCGCTGCATGAAGCCAGGTGTTGTGAGACACGGCCGCTGAGCCTTCACCAGTTTCTATAATTCTGCCAAGTCTTCACTGGGTTGTAAGATTTTTGGTACCACTTCCCTGTTAGCTGGGGGATCCATGAAGGACATTTCATCGACAGCAATAATGTGGAATCAGCCCTCTTGGGCAAGCATGCGTGGTGCTCCCCCAAGCTCTTCTCTACCTCCAGGGTGCATCTGTCCCACCCTTTCAGATCTGGACTCCAACTGATCAGGTCACTCCCATCAGAAGCATCAGGGAAGCAATGCAGATACGTGAGATCCCCAGCACCTCCTGGCCTCAGGAGCTCTTCCGCCACCCAGGAGGCCGAAACCCTTGTCAAGCCAGGTGGGGAGGTTCAGTGGATGGTAGGGCTGGGGGACTTGCTGGCACTGACCCAAGGGCTGCAACAGGGAGCACCTCGGTTTCAGGCTGAAGCCAGGAGTAAGACCATCTATGGGCTCCAGAGGATGGCCAGCATCTCCTGAAGTCCTAGCGGTGAAAGGAAAAGGCCAGTGCCTGCCTCAAGAGAACCACATCCTCACATCTGAGGGACCTGAAGACCGTCCACCGCCAACCCCAGGGCACACTCACAGCTGAATCGCGGCTCCACTACTCTGTGCTGCTGTCCAGCTGCTAAGTTGTGTCTGACTCTCTGCGACCCCATGGACGGCAGCCCACCAGGCTTCCCTGTCCACTCTCTCCCAGAGCTTGCTCAAACTCATACCCATTGAGCCGATGATGCCATCCAACCATCTCATCTTCTGTCGCCCCCTCCTCCTCCTGCCCTCACTCTTTCCCAGCATCAGCGCCTTTTTCCGGTGAGTCAGCTCTTTACATTGGGTGGCCAAAGGACTGGAGTTGCCTCACTTACCTTGTAGACCAAGAATAAACACCAAGCCTCACATCACTGGACGCGGGATCTCCTGCCTTTCTAAACTCAGCCCCACCTGGATGGGCTCCAGGGGAGAACCTACAGGCAATTCCAGACTCCAGAGCGACGGCACAGGGTGTAAGACAAAACCCTGCCCTCAGGAAGCAGACTCTGCACCCTCAGACTCTGCCACATGCCTTCTTCACCGCTGCCACCATCATCAAGGCACTCACGTTCCCTGTGTCCACTGTGTCTCAGCTGGCACGCTCATGCATTTCACTCTCCTTATCACATTTTGGTGAGATTCCCTGGCAGCTCAGACAGTCAAGAATCCGCCTACAATTCAGGAGACTTGGCTTCGATCCCTGGGTCAGGAAGCTCCCCTGGGGAAGGGAAAGGCAACCCACTCCGGTACTCCTGCCTGGAGAATCCCACGCACTGTATAGTCCATGGGGTCACAGAGACTCAGACACAACTGAGCAACTGAACACAGACACGGCTCAAATTTCAGTATGACTATTATCTGCCTGTTTAACAAATGAGAGAACTGAGGCTTAGGAAAGTTAAAGTAACTCGCTCAAACTCATAGAAGGAACTAGAATTCAGGCCCAGGAAGTCTGACTCCTGAACCCATGCTGGAAATGCCTTACTTCCTGATTTTCAGATAAGGAAGCTGAGCCTCAAGAGGTTTGTGCAATTTGTGTAAGATGATAAAACCAGGAAAAGAGCTCCCTCTCCCAAGCCCACTTTCTTCACCCCCTCCTGGTTACCCCCCAAGAAGCCTGTATTTTGCTCCCTCCCCCACCCACAGGAGGGCCTCTCAACGCCCCCCTCCCATGGCTGGTATCTGAGGCTGGATGGTCCATCCTTGTGGGGAGCCATCCTGTGCAGGCAGAGTCCTCACCAGCCTGCCTGGGCTCCACCCATCAGCTGCCAACAGCAACTTCTTTTTATTTATTGTCAGCTGTGCTGGGTGCTCGCCGCTGCTCGGGCTTTTCTCGAGCTGCAGAGAGCGGCGTTTACTCTCCAGCTGTGGCGCTCGGGCTTCTCACTGTGGCGGCTTCTCTTGTTTCAGAGCACAGGCTCTAGGGCCCGTGGGCTCAGCAGTTGCAAAGCACAGGCTCAGTAGTTTCAGCAACACAAGCTTAGTTGCTCCGTGGCCTGTGGGACCTTCCTGGACCAGGGACCGAACCCATGTCTCCTGCATTGGCAGGCCGATTCTTTAATGCTCAGCCACCAGGGAAGTCTGACAGCAACTTTAAAATCCTCTGCCCCACAATCATGACATCAAAAAGTCTCCTGATTACTGTCCAACATCCCCTGGGAGGCAAAGTCGCCCCCAGCTGTGAGCTGCACTGGATACCAAGGCACAGCCCAGGACAGAAGACACAGGGGCTAGCAGAGGGGCCCGGGCTTGAGCCTGGCCTTGAATCCCAGCCCGGCCTCTGAGCATGCGCCTCGGTCTCCTCCTTTGTAAGACAGAAGTAGCACTGTGTCTCCTTCTCAGGGCTCCTCCAGTAAATGGAACTGCTTATGCCAAGAATCTGGGCCAGAAGCCGGCTCCCAGGCAGGGCTTGACTGTGCTCAGCTGTCATTAGAGTAAGTCTGGTCATCTAGTTGAGACCCACCTCGCAGTGACCTGGAAAACCTCTCTGAAAACCAGGAGCAGGTTTTTTTCCTGCATCTACGGAGAAACAGAATCATCAGAAACACCATTTTCCTTATGCCGTGGGAGGCGCCCGGCGGGGGAGGGGGAATATGACCAAGCGACTTCCTCTAAACCAAAAAGGAAGAAAGAGAAAACCACAAGCAGCTTGGCCTGGGAGTCAAATGTAAGAAGCTTCCAGCTCGAGCCTGGAACCCAACGGCCCATCACACAGCCTTCAGACTGTGAGTCAGTCTGCACAAACTTGCACATAAGCGTGTGCGCATGCTTGCACACACACACACACACTCTGATGGCCCTAGTGTCAGAGCAGCGTTGCAACGACAGTCTTTGAGGATCATGAAACATCATAAACACCGAATGCTCCATAATAGAATAAATAAAATACAAGAGATGCTAGAATATTATGCAGCTAGCAAATGATAAAAGAACAACTGTCAACATGAGCAAGTGCTCATAATAAAACTCAAAGTGAGGCAGATGAGATACAAAAATTATACATGCAAAATAAAGACATATGCAGCACGATCAGTCTCGTAAGTATTCCGGGGGCTCAGTCATAAGGAAACGGTAAAATGCTAACAACGTAGACCTCAAGACGGCAAAAGAAGGGATTTCTATTTCTTTTTTAAACTCTCCTTGTTCCCTTGGTTCCTTATCTACAGGGGTCGTTAGAGGCGGGAAAGCCCTGAGGGCTGGGAGCCCAGCTCTGGGACTCCCGCTGCGCCTCCCCCGTGCTGGGCGGTTAGCCTTCCCAGTTAACGTCACTCCTAATAAGACAGCAGGACGCCTAACGCAGCTATTATTATGACTTTTCCAATTGGAGGGGAGAGTTAAGCCCTGGGAATAAAAAATGATGGGTCCTTACGGGTAAAAAGATGTCATCAGTTAATTAGATGCACCCCTGGGGGTGTTATACTGGTGCTGCAAAAAGAAATGTTCAGCGGGCACTTTTGCAAAATTCCCCCGAGTTACCAAGACTGGCAAGGGAACCACTTGCTGAAAACCAGCCACTCTCGTAAGCATACTAAACACAAGGCCACGAGTACAGCCCCCGGAGGTTGCACAGCACAGGGACAGACTGCACCTGGATGATGGACGTGTTTCCGGAAAAGCACGTGTAAAGGGGTGCTGCGAACAGCACCCTACTTATGATCTAACAGGAGGGAGCACTCTTCCACAGAACCAAAGAAATGGGATTTATCATCTGATTGCATCATCTGAAAAAAAAATCTTTCCCAATGTTACTGCTCCATTTGAGGTTTTAATAAACGGGATGCCTCAGTGCAAGGCATCTCAGCACACCACGTGCTCCCACGTTTCATGATGTCTCAAATAGCTGCTCTGCGGTTTCAGGGGCAGCCTGACACGGGTCAGCCAGGAGCCTCTGAGGATGGACGTGTGAACCCACAAGAGCTACACTCGGAGGAGAAAAAATTGCGTCAGACAAAACATGACAGGTCTGCCAGCTGTGTGTATGAAAAAAAAAGTCACGTGGGCTTGCATACACACAGCACACCTGACGGGGCGCCAGTGAGGCCTGCCGGGCAAGTGCACAGGGGCGGACGGAGAACACAGGAGTGCTCCGTCAGGGCACGCTTTCCACGTGCCCCAGGGCCTGCGGGAGGCCCTTCTCGTGTTCACCCAGGTCTTACCAGCAGAAAGCGCCTTGAACCTCAAAACTTTCATAAATCAAAGACTAAGATTTTTTTTCCCCACAAGCTACCAGCAAAGACAAAAGACTTTAAGGGGACTCCATAACAGACCTCCAAGAGGTATCCAGGATAATTTAAATTTCACTGGGGAACTTTCCTAGTGGTCCAGTGGCTAAGAGTCCACACTCCCTATGCAGGGGGACTGGCTTCAATTCCTGGTCAAGTAACTAGATCCCACATGCCACCAGCTAAGACCTGTGCATGCATGCGTGCTAAGTCACTTTAGCCGTGTCCACCTGTTTGCAACCCTATGGACTATAATCCGCCAGGCTCCTCTGTCCATGGGATTCTCTGGGCAAGAATACTGCAGTGAGTTGCCGTGCCCTCCTCCAGGGAATCTTCCCGACACAGGGATCGACCCCGTGTCTCTTGCGGCTCCTGCACTGCAGGCAGATTCTTTACCACTGAGCCTCCAGGGAAGCCAGTCAAATAAATTATTTAATTAAATAGTTTTAAAGTAAATAAATAAGTTTCATCTTGAAAGATTATCCCACATAAAGCCTGCTGTCAATCTGTCTTCCCACACTGAACGCTGTAGTTAAAGCTGCAGTTTCAAGTTTGCTGAGACAGTCCTGATTTTAAATGCTCTTTCTCCATCTGCAAATAATGTGCATCCTGGCTTAGGGTTTAAAGTGGTCACCATAACCCAGTGGTCCTCACTGGGTGCAGTTTTGTCCCACCATCGCTCCAGGAGACACCTGGCAACATCTGGAGACTCTTTGGGTGGTCGCACTAGAGGCTGCGAGGTGGGGTGACAGGGCAGGACAGGGGGCTACTGGCATCAAGTGGGTAGAAGCCAGAGATGTTCCCACAACAGAGAATGATCAGAGGACTTCCCCCCATAGTCCAGCGGCTAAGACGGCACACTTCCAATGTAGGAGGCTCAGGTTCAATCCCTGGCCGAGGAACAAAGATCCCACAAGCCACCTGGAGTGGCCAAAAAGTTAAACATAAAAAACAGGATGATCGGCCCCAAATGTCAGGAATGCCAAGGCCGAGAGGCCCTATCTTAACTAGAAGGCTTAAGAGGGAAAAGCTGAAGGAACCTTAAAATAAAACTCCTGCCTCAGGTCTGCAGGGCTTTCCAAGTGGCACTAGTGGTAAAGAACCAGCCTGCTAATGCAGGGAGATGCCAGAGACAAGGGTTCGATCCCTGGGTGGGGAAGATGCCCTGGAGGAGGGCATGGCAACACATTCCAGTCTTCTGGCCTGGAGAATCTCATGGACAGAGGAGCATGGTGGGCGGCAGTCCGAGGAGTCGCCAAGAGTGGGACACGACTGCAGCCACTTCGCACTCGCGCGTGCAAGCGAAGGGCATCCCTAAGTGGGACTCTGCTCCTCCGGTGAGACGCAGTCCTCCACAGGTAGCTGTGTGAGCTGGTATAAGCGACTGCCTCCATCCAAGCCTCTGTTTCTTCACCCATCCAGTGGGGACAAGAAAAACACTCGCCTCCCAAGGTTTGGGCGAAGACACTGAGAGGTTATGCACACAGAGGGTTCACAGCACTCCAGCGCCCAGCACGTCACAAATACCAACTTCAGGAGAGACCGATCAGCAAAGCTGAGACGCCTTCGGAATGCTGAGAGCCATCTCCATATCAGCTGGGGAGCAGCCAGGCTGCAGAAGACTCCCCAGAGGCAGGGCAGGGCCCCGTGGGACATTGAGCAAGGTGGGGCAGCTCAGGGGGTCTCCAAGCAGAGTTTCCTGGGGTCACCTGTACCCCCAAAGATGTTCTGGATGGGGGTAATGACTAAGTAAGCAAAGGCAAGAAGGAGAAGGGCCCTGAGACCAGACAGTCCCACAGCGGCAGCATTTGGTAGCAAAGGAAAGGATTAGTCAGGCTTCCTCTGCAGACCCCAGGCAAACAAGCAGCAGACTGGACTGCAAAGCCCATCCCCCCGTCAGGCTGCCCTTTCACGTGACAAGAACAAACGAGAACTCGATGTTCAGGGGCTTCAAACAGGGCCCCCACAACGAACACTCACTGCAAGACAACCCCCAACAAGGCCACAAACAGCCAAATAAAGTTGGTCCTAACCAACTCGGGAGGCCTCCTGAGAAGATAGGAACTGCACGTGCCCAGGAACTCCTGTTTCTGAAGAGAACCGCCAGGCCGTCTGCCCTGTAGCCACATCAGCTGCCCGGATCCCCATGTCACGCTCATGTGCGCGTGTGTCAGGAAGTCACTGGTGGCTCAACATGGAATTTCCAGACTTCTGTTTTCTGAAAGTTTGAGCCGGGTTTAAAAATTACCACGGGCTCCTGTTGGCAACAAAACTGAGGGCTTATCTGAAGAGGTTTTTCACCCTGACTCTCCACTGGAGCGAGATTATGAGACACAGCCAAGGCCACATGCTCAGACCCCACCTCAGACCCCCCACATCTCTGAGTCCCGATTACAAAATAAGACACAGAGCTCACCCTTACACAGGAGCAACTCTGAAGTGAACGTGTTTGAGAGTTTACCCAAATGCTCACAGAAGGACTTACTGCTCTTCTGCCAACTGTTTCTTTTTATGAAAACACGGTATGCACAGGTAGGCAGTGTAAGATTGTAGAAATCCACCCAGGGTCTTCTTCAGATGCCAGCTCACCTACTGGGCAACCTCAGACAAGTTACCCAGCCTCTCTGAGCCTAGGTTCACACATAGGTAAACCGTGCTAATAATCTAAGGGGAGTGGGGAGGACACCTAGGGAGAAGGCTGGTAACGTGATGGGATATGAAGTGTCTAAGTAAAATGGGCTAAAGCCCTAAGTCCCTCCACCAGCCTCCAGTCCCCTCTCACTGCCCCCCACTCACAAACCTCACTAAGGGAGCTCCACCCCCAGGGTCCCACCCCAAGGACAGGGACTTTGTGGGACTCACGCATCAAGGCCAAGTTTAGGTCAGGACTCGGCACACAGCAGACACTCCCTAACTACAGACTGCATGAAGAATGAAAGTAACCTCCGAGCAAAGGGCTCTCTGTTTCCTTCTCTGTAAGAGACACACCCTCCCCCACCCCGCATTACCATGAGGATTAAATGAGCTCATGGATGGGAAGGTGCCCAGGGCAGGGCCACCACACAGGTGCCAGTAAGGGGCAATCTACCCCGCCTTCAGTGCACACGAGATCACAAACAGAACGAGGCTGTGAAACGGTCACATTGTACACACGTGATCAGGCGGCACTCGCCCTCCCTCCTCGGCCACAAGAACACATTAGGAGCCGCCCTTTTGAGCACCAGGTGGCTGGCCCCTGGGCCCTCCAGGGAGAGGCAGGTGGGTGGGCCTCAGCCTGCAGACTCAGAAGAGAGGCCAAGCCAGCTAGACCACCACCAGCCACACCCACGCAAGGGGTCTGGGGATCAGTTCCACACGCAAATATTCCACCTGCTCACCTCTACCTGTCTCCACCCCAGGGAAGCCACGAGGGGCTCAAAACACAAGGTGGGTGGAGAAAAGAGAGGCGAAGGGGAGGGAAGAAAACCAAACTCTCAATAGAAAAATACCCGAGAGCCGGAAGAGTCTTGCACCAGTGGCCTCAAGATCTTACCTAGAGACATCCTACCATCCTTCTGCGCTAACCAGAAGCTCCCCTGCTCAGCTCCAAGCAGCAGAAACCAGAGAGACTTAACTCTCAAAAGACGTCGAAGACCACTCACTGTGGTCTGGGACAAAAGGGACTAGTGCAGAGAAAGCACTGCAGCGAAAGTTCAAGTTCACGCCCAGCTCTGTTGCTGCTCAGTGGGAAGCCCCAGGCAGCTCCCCAAACTTCCCTGGGACCCACTCTCCTAAGCTGATAAAATAAAGAAGTTACCAGAACACCGTCCCAGGTCAAAGGGGTCTATAAGCATCAGAAGCCAGCCACAAAATCCAGACCTCAAGTTCATGCATGCATGCTAACTTGGTTCAGTTTGTCTGACTCTGTGAAACCCTATGGACTGTAGCCCGCCAGGCTCCTCTGTCCATGGGATTCTCCAGGCAAGGATACTGGAGCAGGTTGCTGTGCTCTCCTCCAGAGGATCTTCCCAACCCAAGTCTCTTGCGTCTCCTGCACTTGCAGACGGGTTCTCTACCACTAGCATCACCTGGGAAGCCCCCTGAAGCTCATGCACTGGGCCTGAAAGTTCTCTCTCCCAGTCCCAAGTCCCATAATTTGTGGGGGAAAAGAAAACTGGATGGGAATCTCAAAGGTGCTGCTCAGAGACCACCCCACTGCCGGGGTAAGAGGTGCTACCCAGGAAGGAGGAAAGAAGTGGGCAGGAAAGAAGCTGGGGGTCACAGAGGGGAGAGAAACAATCTGAAAGGTGTAATCAGCATCACTCCATCAGCGTCCCTCCCCCAGGGCTTAGGAACTCCTCCGAGGCCCCAGCAACACCACACTGAGAAGCCGCGTCAGCCAGGCTCTGTCAGGGGCTGGGGACACAGCAATGATCGCTCCCACTGTCTCGGGGCACCGTCAAGCCCATCTGGCCACCTCCTCCAGTGTGGCTCTGGTCACTGAAGGCCTGACTTGGAGTGTGTCCTCTCTCTGGTTCGGACAGGGTAGTGGAAGGAACCCAGGCCTTAGGAAAGTAGCTGAGTTCCAACTACTGTATGGTCTTTAACAAGTCTCCATGTCCTCATGTCTGAAGTGGGCAGAAAGCCACCTGACCCGACCTCTGCATCTCGCGGGTTCCTATAGCACCTACCCAAACCCCACGGAAGTGTACGAAAGCCTTACTCAAATGAGTTACCCCTCTGTCTAGCATCACTAGCAAGCCAGCCGGTTTGGGAGATCCCTGAGCATAGGCTGAAGATGACAGGCAACCATCCCACCCCAGCCTGGCCCCTGGGCCACCCAGTTCCTCTGAGGGTCCCAGTGGCCATCACGCCTGACAGCAGAGCAGCTGTGAACCGCGGCCCACACTGGAAAGCACCCTCCCCCCAGGTGGGATCCACTGAGGAAGTCAACCCAAGTCCAGCTGGGCGAGGAGCCAGTTCAGCCCCATTCGAGCAAGAAGCGTGCGTGCCTCAAAGCAAGCACAAGTGAAAAACACAAGCATGGACAGCCCGTCCCCAAGAAGGCTGTGTGCAGCCAAGGCCCATGCCTCCCGCAGCCCAGCACACCGGACGTCCCTGTCTTTCCTGCACGGCCAGTCCCCCATGGAGGAGGACAGCAGCCGAGCTCCAGGGAGCCCCCTGAGCAGACAGATCTCTTGGTTCTGGAACCTTCCAGGGCATCGAAGCAGGAGTGAGGTGATGAGCATCCTTTCTGAGATGGGAGAGGAGCTGCACAAAGGCCCTTCTGAATGCATCTGGGCTTTCTCCTGCCACCCCCACCCCAACCCTAGCATGGATCTGAAAGTCACATACCAGCCATGAGACCCTGGGACCCACCCTCGAAGCCCCCACTTTCTCAGCTCAGAGGAGGGTTCTGAGGATGAAGCATGGGCTGGCACATGCGGCTCTCTGAACCGCAGCTGGGAGTCAGCCATGGCTGAGCCCCTCCCAGACCCCACTCCCATAATCTCAAGATCCACCGGACTCTGCCAATTGTGAAACATCCCTCTAGACGGGGAGGAAAGGAAAGGGGAAAAAAAAACCAGAATTATTCAACCATTTCCTTCCCTATTCTGCTTTGACCTTCCACGGTGTCATACAGGTGGTACTTGTTCTAGTCAAGTGAACACTGAACTTTTTTTCTAAACATGAGAAACTGTTATTTTTTCCTGCACGTGTCTGCCTCAGTTCCCACAGCCGCCCGCCAGCCAGAGAGGCTGGTCTTCCTGGGGCTCAGCCCAGGTCTTCCCGGTCAGATGGGTGTGGTTCTGTTTTTCCTGGAAAAGAAAAAGACCTCAGACTAAACGTGCCGCAGTTTATGACTATCAGGCTGGCAGAGAAGGCTCCACCCAAAAGGGAACTGGTCAAAGACTGAGGGCCACTGTCTGTAAGTCATATCAGGATCTGAGCTCACAGGTCAGGACCCACCCTGTAGGTGCTTTTTTCCATAAAGCAGTCTACCAGCCACATGTCCACAGTTACAGAAGACGTTTCATGTTAACAAATTCACAAGCCATAAGGAAAACTTTTACCAGAACTTGAGCCTGACACAAGGGCTGGAAAACATGGTTACTATGATGTCTCTTTGGGTCCCCTGTTTCAGGAAGTCTTGTTCTACTCAGTGCCACAGTCTCCTCCCAATCAGTCTTCCTCTCCCTCACCCGACCCCCATCACACTCAGACACTCACTCACTCACACACACACACACACACACACACACACACATACACACTGAAAGAATCAGAGCCCAAGGCCATAGACTTATTCTGGCAAATGTCTCCAGTGTTCTGAACTGCTGTCCTCTGGATCTGAATCCCTGCCCCACCCCCGCCACCCAGCCGAGTTAAGCCCCCAGCACTGTTCTGATTTGAGAGCATGGAAGAGAGGAAGGAATTTCCGGTCGCTGGCAGAACACTGATTTCTAATAAATATGCTGATTAGTCATGCAACTCAAAATCTACTTTTTCAAACATCAGGACAGAAGGGGAAAACACAAAAGAAATGCTTTCCTTGCCACCCAGGAGCACCAGAATTTACCTGGATTGCCCCAAAATGAAAAGGCGCATTGGCTCAAACATAAGGGAAATACGCCATGTGCTGGCCCCAGTGGAGCAACAGCTCAGGACACAGAGAGTTCTATTCATGAGAAAAAGCACAAGAGAGATGCTTTCTCTGACTGTTCAGAGCCTCTGTTACGTCCTACTGAGCAAGTAAAAATTCACATGAGCAAGACAACGCTGAAGAGACCCCTTATAAGATAACCCCCCAGCTCTGCAACGCGGCATCCAGCAGCCTGTGTCACTCACAAAAGGGGAACTCAGGCTAATAGGCCTATCAGATTCTGAATTATTCAGAGAGAGAGTCTCTTTATTGAGTCAATAAACAGCTCCAATTTGGCCTTCATGTAAATGCAAATTATTGGAGAAAGAAAAATCCTCCTCTCCCCCTTTACATTCAGAGGGATTGGCAACTGGCAACTTCTCTCAGGGCCCAAACACCCTAGATTCTGTTTCAAATGTTGTCACAATATTGTCACCCTGAGCCTCGGTGGTGAGGCCCTTCAGCTTTAAAGGCAGAAAGTGCCTTGAAATGCTGAGAAGCCAGGGTCTACTGACGTCTCATCTGAGAAACGGAGCCCGGGCTCCTTCACTTGTGTGAGGGGGTCAGTTCAGTTCCGTTCAGTCGCTCAGTCGTGTCCGACTCTTCGCGACCCCATGAATCGCAGCTCGCCAGGCCTCCCTGTCCATCACCATCTCCCGGAGTTCACTCAGACTCACGTCCATCGAGGGGGTCAGTAGGAACACTGTATACGTGGGTACAGCAAGGGTAACAAAAGGCTGGGAAAGCACACGCTGGATAACCAGCAGAGTGTGTTATCAAGCAAATACGGGAGTGCGCAAGGAACAAGAATGCTCAGACTTTCCCACCTCTCCGCATTTTCAGAGGAAATAAAGTCTTGTGACTAAATCCTCCATTCAGCCGTCACTGAGCTCTGACTGTGTGCCAGCTACAGAGATGAAGAAGGCAAGGTGTGAATGGTCCAGCTGAGGGAGGAAGCGAACGGGAACAGAGCCCCGCGAGCCCAGCAACGCAACAGAAGGGCGGCCCGGGATGGATCTGATTGGGCACAGATTTCCGGAAGTGGCCAATAGGAATTAGCCAGGGGGAGAAGGCGCAGGTACAGAAGGCGCGGCCAGCCAGGAATGCCCTGAGAAGAGAGAGCCGCATACACGCAGGAACAACCTGGAATACATCCCAGCTGGAGCAAACTTACAGAAAGCACATAAAAGAGGCTGGAAAGTGGGCAGCCAGCAGGCCGATCACCCTGAGGGCCGGGGGTGTGGGGGCCAAAGAAAGCCTGTTAACCATGGAAAGACATGGTCAGGTGGTCAGATCTGCATCGGCGAAACGCTCTCCTGCTGGTGGCAGCAGCGGGGAAAAGAAATGTGTGGAGGCTGCAAAACTGTAAAGATGAACAAAACATATGGAATCACCGTCAACGCTGTATACATTGGAGACTCTCCAGATTTCAGCTCTGGGGAAAGAATGTCCTTTATTCCTTGTAAATGTTTACATCTCACTAGGTGTGTGTGTGTGCGTACACACACGTGTACATGCACGCACACATCTCAGGGAGCTGGTGACAGTTTCTGGCGCTGGGTTGTTTAGCAAGGCCCACTCCAGTATTCTTGCCTGGAGAATCCCATGCACAAAGGAGGCTGGTGCGTTACAGTCGACAGGGCTGCAAAGAGTCAGACACGACTGAAGCTACTTAGCATGCACGCAAATGCTATCTAGGAACTTCCAAAAGAATCAACACCTACAGGCAGTCCGTATCCAAAGAAAACAGGTCTCAGACTCAGAATCTGGAAAGGCATGAGGTTAGGATGTGTCGGTGATACCCAGAGAGGGCAAAGGGCAGATCAGGGGAGAAGACAGTCAACTATTAATATCAAACTGGACCCTAGGAGCCCTTTATCCTTCCATCAGCTGGTTTCTCGATAAACCTTCAAAAAGAAGAGGGGTGAGGGAAAAAGTAGAATTAAGAAACAGTTTAAAACTGAGTAAATTAGCCATATCTAAAGCCACAGATATCACGCCCAAGAGAGAAGAAATGGTGTTATTCAAATGAGGGAGGGGAGGGAGGGCTCCAGATGCGATTCAATAAATCTATAAATGACACACACTTACCACAGTATTTGTTGCATTTGGTGAAAGGCAATAGAGTTATGTGGTATTAAGGACTGTGGAGTCATACCTGAGTTTAATTCCCAGCACTGCTATTTACGATATGGCCATGCCTGAGCCCACTTTTTAGCCTCTCTGGGGTACAGTTTTCGACACTGGCTGAGTAACAAACCCAACCTAACTCACTGGGTAGGATTATAGAGATGACTAGGTGCTAACGACTCTGACTCGATGGACGTGAGTCTGAGTGAACCCGGGAGTTGGTGATGGACAGGGAGGCCTGGCGTGCTGGGACTCATGGGGTCGCCAAGAGTCGGACACGACTGAGTGACTGAACTGAACTGAACGAATTTATGCACTAGGTGCTGCTCAGGAAGGTGCAGATCATTTACCAGCAGTCTTAGAAATGAAACCTTCATTGTAACTGATCACGGGGGAAAATCAGAAGCAAGACTGTGCTAAAGGAAGAGAGGCGGGAGATGGGGGATAAATCGGGAGACTGGGATGGACATATACACACAGCTATGTAAAAACGTGTCACTAATGAGAGCCTACTACTCTATAGCACAGGGTGGGGGGAAGATACAACCTGCAGGACATATATTAAGTTAACGTGAAACTTAACTCATCCAATTTTCAGCAGGTGCAAACAAATGCTGTTTGATTCCCCTTGTGGGAGGTACCTAGAATAGTCAAATCCGTGGAGTCAGAAAGTACATTGGTAGGGCTTCCCTGGTGGTTCAGTGGTAAAGAATCTGCCTGCCAATGCAGGGGACACAGGTTCGATTCCTGTCCGGGAAGATCCCACATTCCCCAGAGCAACTAAACGCGCACTCCGCAACTACTGAGCCTGCGCTCCAGAGCCCAGCACCGCAACTGCTGAGTTTGCACGCGGCAGCCACTGAAGCCCGCATGCCCTACAGCCTGCGCTCCACCGCAAAAGGAGCCGCTGCAGTGAGAAGGCCGCACACCGCAACTGGGGAGAGGTCCCCGCCTGCTGCAACCGGAAAAAGCCCACACAGCAACGAGGACCCAGCACGGCCAA
>SJYF01000808.1:3641610-3652210 GCA_006410515.1 Procapra przewalskii | reverse complement strand
AAAGAAGAAGGCCATCACCCTAAAAGAAGAAGGCCATCACCCTAAAAGAAGAAGGCCATCACCCTAAAAGGCCCCGGGCTTCTGCCCTTTCCCATGATTGTGATGATAAGTTCAGCTGTGGGGTCAGCTGCTTGGGTTCAAATCTTGGCTTTACCACTTAATAGCTCTGTGCTTTTAAGCAAATTACTTAATCTTTTTTTAAATAAATTACTCAATTTTTTTTTCCACCTGCAAAAAGGAACTCTCATATCCCCCACTCATCTGCTTACTCTGTGCGTTCATTAAGATAATGTATGGGTAAAGAAGTAACATTCTTATGACTTCCGCCATTCTCATCAATGTTGTTATTGCCGCCCTCTTCATCACCAGCGCGATGAAGATGGAGCACAGCACACACGCACAGTACCTAACACCGGACAAAGGCTTCCATGCTCGCCTTCTTCATCTAGTGAGGCTGGCAGGGCAGGAATTAGGGTGCCCATTTTAGAGATGAGGCTTCTGAGGCTCAGAAAAAGTGACTTACCCACAGGCACACACAGCTGTGTGTGCCAGGACTCGTGCCCAATGTGATCCAAACCCCAAGTCCTAAGCTCTTCCCCACTCCCACACTGCCGGCAGAGGGTTCAGGGAGCTCTCCCGGGGCGGCGTGGTTTCTTACGTTGCGGTGCAGGCTAAGGTGTCCCCCAGTGGGTGCAGTCCTTTAGCCTCTCCAGGCCTGCTTTCTCATCAATACCACCTGCTCCTCCTGATGCTCTCCAGAGTTGCCATGAGGATAATGAATAAGAGGTAGCTGCAGAAAGCATCCAGTGCTCATCTGTCTGTCCAAGGCCGGGGAGAGGGTCTGTCCCCCTGGGAACCCTCCGAACCACAGGCAGGAAGGGAAGGCTGAGGAGCTGTCACCAAGAAAGGATCCACAGCCCAGAGTCTTGCTCAAACCACGTGTATGACATGCAGGTCAATTCAAGCCTCTCAAGACCTCCAATTCAGCCAGCCTGGTTTCTGCAGAAACCCACAGAACAGTGGCTACAAAAGCAAACAGAACTGTCTCTTGGTGGATCCTCACGCGGAAAGACACATGGTGTGGAGGACAGAGATGGAGCCTGCCTCCCCCGGCCAACTCGCTGGAGGATCTGACACAACGCACCTGACCAGAATTTTTTAAATTTATACCCATCCACCAAGTATTTACAGCAAACAATGCAAACAGCGCCAAAGAATAAAATAAACAGTCAAGGGAATCAAGCCAAGAGAAAAATAAGCATAAGGAAAATAATAAAGCCAGAGGTAAGACCAACACGTAGAAAAATATACCATATGGTCAGTTTCTTTCTGCAGAAGTGTCAAGCCAGGTCACACACCTAGCCTTCAGGTGCTTAGTAACCGAAGCCAAAAGGAAACACAATCAGTCACGAGATCCTCGGTGCCCAGAGAGGAAAACAAACCAGTTGTTCAGGAGAAGCGCGTCTGCTGCTGTCTTATTCAGAGACTCTCAGGAAAGCTTCTCCATCAGACCTTCACAAACGGACACCAGAGGATGGCAACAGATCCTTGCCACAGACCCTGACATCTCTGCCCAGTGTCCCTCACTTCACCAGCTCCTCTTGCAACTCAGCCCAAGTGAGGAGGTCACTTTATCCTTGGGAGCTTCCGTTACAGCCTAAACTATAAAATGGCCCATCTATCCGACCAGGCTGTTACACGGGATAACGTGTGATAACTCACAGACCTGACACACAGCAGGTCCTCCGCAGAGGTCACGTCATCACTTCCACAAGGAGATAAGTTCCTCCAGCACAGGGCTCTAGGTCTGGACTTGCCACTGACTTATCCCTAGCATCTATAATGGCCACTGGCACATAGTAATTACCCAATAAACGTTTGCTGAATTTATTGATTCCTTTCCTGCATCAGGTTCCTGAAAACATTAGCCTCCTGAGGTCCTTCTAATAACAGAGATAAATAGATATGAGGTTAAACAAAAAACTAGGGGAAATAAGCATTTTACACACACACGCCCCACCCCATCCCCCCCCAACCCCCGCAAAGAGTCAGAAGCACACTGAAGGTTCTTGGAAGTCTTGCAAGAAAGACATCTGCTTGATTCTGTTTAGCCCAGAGTTCTCCAAATTTTCTTAACCAAAAACCTCCTCTTCTCCCCCTACAGAATGGAAATAGACTCACAAGTGTCCTCATGACCCCAGGGAATTTGAACTTATCCTAAAAGGCCCCTAAAAGCGGGCCACCCCAGATATAAGAGATGGTCCCATAACCGCCAGGGAACAAAGAGCATCCCTGGTCTCCAAGCCAACCCCCTCCACCACCATCACCTATTGACTTTAGAACACACAGCATTTTTACGAATCGAATGGATTCTTCAGACCTAAGCAGCTCCCTCTTGTCTGGACACATGGACACTGGCTGTCCCCTGAACATTCCAGACCCCACTTGTTCAGCAAGACCGACTCCCAGCCTCCTGGCTCGGGGTCACCAGCCTGCAGAGAAACACCCAAGTCAAAGCAAAGATCTGTGTCTGGGGCCAGGGAAGGGTCCTCACCGGCCCCCAACCCCCCAGGGTGGGCAGCACGTTCATGGAAGAGGGTGCTGGGCGGGGAGGAGGTCGGGGCGGGCATCCATCCAGGGGTCCCCGGGGGGGCAGCCTGCAGGGCACGTCACGTGTTTCCCTTTAGCTCACTAAGCCGACAGGCCTCCTGGCACCAGGTTTCCCTGGCTGCTGCTCCCGCCGCCACGCCCGCAGGTGCCACCCCACCTCCAGCTCCCAGAGAGCCGGGCGGGCCGGAGGCCAGGTCATCTGAATGACCCTTCCCCCAAGCTAACCAGGGCTCTCCCGGGCACCCACAGGGCTTGCCAGGGAGGAAATAATTAACAAGCGTTTACTGAGCACTTCCGGGCAGCAGAGGGCTGCTCCCAGCCTTGGATCCACCCCGGGCGGGTTCTGGTGTCCATCCACTCATTCGAGAAGCAGCTGTTAAGGGCCTACCTAGCACTGAGGACCAAGTACCGGCCCAGGCTTCTAACTGAGCCCTGGCCTTACCTTCTGCCACTGGCAGGCTGTGGCCTGTGGTCCTCACCTAGCGTGGACCCACAGAGTCACGGTCCTCCTGCTTCTAGCTGCCTAGTCCATAGGTCTGAAAGAAATCAAAGCGGCCAGGTGCACATGGGCCCAAGAGCTTAGCATCTCTCTCTTGTCATCTACCTTCTGCCCGCTGGGGCCTGACAGCTCAAATACAACACTGACTCGTTCTCAGAAGCCTGGTAAGCAGGCCCAGGGCTAAGCGCCAGGGACAGAAAGGTGGATGAGATCCACGAGCTCTCTTCTTCCAAGGCCCGGCCAACATGTCTCTCTCCCTTGTGCCCTGCACGTCCCTCATCTGCCTGTGTGGTTCCTGCCGCCTAGAAGGTCCTCTCTGATGGCTGATCGGCTGTTACAACAGACAGAGCAGCAGCTCCTTCTTTCCTGCGTTGGATCACGAGGTCCTTGACTTCAGTCCTTGACTACGGGGGCGTCCCCTGCCTTCTCACTCCCCGTGGACTCAGCACAGGGCTTGGCACGGGCCAGCCTAGAGGAACCATGCAGAATGGAGAGGAAGGGCCATCAGCACAGTGGCTGGAAGACCTGCCCACCAAGCCACCAAGATGCCAACCTTGAAAACCCCACCCTGGGGCTGTGGTTCCTTCAATCAGCACCACTCAGAGGGAAGATGTGGATCCAAACAAGCTAAATAAAGGGTTGTTAGCAGCATTCCAAACAGAGAAAGAGAAGAGGAAACTGGGGCCAGCACAGCCCTCAGCCCAGCCCCAGGCTCCCTGTCCCACGCCCCCAAACTGCAGCAGACTGGACCCGCGTGACCCCCAAGGAGCCACCTAAACACACGTGAGGGAAACTCAGGGCTTCCCCTGAGCCACCCTCAATCTTCTAACTGCACTTTTCTGAGCTCTTCCCTTAAGCAGATACATTTTTTAAATATGAAAATTAGTTGATCTACTACCTTTCCATGAAGAAGGGCTTTCCTGATGGTTCAGATGGTATGAATCTGCCTGCAATGCAGGAGACATAAGAGACCCAGGTTTGATCCCTGGGATGGGAAGATCCCCTGGAGAAGAGAATGGCTACCCACTCCAGTATTCTTGCCTAGAGAACCCCATGGGCAGAGGAGCCTGGCGGGCTACAGTCCATGGCGTTGCAAAGAGTCAGACACGACTGAGAGACTAACACTTCCACTTTTCACGGAGAGGAAAGCATAGTGTAGGCTTTGCAGGCTCTCAGATCCAAGTTCAAACCCCAGCTTTGGCACTCTCTCCCCATGGGACCTTGGCGAGTCACTAGACCTGTCTGAGCCTCAGTTCCCACCTGACTGTTGTGAGAGTGAAATGAAATAAAGTGAGAGAAGGTGCCTAGCAAAGTGTCTGGCCCTGCTCTGGGCTTTAAACAGATGCTCATCGCTTTCCCTTCCCTGGCAATTCTTCAGAGTTGGGCTCCAAGGCAATAAGCACAGTGGAAAGAGCCCCACTCTGGAGTCCACTGCCCGGGTTCAGATCCCGACTCCACCACTCCTGACCTCAGAAGAGGTACCTGACCTGTCTGAGCCACGTCTATAAAAGGAGGGCAACGATACCCTGACCCTGGAGGGCTCTCAAAAGAACAGGACTTGACACGTACAGAACACTCACTATGCGTCCTTGGCTGCTCCTGAACTGAAGTCGCTCAGTCGTGTCCGACTCTCTGTAACCCCGTGGACTACATGTAGCCTACCAGGCTCCTCTGTCCATGGGATTTTCCAGGCAATAGTACTGGAGTGGACTGCCATTTCCTTCTCCAGGGGATCTTCCTGACTCAGGGATTGAACCCAGGTCTCCCGCGTTGTAGACAGACGCTCAACTGTCTGAGCCACCAGGCAAGTCCTTAGCTACTCTCACTAACCCCCAGATCAGACATCCTGCTTGCTCCTCACAGGTTACACACAGTTTTTCTTGCGTTATCTCCCTGTGGGTGTGCGCTTAGTCGCTCAGTCATGTCTGACTCTTTGCAACCCCGTGGCCAGTAGCCCACCAGGCTCCTCTGTCCATGGCATTCTCCAGTAAAGAATCCTAGAGTGGGTTGCCAAACTCTTCTCTAGGGGATCTTCCCGACCCAGGGACCGAATTAATGTCTCTTAAATCTCCTGTGTTGGCAGGCGAATTCTTTACCACTAACGTCACCTGGGAAGCAACTGGACCCTGGACCGTCCCAGTGCCTCCCGGAGGCAGGCCAGATGGGTGTCAGTGAGTTGCCGGGAAAACCACGCCCAGATATAACGGAGAGGCTGTTGTCTGGCCTCCACAGTGCTTTGTTTCGTTAGTTTGAGTCAATATTTTTTCAAAGCAGGAGTTTTAACATTTAAAGCTATTTCCAGCTTTTCTGGAAAAAAAAGAAAGAAAGAAAAAAAAGAATCAGAGTAACTGACAACTCTGGGTCGCCTAAGGGTTAGAATTCCAGTTCCAATACTGACCAGTGCCTTAACCCGTCCGTGGCTCAAATTCCTCAGTTCTCAAATGAGGATTAAAAATCGGAGCTATCTCAGCAGGTTTAGTGAGGATTAAGTGGGGTGGTGTTTATAAAGCACAAAATACCTGCCTGAGTGGAGGGTGGTGGACAGCACACAGCTCTGTGAGTGTGCACAGTGCTGAGCTTAAAAACGGCTGAAACGCACAAAATAAATACAAAGTTTAAAAAAAATTTTTTAATGGTTAAAATGCTAAATTTTATGTTATGTATATTTTACTGCAATTTTTAAAAAATAGCAAGGGAATTCTCTAGCAGTCCAGTGGTCAGGACGTGGCGCTTTCACTGACCACTGGCAGGAGCTGGGTTTGGTCCCTGTCGGGGAACTAGCATCCCATAAGCTGTCTGGCCAAAAGAAAGAACCAAAAAACTGCCTGACACATTTTAATGTGTCCTCTTAAAAGGGGGAGGGATCCCCTTCAAACAGGGCAGATTCTCTGAGTTCCCACTTCTCCCTGCTGCCTCACAGACAGCAACCACACCCGTGCAACTAGACACGTTCGGAATGACACCACTGCCGCAAGAACCAGCTAAGAACGCCGTGCTAGATGGCACTCGGAACATGCTGGCAAGCACTGCTTTCATTCCTGAAGTCACTCCACTCAAGACATGATCTAGTAAGTGGGGGTGTGTGTGTTATTTCAGTTGTGTGAAATGTGTGACTCTTTGTGACCCTATGGACCATAGCCTGCCCTCAGGGCTCCTCTGTCCATGGGATTCTCCAGGCAAGAATATTGGAATGGGCTGCCTTGCCCTTCTTCTTGCCCTTCTCCAGGGGATCTTCACGACCCAGGTATCAAACACGCATCTCTAGTATCTCCCGCATCGGCAGGAGGGTTCTTTACCACTAGGGCCACCTGGGAAGCCCAGGAAGTGAGACAAAGAACTCAGGCTGCCTCCTGCCTCCAGGTCCACCTGGGTCTCACCTCCGGCAGGATATCAGCAGCCTCCATATACGTGTGACCACCCCACAGGCTTGGTCTTGATGGGTCTCTCTTATAAGGAAGCACACACAGCCCCAAGCTACAAAAGCTAGCAAGACTGATCGAGCCTGAACCACTGAATGTCTTACAAAGGGCAGTGATGCCTAGTGACAATGAACAGTAAAGCCAGGCTGTGCCTCAGGGCTTTCCTGCTGGCTCCGTGGTAAAGAGCCCACCTACCGATGCGGGATCCATGGGTTCCATCCCTGATCTGGGAAGATGCCACAGCCACGGGGCAACTAAGCTCACGCGCCACAGCTACTGAACCAGTGCTCTAGCGCCCACACTCAGAGCTCTGCTCCACGACAAAGTGAAGCCACCCCAGGGAGAAGCCGGCACCCCGCAACTAGAGAGAAGCCCTTGCTGGCCCCAACTAGAGCAAAGTCCATGCAACAGTGAAAACCCAGCACAGCCAAGAATAAACAAATAAATAAAATTATTAAAAAAAAAAGGCAGGCTGTGCCTATGTCAACCCCTTGCTGTGCCCAGCTGGTCTGGCCCCTGAACAGGCAGGAGTGATGACCACCACTGCCCTCTGCCCTGCCTGGCTCCTAGGATGACGCTCCAACCTCAATCACCAAGCCCCACTTCGCACTTAAAGGCCCAAGTCAAGTCCCACCTCTTCAAGTCAGTTGACAAACATTGGGCTAAGCGCCTCCTGGACACCAGGCCCTGTGCACACGGTGCCCTGGGTGGAAGCCAGCCTACTCAAGAAGACAGAAGCACAAGAGATACCTCAGCACGTGTACAGGCCTGGTGGCCAGAAAGGGCACAGCACGTGGAGCAAACAGCAAGCAATGTGACGGCCTGAGCCCCCAGCATGCAGGCCCAGGGTCCAGAAGGCCCTGGGAGCTCTGATGGGCCTGAAGCAGCAGCTAATTGGGGCTGGTCCAATCACTCAACCACAGACAGCAAGAAGACATAAGGTCCAAGACCGGAGGCGGAGGCAGGCCCCATCTCTGAAGGCCCGAACAACTCACTGAATTCCTCCCACAACCCAGAGGCAAGGAACATCTCCCAAATTACAGATGAGAAGCCTGAGTTTGGAAGGCCTGATGACTTGCCCAAGGGGCCTAGGCCTGCCTAACCTGTGTTTTTCTTTGTTATCTTTTTCTTTTTAAAAAAAACACCACACTATAGTGCACCGCTGGCGCTGTGTCCTTGCAAAACACGTTTTTGAGTGTGAGGTCAGGTTGAATGCTTCTGCTTTACCTTATTTTGTAGCTCATACCTTCAAGTATCTTACGTGATGAACATCTTCCCAGATCACAGAGCAGTCTTTCAGAGCCTCTGTGATGACCTCATGGCAGCGCACGGTTTCAGCAGCACCCCAACTGCTTAACATTTCGGGTGTTTCCAACCCACGGCTTCTGGGTTTTTAACCGGCCAGCCCACACAAGGCTGTTGACTGTGCTCTCACGGGGGAAACAGCACCCCAGATACCACCCATTGTTTGACTTATCTCCAACAAGGATGAGTAAGACAATGACTTTCAAAACTACACCAGCAAGTTTTATTCTAAAAGAAACACCACTCTTGTTCTTTCCCAACTCAGCACCCCCAGTTTTGGTTGCTGGGCTGGGTTCTCTGTTACAGTGCTCCGCAACATTTTTTGGTTTCGTGGAAGATATAGTTTCCATGCACTGGGAGGGGGTGATAGTTTTGGGATGATTCTAGCACATGACACATACTGGGCACTTCATTGCTGTTCATACGACATCAGCTCCACCTCAGATGCTCAGGCCTTAGACTCTGGACGTTGGGGAACCCCTGCTCTATTAGATATAAATGCAATAACTGGGGGTAGCAGGTGAGGACCATCTGGCAGCCAATACCTTCAGGACCTAAGCATGCTCAGTCTCTCCCCAGATGGCCAAAAAGCGCAGAGATGCCAGACTCCAGCGGACACCTCCAACTCTTACGCAGAAAGCATGGAATTCTCCCCAGCAGATCACCAAGCATGTGTCAGAATTCACCTCCAGAAAACCAGTTCTGCATCTGCTAGAGAAATGGGTCAAAGATAGGTATGCTCCCTGAAGGCCCCACGGCATGCTCACCGTTGGGAGCTTTACTGTCTGGAAGAAAGACAATATCTTGGGGGAGCCAGGAAGCCAGGCTTACATTGTGAACAGCTGTGTGGCCGAGGGCACGTGGCTTCCCTTCTTGGGGCCTCACTTTCAGTATCTGCAAGGTTTGGAGGTGATCCCTAAGGTCCCTTCCAGCTCGGAAGGAGACCCATGGGCCTGACCAATTATATAAATGAACAGTGACCGGACTCCACGATCTAAGCTCATAAGTGCAGCCCCAAGCCAACAGCTGCTGCCTGGAGGCAAAGGGGCAGAGACTATTCAGAGGAAGGAGAATACACGGAAGTCCCCTGTGTCCTCATGCATCCTCAGTCACCTTAGTCATGTCTGACTCACTGTAACCCTATGGACCATAGCCCGCCAGGCTCCTCTGTCCATGGGATTCTCAAGGCAAGGATACTGGCATGGGTTGCCATGCCCTCCTCCAGGGGATCTTCTCGACCCAGGGACTGAACCACATCTCTTATGTCCTCAAAGGTTGGGAGAAAACAGAAGACATCAGATCATTCTCTGATAGAGGTAAGGGCAGGATTCTTAGTCAAGGGAAAATCACCTGACTTGCATCACATAAACGCCTAGCTTCTCATTTTCAGACAAATATGCTTGTCACACTTGGGGGGAAAAAAAGTGACTGACTGATAACAATCCAGCAAAATACTGGAGTCCGAACAAGAGCAAGTCGGTGCAATGCCAGCTCCAAAGGGGAGGTTTCTATCTTTATTTTCTAACTGGCAATGACAAGCTTTACACAAAACGCTGGTAAGCTGCAAGTCACTGATAAAGGGGACAGCCAGCTCCGCCGCTGGAACAGAAACAGGCCCAGAAAGGAGAGGCCACCGGAGTGACCTTAGGGACCCAGGCAAGCCTCAGCGGCTTGAAGGTGGTGCGCAGGCAGAATGAGGAAGAGACGTGTTGGAGGCGGCCACTGATGCTGAGGGCAGGTCAGCGCCAGACTCTTCCTGGAAACGAAAGCTCCAATTCAAACACTAGGAAAAACCAACAGTTCCAGGGTGACAACCAGCTCATTAACCTCTGGGTAGGAGCTCTTCCAGGGTTTGGGACTCCCCCAGAAGGTCAGGGATGTTCCTCCTCCCAGACCAGCTGGCGACCTCCTCCTGAGCCTGCCTGCACCGGCCCCGTGTCCTTCCCTGCTGCGCCCTCAGACATGTTCCAGCAGGTTCTGGTCTCCCCTTCTTCCCTTCTCCTCCTCGTCTCCCTTCTGCCCTTCTCTCCCCACCCTCCACTCGCTTGTTGCTCATTTCAGCCTTCAGGAAGGCAGGAGGCTGGGAGAAGAGCCCCAGGTTCTGGACGAGGAAGGTCAAGTTCAGAGGAGACAAGATCTGCCCAAGGTCACAGAGATGGTGCCAAGAATCCAACTGACTCTCACTGACTCCAGCTCAGGGTTCTCTCCACTGTCGCAGCTGCATGGCAGGTCCTGCCCCTGACGCCTGCACAAGGCCTCCCCTCCCCACACACCCGGCTTACACCAGTGCACACACACCCCCACTCTGTCCCACTCTCTGACACTCTGCAGAACAACTCAGCCTCCCAGGGAGGCCACTGCCACCACCCGATCTCCAGAAACAGGTGGCCTGCCGGCTGGCTGAGCACAAGCTACGCTGGACCTACCATTTTCTAGCTGGGCAACTTAACTTCGCCTCATTGAACCTGAGTATCCTCATCCGTCAAAACGGAGGAAGATCAGACTCTGCTTCAGAGGGTCTTGGAAAAGAAGTGCGTTAAGCTTGCCCTGGACTGGCCTGCTAAGGGTGGAGACAGCACGGGCCTCCTCACAGACCATCCCGCTCAAAGGCTCCGAATCCACTCCCCAGTCCATAATCCTCTCACAATGAAAACCTCTGTCCGTGGGAAAACCTACACGCAAAAGTTCACAGAAGCATTATTCACAACAGCTGAAAAGAGGGATTAAGGCAAATGCCCATCAATTTGTGAAAGCAGAAAGAACACCT
>SJYF01000808.1:3621800-3635510 GCA_006410515.1 Procapra przewalskii | reverse complement strand
ACGGATAGTTGAGACAATAACAGCGACAGCAGCTGGCATTTATGGAGCACCTTCTGTATGCCAGGCACCAGGCTGGGGGCTCCCCATGCATTTTCTCATGGCATCTCAGTCAGAATCCTTTGAGGTGTTTATTAGCCCCATTTGGCAATGTGGGAAAATTCCGGCTTTGAAAGCTATTTAAATTGCTGTTGGTCACAAAGCAATAGAAAGATGACTGAGCAGCCTCATCCCCGGCTCTGAGCAAGTTCCTCCCCTCTCTGTGCCTCAGCTCTGAAATGGCCAGAATGAAAAGGATAGAGAGGAGCCCAGAGCCGCATGTGGCAGTCCAGTGGCCAGCTGGGGAGAACTTGCTGGAATCTGGGTGCAAGACTGGAGCTGCTAGAAACAGTATGTCTTGACCAGGCGTGACCGACACTGAGAGAGGAGCCCTTTGTTGGCTTCACAAAGTGACGTGTCCTCAAACAGCTGCGTCAACATCAGACTTTCAGAAACCCAACCCTCTGGGACAGGGCTTTCCAGGTGGCTTGGTGGGTAAAGAACCCGCCCACCGATGCAGAAGATGCAGGTTCAATCCCTGGGTCAGGAAGACCCCCTGAGGAAGGGAATGGCAACCCACTCCAGTATCATGCATGAAAAATCCCAGGGACGGGGAGCCTGGTGAAACCACAGTCTGTGGGGTCTCAAAGAGTCGGACACCACTGAGCAGCATGCACAGACCCTTCTCAACCCTCCTCGCCCTGGGCTGGCGCTACCACCATCTCAGCAGGTTTTCCAGGGTTCCTCCTCCAGCCTTGCTCCGGCTGGTCTCCCTGTCACTGGCTCTGAAGGCATTATCTCTAGGCTTATGCCTACCTCTGGGGCTGCTAAACATTCAAGAAGCTGAAAAGTCTTCTAGGAAGGTGGTGGGAGGGGGAACTTGGCAGTGCCTCTGTGTAATGCGATCTCCGTTTGACCAGGTCTATCTCTTGTGCAGAACTTGGCACATCTGGCTTCACTCCTAATAAACACGAAGCCTTTCCTTCAACTTCACATGCCCTGCAGTAAAGCTTCGAACCACACTTATCACATTAACACGGGCTTCCTGTCCCACTGGGGAGGGTGAGAAGAGTGTCCGTTATTCCCATTTTGTGGAGGAAGAAAGTGAGGCTGATCACACAGGGAGGAGCCTGGCACAGGACTCGACTTGACTCGACTCGACTCCTGACCCGCACAGCAGCTGAATGGGAGTCCTCTTCTGAGACCCAGCAGTGCAGCCGTTCGTCACATCTGTAAATGCACTTGTTAGCTGAGATCTTGCGACGGTCTCACAAGAAGAAGTCAGCAGGGCACTTCCCTGGCAGTCCAGGGGTTAAGACCTCGCCTTCCAATGCACAGGGTGCAGTTCAATCCCCGGACAGGGAGGGAAGATCCCACATGCCTCTTTGCCAAAAAACCAAAACATAAAACAGAAGCAATATTGTAACAAATTCAATAAAGACTTTTAAAAGGGTCCAATCAAAAAAAGAAAAGGAGAAGCCAGTGACATCATCACCTGGGAATGGAAGGACAGCTGGGCCCGCCTACTAAGTCAATGTTACCCCTCAGGGGACATTTGGCAATAGCTGGAGACTTGTCTCAATTGTCACAAGTTGCGGGAGGCAATGGGCAGAAGCCAGGGATGGATGCTGCCAAACAGCCTACAGTGCATAGACTAGTCCCCCAAGTGAGGGATTATTTGAGGCCGAGAAGCCCTGGTCTAAAGGAACAGTAGCTGTCCCCTCACCCCCAGTGACCCTGGGAGACAGCCTCGAAGCCTAAAGGCCAGGTTCCAGGGGCCAGCAAAGGCTCAGTACCACATGTGCCTCTTCCAAAGGAAATCACACAGCTGGTCACAAACTTCATGGTCAGACAGAGGCCAAGCATCTGAGTCTTACCCCCATCCGGTCCCTTTTCTTTTTTGTAACTTTTACTGCTATTTAGTTGCATGTGTGAGGGCGCTCAGTCATGTCCAACTCTTTGTGACCCCATGGACTGTAGCTCTCTGTCCATGGGATTTTCCAGGCAGGAACACTGGAGTGGGTTGCCATTCCCTTCTCCAGGGGATCTTCCCAACTCAGGGATTGAACCCGTGTCTCCTGCATCTCCTGCACTGGAGCCCCCTGGGAATCTCTACTGATATTTAACATGCGGTGACTAATTCTTTGCAATACCTACCTTATCTTACCTGCTTCCTCTAACAGCCCTAGAGCTGAATCATACAACCACCACTATTTTATAGACGAGTAAAATGAGGCACAGGGAGGTTAGACAACATGACGAAACATGCTTTCTCATGGGATTTCCATGCAGTCTTCTTCCTCAAGAGCCTGGGCTCTCGACAACAGCACACACTGTCTCTCAGTTCCAGAAACAAGCCCAGAGTTTGGTGAGACTGTCCCCAAAGTGACTTCAAGCCATCTGACATCCACTCTCACAGGGATGGACTCCCAGTAGCCAGACACAAGGAAGCTAAATTGGAGCTTATGATTGACTGGAGAGGTGCACGGGTCAGAGCTATGAAACAATTTCAGCATCAGGTCTGAACTCTAACGAGAATGCAGAATCAGAGGTGGTATCAGGTAGAGCAGTTTGCAGGAGGAGAGGACCTCGAGGGATGGATTCGGGCAGGAGGTCTGAAGACAGGTGCTGGATGATGAAGCCAAGCTACAGGTCGCCAGGATGGGTACAGCTACCCTAGAGAGACAGGCTGAGCTGCAGCATGCTAGATCTAAAAGGTGAGCATAGGGCTGGCTCAATGTTTCCTGCCTGAAGCAAGGATATGACGGGCTGGCATGACCTCACCAGCAAGGAGAAAAGGCACACGGAGCCATTGCTTTTCTCCAGGAAGGACTGACTCTCTCTAGCTGCTTGTATGTAACCTCTTTCTCTCCACCTCTCTGTCTGATGATCTCCTGCCCCAGCTTAACATTATTCTCTCTTAGAGATCACTGTGATTCACAGTGAACATATGCCCACATCTTCAGACGTGCCAGTGTGTCATCTGAAATAAGAGCTCCCGTCTGTACCCCTATAATTTCTCTTCATGCAGTAGGGTCTGGTGGCCACTCTAGACAACACTACTCCTGGGCACCAAGGCAGAAACTGTCTCAACACCTACACAGCAGGTCTTCTCCTTGGGTGCATGGCAGCTATAGCCCACAGTCAGGAAGCACCGTGATACTACGGGTGAGTTGGGAGCTCACATTTAAGCCACAATCTGGACTGAGTTTAATCTCACACACCTTCCCTCATTTAACCCTAATAACATGTGGCCCAGTAATTATGACCCTTTTCCCAGGTGACGTAACAAGTTTCCAGGACAAGGCTGCAGAAGATGAACATGGATTTGAATGCACGCTCTGCTGACGCCAAAGCCCACGCTCTCTGCCATGCTGCTCTTCTCCTGGGACACCCCAAAGGCATGTCATCCATGCCCAATTTCAAGCTCTGCGGAATCCAAATTCTTCACAAAAGGAAGGTCAAGACCCCAAAGCCATGCCATTACGTCATCATTTGATCTGAGCCAAGGCCCCAAAGTTTCAGGTAGCCTTTACCACGTAGAGGGGCTTCCCTGGTGGCTCAGAGGTTAAAGCGTCTGCCTCCAATGTGGGAGACCCGGGTTCAATCCCTGAATCGGAAAGATCCCCTGGAGAAGGAAATGGTAACCCACTCCAGTACTCTTGCCTGGAGAATCCCATGGATGGAGAAGCCTGGTAGGCTACAGTCCATGGGATCGCAAAGAGTCAGACATGACTGGGCGACTTCACTTTCATTTTACCACTTAGAGCTTCAGGATCTAAAATCCATGGCCAAGACACCCTTACTTTCTGCAGTTCTGGGAAGCATTTCATTCCTGCCAAGTCATGGCGCTTGAGCAGCAAATGTCAATGGGCCTCCACCCCCCCTCCCCCCGCCTCAGGAAGGTGGCTCTCCCACCTGTGAGAGTGGGCCTCAAGCCCAACTGTCCTTCCAGGAGACTCAGTCACACCCCGGCACATGGAGGCAATGCCCCCCAGATCTCCCTGTGTCCTCAAGGAAACCCACAGCCAGCTGGTTGAGGCCCCAGCACAGGCTGCGGCCGTGGCCCAGATCATAACTCCCTGGCCTCAGTTTCCTTCCCCGCACCTGCACCGTAGGATTGCTAGTTAACACATACAGAGGCCTCACAACTCACACTGGCTACTCAACCTACGGTAGCTGCTATTATTATCACCACGGATCCCCAACTCATCAGATGTGTTCAGAGTTAACCACAAAGTTATCCAAATCGTCTTTCTCACGGCAAAACATGTTAGAATCAAACTAGACAACTAATCACAAGATGAACGAGATAAACTAAGGTACAGCCATACAACGCAATGAGATGCAACCGTTAAAAGTTAGAGAAGGAAAGAGTATTTACTCTCAAGGGGGAAATGTTTGCAGCATACTATCAGTACTTCACAAAATGCCCCTGAGAATAGCAGAGGAAAGTGAAGTCATACCCCAGAGGGACAGAGATTCTTTTTGTTGTCTTCTGTATTTGCTGAAAATTTTCTGGATGCAACCATATTTGTTAAAAAAAAAAAAAAAAATTTTTTTTTTCTTTTTTTTTCCCAAAAGACTTTCTACCGACTTCCCTGGTGGCTCAGAGGTTAAAGTGTCTGCCTGGAATGCGGGAGACCTGGGTTCGACCCCTAGGTCCAGAAGATCCCCTGGAGAAGGAAATGGCAACCCATTCCAGTATTCTTGCCTGGAGAATTCCATGGAGAGTGGAGCCTGATAGGCTACAGTCCATGGGGTCGCAAAGAGTTGGACACGACTGAGCGACTTCACTTTCACTTTTCACTTTTCTACTGAGGAAGAGTGACTTTCCAGGAAGAAGCCTCATGTTTATGCTGTGGGCTCCTGGGATACACCCTACAAATGCATCTACCCCAATTTTTTAAAAATTGAAAAATATAAAGCATGTTTAGCAGGTAACCCTATTTTAGTAGAAACAGATAGAACAAGCATAAAAAAAGACAAAGATCACTCATCAGAAAACGGTACCAGGAGTTAATTTCAAGGGAGTGGAGATTACGGATAATAACCTTGCTTGCTTTATTTATTTATCTGTATTTTCAAATTTTTTATATTAAAAAAAAAAAACCTGAACTGACTCATAAGGGAATAAAGTCAAACTCTGGGTCAGGATCCTCTAGGCAACTGGGGATCAGCATGAGTGGACTGAGGGCAGCAGAGCCTGAAGGTAAAAACAAAAAAAAAAAGGCCAGGCTGTGAGCCTGAGTCCCACTGCTCAACAGGCAGGTGACAACCCCTCAGAGCCTCAGCTCCCCCGAGAAGGGCCTACATTTTTATTCAAAGTACACAGCACACTAGACAGACAGTGTCAGCTCCCAACCAAACCTGTTCACCCAAGAACACAGGGCATGGCCAATAACATCTCGTGAGGGCGGTCCCCCCAAAGTCTCCAGAAAGGCAGCTACTTAAGGTCAGGCCTCCTCAGCTGCCAGTCACCCCACTCCCCTCCTGAGGGCCTTCCTGTACCAGGAATGCACAGTGGTCTTCAGTCATCTATGTGGGCACTGATTATGCATATTTGGGGACATTATACTAGTTTTCCACTGTCTTTAGAGACAGAAACCACCTCCACTCCCTGACCAACACCTTCCACCTCTCCTTTCCCTGTAACAGTGGCTTCCAGTGTTCTTGGCAATGACTGAAGCCGTGATGAATTCAATTTATATGCAATTCAGTACATACACAGACACACAAATATATATATGCTTTCATAATGCAGTTCTTGCCCATCCCACCTGCAGAAGATGCCAATATTTTCTATTCTATCATTTTTTAATGCTGACCATAACTCATTAAACTGATTTTATGACCCATGGTTTCAAACATACCACTTTACAGCATGCAAGTCTATGATTTGGTTTTCCAAACTTCACTATAAAAGAACATTTCCTGGAATATATTAGATGGAACCATATACAACTGCTGGGATTCAAAGGACCAAAAATAGTAATTTCATATGTTTCAACCTAATAATTATGAATGAACCAAAGTAGGGGACTCAACTGGCCAATTAGCCTCTTGAAAGCTAATTCTAAATTTGACTAATGCTAAAAACTGGGCTATGTAGTAAATGTACATTATTATTGTACAAGAGACAAATGGCACCTGAAATGGACAGGACAAGTCACTGAGAGACAGTCCAAGTCACATCTTAAATGAGAATGACAATGACAATCTCAGGGATGCTGTGAGAACTGAATGAGATCATATATGTTGAAGGCCTTGCAAACCAAATAGGTAAAAAATAGTATTTTAGTTTTCATAAATAGTAAAGTATGCCAGTGTCTCAGCAAAATAAGAGCATGAGTGTGGGCCATGCCTAGTGGGGAAGGAGTAACCCCCACGGCAGATGGACATGAGAACATGGCAGCCCCTCAGCCAGCAGCAGGAACGGCAGCATCACCTTGTCGCCATGGAAACAAGGAGGACCAGTCGGCACAGACTCTCTCAACTTCCCATTTTCTGCGCTTACAGCCAAGAAGAACGCCTTCAAACTTTCAGCTGGCAGTGTAAAATAACGCCTCATGGTCCTAGAGAAAATGTCCCCAGAGATAGGAGGTGGCCACAGTCAGAGCTGGCCAGGTCACAAAGATAGGGATGCTCAAGGAAGACCCTGTTTCTTTAAGGCACACGGTCAATAGTCCTACGCTCTCTGGGGACAAAGATCACACTGGCCGCTCTTCAGTCACACCTTGTCCTCATTTAACCTATATTAATTCAACTTGTCAAAAGAGAAATATGATTTAAATTATCCTAGCAGAGAAGCCTACACCTCTTCACATTATACATTTCTTCACATTATACATTTTAATATATCTATCTATATATACACACACACATATATACATATATAGGTATATAGATACATACATATATATGTATATGTGTATGTATACTATCCATTGTGGATTTAATCTCAAATTCAATTTTAAAATTTTGTAACACAATCTTTACAATTCAGAATTATGTCCTTTTGCTCTAACTTTAAAAATCTAATCCTTGAATAAGTGAAACAGTGTTCTTATATTTCGAGATCAATTTACAAGGAACTTTAACATAATGTGATCTCATTTAACTTATCCAGCTACCCTGTGTGAGAGGTACTACTGTTATACTAGCAATTTAGAAATGTGAAGGATCAGAAAGGTTAAGGCGCCTGCCCCAAACACACAGCTTTTAGATGGTGGAGCTAGGACTCCAACCTGGCGGTCTCGCTACAAAGAGTCTATACTCTCTTTATCGCCCAGAGGTCTTATTTAAATTTCAGTTCCTAAGGACAAAGGTTGCATCTAAAATAGTCATATATACCTACATTTGAATTATATTGTTGCATTTGAAACACAAATGAGAGAAAAGGACTAACTTCCTTCATTTCCAAAGAGCTTACACAGAAATAGATAACAAAAAGACAATCTTTTTTAAATGAACAGGGAGTTAACTCCCCCCACCAAAAAAAAAAAGGAAGGAAGAAATGCAAATAGCCTGAAAAAATGCTCAACTAACTCAAAATTGAAGATATAACTAAAAGTAACAGGATATAATTTTTTACCTCTCAGGCTGATACATATCTAAAAACTTAACAATCCTCAGTTCAGCTTACAGTATGGAGATAACAGACACTCTCCAAGCCTATGTGTGCAGGTACAAATGGGAAAATTTAACAGCTATCAAATTTTCAAATGCAGGTTCCCTCTAAGCCAGCCATCCTAAAATTAGAAATTTACCCTATGGCTCCTGAAATTTATAAGAAATATGTATCAAATACATTCTCCGAGGCATGACTTATAAAAAACAAAAAAGGGGGGAGGAGGGGGTTCTCAGAAAATAACTGAAGTGTCCATTGACCGGAATGGCCAAATAAACCGTGATAAACTCACACATCAGAATATTAGGCATTTAAAAGAATAAATTAAAATTATGGGTCCAGATATGAAATAATCTCCAAGATAACTAAGTAAAGTAAAAGGCTTAAAGTAGAGAACAATGTATATATAAGGTTTCCTTTAATGTAACTTTTAAAATGAACAAAGATACTTAAATATATTACATAGAAACATTTTTTCCCCCCTAGGAGGAAAACAAGGATACCCAGAGTGGTTCTGTCTTTGAAGAGAACTGATACTTTTGTAACTGTTACAATTTTAGATTGGAGGGTTTTTAACCTAGGCTTCATGGGCTATTTTAAAGGGGCTGTAAAACTCCTGAAATTGGATACAAAATTGTAAATATGCCCATTTCTTTTAGGGAGAGGAGTCTTTGCTTTTACATATACATACTCTGCTAGGGTTGTAAACCTCGCCCTCCCCTAAAGATTAAGAACCTCTGTGTTGGTGCTAAATTTTAATATTCACTCACATCTCTTCTCAGAAGCCATGAAATAATCCTGGGGTGGGGCCAGCACAGGCACTCAGAAAAACACACCCCATCCCTGCTCTGGAGAAAGGGATAGTTTGTGACATAATAACAACATTGTCTGCTCAAGCCTCAGAGAAGGCAACAGGGGACAACTTCCCTCTAACAGGAAGAAGGAAAAGTGGAAGTGAAAATTATTTGCATGTTTAAAATTAGACCTTCTGTGGGAGCTGACACTACTTGGCTTTCAAAGTGGCCCCCATCTGCTGTCTCATTACCACCACCCCTCACCCAGGCATTTACATGCCATGGAAAGGCTGAGACAATAGGGCGACTATCACAGAATCCTACGGCCGATAAGGAGGTAACAGCAAATTTCCTGCAGCTCCTGTCTTCCCAGCGGGCACCAGAAAAGCCACTGGAAAGCCATTGGAGGAGGGGACAAAGTTGCTGTGGACTTCTCTGGTCTGACTCAGCTGCAGCTTCCAGGGATCTCCGCTTTGTCCCTCTCATCAGCACTTCTTCCCTGGCCAACCCAGGGCCAGCCCTTTCTCTGGTGGGGGGTGGGGTGGGGCAGGGGGCAGCAAGGACACGACCAGCAGCCTGTGTCACAACTGTGACTGGTGAGCTGGGCGTGACCCGAGTGGTGCCAGCCCACAGCCTGGAAGAGACACGGAGCCAGGCTGCCTCTCTCGCTCGCCGCGACTGCCTGGGCCCCAGGCGGTGTGTTCCCCGTTTAAGAAATGTGTCACATTTACAAGGGTGCCATAACCACACCATTATTCACATCATTACTTTTACTCATTATTTTGCTTTTGAAAATACGTTTATTATTTAAGTATTTGTTTATCTGGCTGCGCCAGGTTTCAGCTGGGGCACAGGGGATCTTGGATCTTTGTTTGGGCATGCAGGATCTCTAGCTGTAGCAGGTGGGATCCAGTTCCCTGACCAGGGACTGACCCTGCCCCCTCAGCCCCGGCACTGGAAGCGAGGAGTCCCAGCCACTGCACAACCACCAGGGAAGTCCGCTCAATACTTTCCTTCAGCTCAACTTTTTTATTATGTTTTACACAAATTTATTTACCATGACACTCCTGGATTTGACATCTCACTTACATTTTTACTAAAAGCTCCCTAAAACGAATAATTACTATTTTTAATGTTATGTGAGCCGAGTTCATTTTGCACACCCCTGGGGCTATTCTGCACCACTCTGTGGGAGACAATACATACCTGTTCAACAAATAAATGACTTGAGGCCTCACATCCTCTCCCCAGATAACAGCAGAGGCCCCAACTGAACTTGAGCCTTAGATTTCAAGGAGCAGTTCCCCTTCTGTCTCACTTGATCCTCTCAACCACCCCATGAAACAGGAAGTATTAGTCCCATTTTCCAGATAAGGAAATGAGAAGTCACAGAGGTTAAGTGGCTTGCCCAAGTTTATGCAGCTACTAAGTGACTGAGGGGGAACTTAACCCAGGTCTTTCCATCCCAAATCCCATTCTGTCTCCACTAAGGCAGGCCCGCCTTGCCGATTCAGGCTCCCAAAGAAACATAAGCAGGGGAAGGGGAAGGCCCTACAAGCCTGTCCTTCACAAGTCAGTCACCTCCTCTCCCCCCTCCCCTGTTTGTCTTTTTTAAGTATAGTTGATTTACAGTGCTGTATTAATTTCTGCTGTATAGCAAAATGATTCAGTTATACCTATATGAACATTTTTTTAATTCTCTTGCATGATGGTTTATCACAAGATATTGAATACAGTTTGCTCTGCTCTACAGTAGGCCTCTGTTATTTCTCCATTCTATATATATATAATCGCTTGTGTCTGCTAACCCCAAACTCCCACTGCACCTCTCCCCCACCCCCTGCCCTGGCAGCGGCCAGTCTGGTCTCTCCGAATCTGTCTCCCTCTTGCAGGCAGGCTCATTTGTGCCTCCTCCTCTCCCAGTTGAACACTGAAGACTCTGTAAAACACGCTTTCTCACAGCACGGGAAAATAACCTGGGGCGCCAGAGATGGCAAACGTGGCTCTGCCACAGACTATCGTGATGAATCATTGGTAAGTTCAGAACCTCAGTTCTCTCCCAGATAAAATGAGACCAGGAAATCCCCAGAAGTCCAGTCCAGTGGACACAATGCTTTCAGTGCCAGGGCCCAGGTTCAATCCCTGGCTGGAGAACTAAGATCCTACAAGTCACAGAGTACAGCCAAAAAATTTTAAAAATAAGTAAAATCTTAAAAAAACAAGATGGGACCATGAACAGCACCTACTTCTCAGTTATTTCTGATATGGCCAAATGGGATAGTGTATCAAAACCCTTAGCACACCTGCCACATATGAAGCTATCTATTAATTACAGTATCAGCAGCAGCATTCTATCAGAAGGGAAAGGCACAGAAGCTGCCTCTTACCCTGCACTCAAAATAATTCCCCTGGCCAAGCAGTGAATAAGCTAAGTAAGTAATTGCTGATGGTGTGCTGGTTAAACCCAGCAACTTTGCCTGGGTCTCAACCCCAAGCAAAAATTACTTTCAGGAGCTAAATAACCTCTCTGCTGACCAAAACTGCTCACTCAGGAGCCAAGATTCTCTTTGCTTAGGAAACCTTGGGTATTCCAGGGTTATCTTTATCACAGGGCTAAGGTTGAAGTCAGCTCAGAGTCCCAGTCTAACCATAAGCCAATTTGCTCTGTTTTCTTAAAATGCCTGCAAACAAAACATAATCATTCAGTTTTTTCCATTGTTGTTTTGAAGCAAAACAAAAATGTTTAAAGTTGCCTCTATGAGAATTTAATAAGCAATTTTGAAGGAGTCAAAATATTTTTTGTACCCTGGATGAAACAGGTAGGCAAGCAAACTTGAGGATTAGCTACACTAGATAATAAACACAAACAGTTATTATTCACCAGGAAACAAGAAAATAAAAGAAAAGCAAATCCAAAACACCATAAGACCAACAAAACAGCTGTCAATCACCAGTTCATGGTTTGGGTTTTGTGTGTGTGTATGTGTGTTTCCTTCATTTTAAAGCAGTCCACGATCAAGCTGATTTCAAAAGGAATCTGTAGAACTACTTTTCTCAAGAGAAGGAGACCAAGGGAGGATGGGTGGATAGCTTTGTCACATTGCCTAAAACATACATACAAACCAAAATTAGTGTGCAAAAATGCTAGGAGAACGGGTGAAGTCATTGTAACCAGTCAAGTCCGCATGTTGGAATCATCCCCGGCCATCCTTCCTGCCTTGGAGAAAGGGGACGAGAAAATAGGTTCAAAAGTTGCTTCTCCAGCCCCACTAAACGCTGAGTCTTCTAGCATCTCAGCTTCCCTGCTTCTGTATCTGTCCTCATGAATGCCCAGAGTGCATTTTTTCCACAACTTGCCCATTTTTTCAACCTGCTACCAATGATTTCATTTTAAAACGTACACATACACACACACAATCCAAGCCTTACTAAACCAACCAAGTGTTAGGGAGACAATCAGACCCCTTACCCACATTTCCTAAATATATAAGCTTTGAAAACCTCAAATATGACTTTCCATCTCAAATATGATTTGACTTTAACTTTTTATTTCATATTTGAGTAAATAGCTGATAACAATGTTGTGATAGTTTCAGGCGGACAGTAAAGGCGATCAGCCAAACATATACATGGAAAATATGATTTGACTTGGAAAACTCTAGGGCTTCCCTGGCGGCTCAGTGGTAAAGAATCCACCTGTCAAGGCAGGAGACATGGATTTGATTCCTGACCCAGGAAAATCCCACAAAAAGATGGAAAAAAAGAAAAAGTCTATCCATACCCACAGCTTCAGGAGTACACAGTGAGGCAGCGCTGTGCCTACAGTAAAATTAAGAGCAAAGTGAAAAGTGGCAACAACAACAACAAAAATCATGAAAACCAGAGACACAGGCAAGGGACACAGGTTTCAATCCCATTCCAACTCCTCTACCATCTTGCCAGGTGGCCTCAGTCCAATCACTGTCTTCCCTGGGCCTCAAAAGCCTTATCTTTAAAAAAAAAAAGAAAAAAGGAATTTGAGCTATCTTGAAGTCTGGTCCAGCTCAAAAATGCACTGACTCCCTGAAACACACAACATCAAAATGAACTGCCGAATGTGGATTTTGAAGATGCTTTTTCTGAAAGCTTTTTACATTTCCCATTTTATAATGCATCCAAAAATGAGAAATAGACTCCTCAAGTTTCTTCGGAACAAATTAGAGAGGAAGGAAATACCTGAATAGGGGACAAGTGTCGCATGGCAAAATGCTATTGAAAAACAAGGAAGGATTGAGCAAGAAATAAATTTACCCAAGAAACTTTTTGCTGATTCCAAACAGAGCTAGCAACCACTATTGCGCATGCAAAATGAGAACTACTATAAGATACATTTGCACCAAAGTAAACCAAGAATAAATGAAGTGTCTGGTACAAGAGATCTTCAATATAAGGTGACTTTTTTTTAATCTCATATACTGTTCTCCATGAATTTCCTTATAGGGACAAGAAGCAAGTCCATACACACTGTCCCTTAATGATAATCCCAGCTGGACGCCCTTTCGTGTCCATAAGGCTGTTTCAGACACTGGACTATAGGCCACCAGGCTCCTCTGTCCATGGAATTTCCAAAGCAAGAATACTGGAGTGGGTTGCTACTTCCTCCTCCAGCGGATCTTCCCAACCCAGGGATCAAACCCACTTCTCTTGCGTCTCCTGCATTGTAGGCAGGTTCCTTACCACTGAGCCACCGGAGAACCCCATGGGGCAGGTGGTCCCATCCTACAAAAGCAATTAACTGAGGACGGAGGAGACTGAACTTGGCCCTGGAGCTGGTCTTCTGAAACACCTAATCACACATTCTCTGCAGGAGGTCACCGCGCCTTCTAGGCCTTCCAGAGAGACTGGTCAAAGCCTGTCCAGGAAAACTGAAGGGACATTGACAGCCAGAGAGCCCTCTGGGTGCAGAGAGCTACTGGAGCCCCCAGGCCCTAGCTACCTTCCTGTCCTGCCTGCTGGGCTGCATTGCTGCCCCAAGGCTGATGTTTCTGTTCTCGGGCAACCGTTTTATTTGTGCTCGTAGTTTTCCCTTGTAGTAAACCATAACGGCAAAGAATCAAAAATATACGGAAAGATACATACGTGTATACGTATAAGCGAATCACTTTCCTGTACACCTGAAATTAACACAATATTATAAATCAACTAGCCTTCAATTTCAAGAAAGAAAGAAAAAGGAAGGGACCTGGGATGGGGGGGTGGGGAGGCGGGGGG
>SJYF01000808.1:3557516-3571809 GCA_006410515.1 Procapra przewalskii | reverse complement strand
CATACAGATTTCTCAGGAGGCAGGTCAGGTGGTCTGGTATTCCCATCTCTTTCAGAATTTTCCACAGTTTATTGTGATCCACACAGTCAAAGGCTTTGGCATAGTCAATAAAGAGAAATAGATGTTTTTCTGGAACTCTCTTGCTTTTTCCATGATCCAGCGGATGTTGGCAATTTGATCTCTGGTTCCTCTGCCTTTTCTAAAACCAGCTTGAACATCAGGGAGTTCACGGTTCATGTGCAGTTCATGTGGGTGTTAGAGTGAGGGAAGTCTTCTCACAGAGCAAATGTCTCTATAGATTTACTCACTTCTCTTGGGGACCACCCCACCCTCTGCGCTGTATCACCAAGGAGCCACCTCCTCACTCAACCAAGAGAAACACTTTCCCTTTCTCTGTCTACTGGTGATTGCTTCATTGCCTGGCTTGGGTTGAGTACTTGGAACACTCTGGCCAAAGGCCCTCCCAAAACAGAAAGCAGAGTGACCACTAGCCCGTGAACCTGCCAACAAGAACAAGAAGTTCAGTCTCTGCTGGGTTTTAAGCCAGGTTCCAGTTCATCTTACAAAATCCCAGGACTGTTTAAGCCAAAACAGCAGGACAGCGAATCACCCCATTTCATTTTCTTCCCTTTGCTTATCTACATTTTCTATGTTTTCCCCTGTACAGTGGATGTTTAGCGTGTCTGTTTAAACTTCAAAGCCGTAACTTCAAACAAAGACTCACCAAGCGCAGGAACGATTTTCCTGGGTGATAACAGCATGGTGCATGGGGGAGGCCCCATTCCAGTACCAGGGAACTGGATGGAAAACCATTTAGCAGCCCAGGGTCTGCTTTGCAACGTTGAAACTCAGGGGAAGCAGGGCCAGCTCTTGAGCCACACTACTTCCCAAGACGGTAACAGATGCCCCTCGAGGCTTGCTGGCTGGTGGAACCTCTGCAGAGTGGGCACCCTACAGATCAAGTCTTGAGTCTGGTTGGTGCCCTCCACGACCACAGGCCACTGCTGGTTTGGGGCAGCTGTTTGTGGATGTGAGTCAGCAGGGAAAACGTGAACTGACCGAGGCAAATCTATCGACAGCACTACCTGGGCGTCCTGCCAAGGGAGGGGGGCGTGCATGGGGAGGTCTCGGAAGGTTCATATTGTCCCCCAGACTCCCAAACTCACAAAGGATAAATCGGGAAGACAGTGGCAGAACACCGGATTCACCCTCCCCTCCAGGTTTCAGATAAGGTCCCTGGGATCCAGCCTGGGGAAGTGAGCCTTTAAGGCCACTCAGAGAGTTGGTGACCCCAGGGCACTGCTCAGCCAACAACAGCCTGACTCTACTTTTATGTCATGAAAGCTAGTGGGTCCTAGGAAATTTTTTTTTGCTACTAAGTTGATAGGCTAGATGGACCCTTTAGCCCTGCTGGCAGGGTTGTTTGTCAAAGCTGAAGAACTGCCTCTGGCACCCCTACCCTCTCAGCAGAAACTAGAGAGGCGGTCCAGACCCTGGCTGCATTTTTCCCAGGCTGTCTCAGACAAAGGGCTGGCCTGGCCTCGCCTTGTTATCTCTCCCTGTTAATCAGCCCCACTCCATTTTCTATCATGATTTATCCACAAAAGCCTCTTTGGTTGCCCAACAGGAAAGCCAGGCTAAGGTCCCAGGGTTAGTATGAAGGCCAGGCTGGGTCTGGTTTGATGAGAGAAAATACAACGGGTGTGCCAGGCTTGCAGGCTGCAGGACCTTCAAAAAGCCACATCTCTGTAGAAAGAGGCGGCAGGGGTGGTGGAAAGAGCAGGCAGACAGGCCTGGGTTCAAATTCTGGGGACCTCCCAGCTGCGTGAATTTGAGTAAGATATTCAGGTTTCTGAGCCTCACTTTCCTCATCTATGAAATAAGGGTGAGGCTTCCCTGGTGGCTCTGTGGTAAAGGATCCTCCTGCCAGCTCAGAAGACACGGGTTCAATCGGCGGTCCAGGAGGATCCCATAAGCCGCAGAGCACCTAAGCCCGTGCACCCCAACTCGCTTTAGAGCCCGGGAACCGCAACCCCTGAGCCCACATACCACATGCCCTATAGCCCCTGCTTGGTACCAAGAGAGGAGCTGCCACTCGCCACAACTAGAGAAAAGCCTGTGCAGCAAGGAAGACCCAGCCCAGCCAAAAAGAACAAATAAATTTTAAAAATAAAATTAAATGAATTTTATAAAATAGGGATGATACCACTGACTTCCCTGGTGGCTCAGATGGTAAAGCGTCTGCCTACAATGCAGGAGACCTGGGTTCAATCTCTGGGTCGGGAAGATCCTCTGGAGAAGGAAACGCACCCCACTCCAGTGCTCTTGCCTGGAGAATCCTATGGACAGAGGAGCCTGGTGGGCTGCAGTCCACGGGGTCGCAAAGAGTCGGACACGACTGAGCGACTTCACTTCACTTCACTTCACTTCACTGCTGACCCCACAGCTTGTTAGACTGTGTAGGTAATGACATTAGCTCTGGGCCTGGAAAACGGAACTCTGGGCTTGTGTGTTTCCCTGATGCTCCTTATGGAGTTGTGCTAGTGAAGAATCAGAGGTTCAGCCCTGACCTGTGGACAAGCCACAGTGTGACCGGCAGAGCCCGTGCATAGGGTGTGAGGATGACTCTGATGTGTACCAGCTGCGGAAAACCCCTTCTCTTCTCTGAGATTCAATTTCCTAGTCTCTAAGTGGAAAGTTTAATGCCTTTCCTGCACCCAAGATTATGGTTATGAATGTGCTTCATAAACTATATGAAAGGCCAGTGTTATGCCTTCTCATTAACACATACCGGTACATAATCAAATCCTCCTGAGACCTCGGGCAAGTCATTAAACCTCTCTGGGTGTATCAGTCAGGGTCCCACCAGGCAACAGATGGCACATCCAAACTGGGTAATCCGATTAGAGTATAATAACAGGGCTATTTACAAAGCTATGTGCATGAATGAAGAGTGGGTATCTCAAGGTTAGTGGCCCCAGGGAGGCTTTACTGCTGCTTGGCCATGAAAGAGAAAAAGGAGAAGCAGTCGCCAGGATCAGAGGCAGCAGCTGCATTGAGAGGCTACCGGATGGGAGGCTGTGACCCTCAGAGGAGGGGTGCAGCCCATTCAGGGCACGCTGGCATTGTGGTCCAGTGGCTAAGGCTCCACACTCCCGATGGAGGGGGCCTGGGTTCAATCCCTGGTCAGGGAGCTAGTTCCCACATGCTGCGACTGAGAGTTCACGCGCCGCAACTGGAGAGCCCGCGTTCTGCAGCTAAGACCTGGCGCAGCCAGGTGAATAAATACGAAATGTTTCTTTAAAATACCTTTACTTTGATTTCCTCCTGCCCTTGGATCTGTGGGTGCTTTCCTTTGGCCTAATCAAACCAGAGACTTGAGAATAAGGGAACCCAGTCATGCCGTGCATCCAGGGCAGCCACCCAGGATATAGCACAGCGCGGAAAAGGGTGAAGAGAAGGTCTGGAGGGGCAATCGGCAGTATCCACACACTGGGCATCGGTGTCCTCCTCAGTTAAAGGAGCGGATGAAGGTAGCTCAGTGGGTAAAGAATCCGCCTGCAATGCAGGAGACCCCAGTTCGATTCCTGGATCGGAAAGTTCCCCTGGAAAAAGGATAAGCCTCCCACTCCAGTATTCTTGGGCTTTCCTGGTGGCTCAGCTGGTAAAGAATCTGCCTGCAATGCGGGAGACCTGGGTTTGATCCCTGGGTTGGGAAGATGTCCTAAGGAGCGCATGGCAACCCACTCCGGTATTCTCGCCTGGAGAATCTCCATGGACAGAGGGGCCTGGCGGGCAACAGACCGTGGGGTCGCAGAGAGTCGGACATGACTGAGCGACTAAGCACAGCACTGCATGAAGGAGGCAGCCTCTCCTTCTGTCTCACCCTCTGATAGATTCTCAGCACTTTTTCTAAGCTTCAGATCCAGATAGAAAGGAAGCAGGGAACCCAAGCCCTCTCCTCAGGTTAACTTTAGTCTTCCCAATTAATCAAGAGCAAAGGCATCTTTTCCTGGCAGCCCCCAATTTCAATTATCGCCTCTGCGGTCCATACTCAAAGCAGAGAGCAAGCCAGCCCAGAGGGAGTCATTCCTTGGACTACTATGTTTTAATACTTAGTTTCCTCTTTTAACCAAAGGGAGCCAGGGGCATGCCTCAAATGCTAAACAGATGCTCTTCTGCTTCCATTTATTGGAGGAAATGTACTGCAGTGAGGTCTCTTTAGGCCTTATCTTTAGAAATGATAAATTGCATACACGTGAATACACTGGAGCAATCTAATTTTTTCCAGCACCTTCTAGCTGACAGCCAGCGTGGCTCCCAGGGGAGAAATCAAAGAGCTGAGTAATCTTGAAGAGACACTAGTTCCCGAATCCCCTTTTTTCACTCCCTCCCATTCCAGATGGGCGAGATAAATCATGTGCCTATAAAAGAAAAGATAAGAGAGCTCTTCCCGGGAAATCTCAACGTGAGTAATCTGGGGCAGGAGTTAAACCCGTGGGGTCTAGAATTTTTAAAGTACAGATTCAAGTCCTTGCTGCGTCACTCACTCGTCTTCGTGACCTTGGACAAGTGACCTAAGCTTCAGTCTCCTCATCAGTCCACTTGACAGATCATGCTTACTTAGGACAATACTAATGCTTTACGAGGGTTATTTTGAGACTTGAACAAAATAGTACAGACACTTAGCACATGTGAGCCTTCAGCAAGAAGCAGTGGAGGAGTGGCAGGACTGCTGACAGATCTGTGACACCGCATCCATAAGGGCGGCTTTCCCCTGGCCACAGAGCCCCACTACGCTTCTTCTAGGGCCCGCCTCACTTTCCCTCGCATTTCAGCCATCCTTGCTCTCCCCCTGTTCTGGGCTGCTGTTCAGTCGCTCGGTCGTTCCTTTGCGACCCCATGGACCGCAGCATGCCAAGGCTCCCCTGCCCTTCATTATCACTCTCTGAGTTGGCTCAGATTTCTGCCCATCAGGTAGGTGACGCCATCTAACCTCCACAACTGAGTGTTGTTTCCACGTTGGCCCAGCTGCTTCCTTCTTACCGGAGCTATTAGTAGCTGCCTTCTGCTCTTCCCCAGTAGCAAACGACACCTTCCGACCTTCAGGGGGGCTCATCCTCCAGTGTCGCACCTTTGCACCTCTTCACACTGTTTGCGGGGTTCTCCTGGCAAGAATGCTGGAGCAGTTTGCCATTCCTTCCTCCAGTGGGCCAAGTTTTGTCGGAACTCTTCACCCTGACCCATCGGTCTTGGGTGGCACTGCCCAGCAAGGCTCACAGCTTCACTCAGTTATGCAGGCCCCCTGGACACATCAAGGCTGTGGTCCACGAAGTGGCCCCCTGCTCTGGAGATGCCAATCACAGTGCTTGCCACACGCACAGTCCCTTGCTGTGGAGCACCGCCCTCCCCATCCCACCGAATAAAAATCAAGGAACTTTTTTTAGCTTCTCAAGCAAATTATCATAATCAAATACTGTGTCTTAGTTAGTCCGTAGTTACAGAACACAAGGCAAAGAGAGGCCGTCCCAATTCTGTGATGGAGATGGTACCAGAACCTACGGATTTAATCATGAAAGCTGTAGGAATCCTATCAAACAAGCAGAGATGACGCAGGGTGCCTGCGGGTGGGCAGCCTGTCAACGCAAAGTGCGCCTGGAAAAGACGGGGGAGAAAAAGGGAGGGAGGTTTGAAACACACTTACCTTTAACGGGTTATTTTTCATATTTTTATCTATTTTACCTTATATTTGTTGCTGCTGCTACTGCTAAGTCGCTTCAGTCGTGTCCGACTCTGTGCGACCCCATAGATGGCAGCCCACCGGGGTCCCCCGTCCCTGGGATTCTCCAGGCAAGAACACTGGAGTGGGTTGCCATTTCCTTCTCCAATGCATCAAAGTGAAAAGTGAAAGTGAAGTCACTCAGTCGAGTCCCACTCTTAGCGAGTCCATGGACTGCAGCCCACCAGGCTCCTCCGTCCATGGGCTTTTCCAGGCAAGAGTACTGGAGTGGGGTGCCATTGCCTTCTCCGTTTTATTCATTAGGAACTGGCAAATAGTTTTCCTGTGAGATCATGAGGTGAGGATTCCCATCCCAGGAAGAAACCTTTTCTTCTTTTTTTCTTTTTTTAAGTTATGTAAACTGTAGCTCAGAGAGGGTGATTTACCAGAGTCAACGCAGCTAGGAAAACAGTTCTAATCTCAACAAACTGGTGTGCGTGTTTTGTGCTACCCCTTTCACAAATATTTGGCTCACTCCCTCTATAAAGAGCTCCTGAAGTATGCGGATGAGTCAACACCACAGGCTATTTCTCAAGGTTGGAAACTTGTGTCACTATCCACGTGCATCGTGACAAAAACCTGACCTCAGAAGATCGGTCATCTAATAGGTTGTCTAATCACTTCCACTGTCTTTTGTGGTGATACCCTGCTCCCTGGAGCAGCCCTTCCAGGAGCTGTGGTAAGCTGCGCCTCCAGCATCGCGCGTGGCGCCCCCCTCCACTCCGGCAGCCTTTAGAAAGTGGCAGAATCTCACGCCAACACCTGAGTCTTCTTTTTGCACACTTTCCTCCTCTCTCCAGCCACACTGCACTTGCTGTGTGTGTGTGTGTGCATGCTCAGTCGTGTCCGACTCTTTGTGACCCCATGGACTGTCTCCCGCCAGGCTCCTCTGTCCATGGGATTATCCAAGCAAGAACACTGGAGCTTGTTGCCATTTCCTACTCCAGGGGATCTTCCCAAAGCAAGGATAGAATCTGTCTGTGTCTCTTGCGTCTCCTGGGGTAGGCAGGTTCTTTACCACTGTGCTGCCTGGGGGTAACTTGTTACAATAAACTCTCACTGGCTCCTCCACTTGCAGTCTCTCACTATTTCAGTCTATTTCACTCGCATTGCTGACTGATTTATCCACAACCCTGCTCATATCATAGCATCTTCCTATTGCCTATAGAAGGAAAAAAACGCCTCATCCCCCCTTCAGACATGGACGCTCTCTTTCCACTCCACCTTTCCAGGACTGACACCCCTGCACCAGGGCTCCGGGGCTCTCAGCGAATTCCATTGTTCACTACTGCCCCCGCTCCCCGGATGTTCCCAAAAGGCTGTGTCCAAGACCCAGTTCCTCTCTCTCTCTGTCCCCCTTTCTCTCTGTCTCTATTTATCTGTCTCTATCTCCCAGCTCTACTTCCCCAGTGAGGGTTCTGTTCTCAGAAGTCTCTCCCCTCGTGCCCGTAAGATAGCCGCCAGGGTCTTCTGAGACCACATGCTTCCACGTCACGTTTGGCGGAGAAAACGAACATCTGTTTCCTGGTAGATTTCATTGTTCGTGACAGGCCTGACTTTCTTCATACCCCCATCCTTTAATCAATGCTTGTGGCCAGGGTTGGGGGAGGGATGGGGCACATTCATTGTAAGAACTCCCTGAAGTTCCAGTCATGAAGTTTTGGATATGACTGACCCCTGCCTTCAAGTCCAGGGATGACCCCTGACTGCCTTGGGGTAAGAGACGCTCGGGAGCCCCTTTCTCCCTTTCCCTGACTCTCCTAATTAGAAAGCAGGTTCCTTCTCTGAACTTGTTCAGCTCTTTCTCAGCATTTCTTCTGTTAATGTTGCAGTTACACCACTGTCTGTGCATTCTGTGTTGCTTAGTCATGTCCGACTCTTTGCAACCCCGTGGACTGCAGCCCACCAGGCTCCTCTGTCCGTGGGCTTTCCCAGGCAAGAATACTGGAGTGGGTTGCCGTTTTCTTCTCCAGGGGATCTTCCCGACCCAGGGATCAAACCCGAGTCTCCAGCATCTCTTGCCTTGGCAGGTGGGTTCTTCTCCACTGAGTCACCTGGGAAGCGCTAGCACTGTCTGCCTGGCATTAAACTCTCCGTCTCACCTGTGTCCTGGGCATCAGTCATGGTTATAGCATAACCACAGTCCTCGGTGAGAATGGCCATGTCCACGCCCCTGGCTAAGCAGCCAACCCTGAGTTACTTTCTGCGACCGTGTCTACCCTGTCTCCCTGCTGGCCATGCTAACTGCTCCTGGGGTGGGCAACTGACCAATAGGCAGGCAACCTCAGGCTAGAGACCCCACTAATTAGCCTTACAGCCCTGAGTGAACTGCAGTGATGAACAGAAAGCAGCTCTGTGTAAGCAGAAACCAGAAGGCAAGAAAAAGCTACAGAGTAGAGAATGAAGGCAGTCATCCTCAGGAATAAGGAAGTGGAGCCTCAGAGAAACCAACTAACCTGCCCAGCAGGTAGTCTAATTCTCAAGCCTATTCTCCCAGCCGGTAAACCACACTCTCAAATCACCACCCAAAGCAACTGCATTGCATTCGCTGCAGAAAAACGCTGATTATAGAAGCTAAAGAGGGAACTGTTGAAAGGAAACAGTAGGGTCATTAGTGGCGGCTTCTTTCCCTGGGATGGTCACCCAGGGCCTCTCTTCTTGCCCATTAGTCTTTCTTTTAAGATTGTCCAGGAACTTTCCCCCACATCATACCCTGAATGCTTTTTATCCACTCTCAGGAATGTTTTTCATCTTCACTGATCCTGCGTATAATGAGCAAAAAGCAAAATGCTGGAAGGAGCCCATGGTCACAGCCCCCTCTGGGGGCGGCTACCCAGTCCACGACCACCCCCACATCTCAGAATGTTTCTCCACTCCCCCTGGAGAAGGGACCCCAGCAGCACTTGCTGGGTACTTTTATTTACAGTGATTTGTCTTATTCTCACAATAGCCTCGAGATGTAAAACTGAGATTATGCAGACGTTCCCTGGTGGTACAGTGGTTAAGAGTCCGCCTGCCAATGCAGGGGACACAGGTTCAGTCCCTGGCCTGGGAAGATTCCACGTGCCGAGGGGCACCTAAGCCCGAGTGTCACAACTAGTGAGCTGGCATACTGCAGCTACTGAGGCCCGCGTGCCCTAGGGTCTGTGCTCTGCAACAGGAGACGCCGCCGCGATGAAAATCCTGCGCACTGCGACCAGAGAGGAGCCCACGCAGAGCAAGAAAGACCCGGCGCAGCCACAAATGAACACACGCATTCTTAAAAAAAAAACTGAGATTAAGTGAACCACGCAAGACCACAAAACTAGCGTGCTGTCATTATGATCTTAGCACAAGTCTGGTTGACTCTAAAGCTCACACTGTCCCCACCATTCGCTGTTGCCTCCAAAATGGAAAGGCAAATGGGACTAGGACACAACCATAACACACAAGCATCAAGGTTTTTGCTTCATTTTCTTCTTATTGGCATCAGTAGTATTCACGACAGATTGTTATCTAGAGCCTTTATTTTGGCAATGACGTGTCTGTAATACACTGAACGGACCCCTGTCTTGCTTAACAAGCTGGTATCCTGAGTGAGAAGTTTGTGCAGTGGTCACGTCCAACCATGGGACACAGTGTCGAAGCTAGTGGCTGTCTCTGGGGTACTCAGACAGGATTCTCCTGCAATGAAGATATTACTGATGAGAAATGTTTAAAGGCCTGAGGGAGAACCCTCCCTTGATGATGGAGCACTTCCAATGCATCTCAGTGCAGGTGGAAATGTGTGTCTAGTATTCTGGTGGGAGCGCTTCTCTACGTGTCCAAAGTCACTTAGGCAAGTGGGTCCAGAAACGCTCTCCAAATGTAGCTAAACTCCAAAATTTAAATGGTTCCTGACCTAGTTTCCAATCGTTTCACTTCAGGCTTCTATTTGTCCAGGCTATTCAAATACTATCACACTGATTTGAAAGAAGGAAATATTTTATCTGTTTCTTTTATAAAATTCATAAATTAATTCTGAGTGCCAATATGGGGCAGGTACTAAAGATTGAATGAGGTGTTTCTCCAATTCTATACTAGTACAAATTAATGTTTCTTTCTGCTGATGCATTAGAGTTCATTTGAGCATCACAATATTCTTAGGGCAGGCAGAGCTGGTTTTACAGTCTCCATATTACAAATAAAAAGCTTGAAGATGAGAGAAGTTATGTGTTTTTCCCAAAGTAACATAGCTTGTAAATAATAGATCTGAGACTCAAGCCCACATAATCTAGGGGTCCCTTTTATGGAGTCAATGTTGCTCTTTGATATTTTACTTTTTGATCATATTTTAGACTTGATATTTCTTGAAGGGCTTCCTCGGTGGCTCAGTGGTAAAAACTCCACTTGCAATGCAGGAGACATCTGGGTCAGGAAGATCCCCTGGAGAAGGAAATGGCATCCCCCTCCAGGATTCTTGCCTGGGAAACTCCATGGACAGAGGAGCCTGGCGGGTTACAGGCCATGGGGTCATAAAGAGTCAGATGTGACTTAGTGACTAGACGATGACAACAAATTTCTTGAAGGTGCGGTTTTTTGCCTGTGATAGTTTGGAGTATGAGTTAACAAGCTCCGGCCCGTGAGCCAAGCCTGCTGCCACCTGTTTTAGGAAAGACAGTTTCCCTGGAGCACGGCTATAGCCATTCACTTGATTTCATGCTACAATGGCAGGGTTGAATAATCGCAACAGAGGCTATATAGCACACAAAGCCTCACATAATATTTCTGGCCTTTTATAGAAGCTTGCTGACCCGTGTCCACAATATAAATTTAACTTTTCCCCTTGATTTTTATCTTTGGCCAGGGTCATGGGTCAGTCTGATACCAGAATTCAGCCTAGGGCTACCCAAGATGCTGCTGCTGCTGCTGCTGCTGCTGCTAAGTCGCTTCAGTCGTGTCCGACTCTGTGCGACCCCATAGATGGCAGCCCACCAGGCTCCTCTGTCCATGGGATTCTCCAGGCAAGAGCTCTGGAGTGGGGTGCTGTCGCCTTCTCCATACCCGAGATGACAGTTCTGCAGCTTCTCCCACTGATAGGGGTTTTCTCCATCTTGTTGTTGCTGTTTAGTCACCAGGTCATGTCTGACTCTTTTGTGACCCCATAAACTGCAGCCCACCAGGCCCCTCTGTCTGTGGGACTCTCCTGGCAAGAATACTGGAGTGGGTTACATTTCCTTCTCCAGGGGATCTTTCCGACCCAGGGATCTAACCCGTTCCTCCTTCTTGGCAGCAGATTCTTTACCACTGAGCCACCAGGGGAGCCCTTTCTTCATCTACTTGACCTCAAAATTTGCCGTGAGTCCCTTCCTCTTCTGGTAGACTTAGGGCCCCAGGAAAGCATATGACTTCATATTCAAAGGAGGAAATATTGTGCATAAACAAGGACTTGATTTGCTGGAAAACTGCCTTTATTAACTCTAGCCTATAGCCATGGCCCATTTCATTCTCTGTAGGTAACATCTAACTTGAGAGGAGGCTATCCAAGAATGCAGTTGGGTGCACTGGACCTGGCCCCAAAGTCAAACCGACTCTCTAAGACCAACGCTGTACTTTCCCAACTGTGCCTGAATTTGAAATAAGTTCTCCTTACTTTTCAGCTCTAGTGGAAGACCAAGAAAATGTGCGTATTGAATGGTCAGGGTTTCCATTCACCCAGCCCTTTCTTCTCCACCCAATGCACCCCTTTTGATGTCCTCGTGGCAACTTGAATCCACCAGTGTGAGTCCCTGTGCCTGGCACCTTCAGTATGCATCAGTTCGATAAACACGCCTAGAGTAGGCCCTAAGTTCTCCCTTTGAGGCTAGGCAAGTTGGCGGAACAGATGGGAGCCACCTAATCCAAATCCCCACACTGACAAAGACCTCAGATTCACTTTTGGCATCATCTACAAAAGAACTTACAGGCTTCCCACGTGACGTTAGTGGTAAAGAACCAACCCACCAATGCAGGAGATATAAGAGACGCAGGTTCGATCCCTGGGTTGGGAAGATCCGCTGGCAGAGGGCATGGCAACCCACTCCAGTATTCTTGCCTGGAGAATCCCATGGACAGAGGAGCCTGGTGGGGGCATGTTCATGGGGTCGCACAGAGTTGGACATGACTGAAGCAACTTAGCACGCAAGCACACACATGAAAGAACTTACATTTAGAACTACTGAGCTGCTGCTGCTGTGTCGCTTCAGTCGTGTCCGACTCTGTGCGACCCCATAGACAGCAGCCCACCAGGCTCCCCTGTCCCTGGGATTCTCCAGGCAAGAACACTGGAGCGGGTTGCCATTGCCTTCTCTGACTACTGTGCTACATCAGTGGAATTACACTTGATTTTGGGCTGTGGCATTTAGAGTCTACTTTGAATTAATATTGCTTTAGAACTTCTGCCATAACTTGTGAACAATATTACAAAATTACATTTTGGGGGGTTCAGTTCAGTCCAGTCGTTCAGTCGTCTCCAACTCTTTGGGACCCCATGGACTGCAGCACACCAGGTTTCCCTGTCCATCACCAACTCCCAGAGCTTGCCCAAACTCATGTCCATCGAACCATCTCATCCTCAATCGTTCCCAGCATCAGGGACTTTTTCAATGAGTCAGCTCTTTGCATCAGGTAGCCAAAGTACTGGAGTCTCAGCTTCAGCATCAGTTCTTCCAGTGAATAGTCAGGGCTGATTTCCTTTAGGATTGACAGGTTTAATCTCCTTGCAGTCCAAGGGACAAGGGGTAAAAATATTAATTTTTTAAATGTAAATATTTTATATATCAAATGTACCACAGTGTGTATTACACTACTTTATACTGTCTTCATATTTTAATGTATCAGGAGCTACAAAAAACAGAAGAATCCTGAGCTTTTTTTGACTTCCAGAGCCCTGTATGCCTCAGTCAAACTGATCTCATCAATAAAGATGGGCCAAAAGTGGACACTGAGCTTTCCTAAGACTGTCCCCGAGTTTGAGCAGAATTGGGTACTTTTCACTTCCTACTCTCATGTTCCACGTTATTTGTACATCTCAGGATCCGTGTAGATCAATGAGGAGGAACTCATGCAGTTATAGAAATGACCCCCCTCTTCAGCACCTCTCTCCTGGAAAACCAAGAAAGATCAGCTTAGGTCAGGGCTCAGTTTTAAATCTCAGACAAGGGGCAACTCCAGAACTGTCTTCTGTATCAGTGAAACCAAAATTCAGACTTCTGACACACAGATGTAACCTAATATATATATACTCAAATATTAGAGCATGAGCAACCAGTAGAACTGTCTACCAATCAACTATTTAACTTGGCCCAGTGCTACCCACAAAGCTGATATTAATATACACGTGTGTGTATACACATGTACATGCATATGAAATGAAGTGAAGTGAAAGTTGCTCAGTCGTGCCCAACTCTTTGTGACCCCAGGGACTATACAGTCCATGGAATTCTCCAGACCAGAATACTGGAGTAGGTAACCTTTCCCTTCTCCAGGGGATCTTCCCAACCCAGGGATTGAACCCAGGTCACCAGCATTGCAAGCGGATTCTTTACCAGCTGAGCCACAAGGGAAGCCCAAGAATACTGGAGTGGGTAGCCTATCCCTTCTCCAGCGGATCTTCCCGACCCAGGAATCAAACTGGGGTCTCCTGCATTGGAGGCGAATTCTTTACCAACTGAACTGTCAGGGAAGCTCATAAATGTTTATAGGTAATATATACATATTCACATATGTATATAATCAGTTGAATTAACGCTAATTTCTGGAATTTTGCCTCCAGTTTCAGGTGATAGGGATGAAAGCTCCCGTATTTTTTATTTTTTCAGCTGTGCTGCATGGCATGTGGGATCTTAGTTCCCAGACCAGAGAGTCAACCTACACCCCTTTGGGGAGAAACACAGAATCTTAACCACTGGACCGCCAGGGCAGTCGAAAGCCTCTGCATCTTGGTGTGATGCAGTGAGACCCCAAGTCTAAAGGGCCACTTTGGGGTGGGGTGTTCCTTCACTTAATAAATCCTCTGTATGATGTCCAGGATCCAGGAGCTGAATGTGGCAGCCCTCGCCTAGGAGGGCCTCCCTGGGTGGTGGGGGACACCCACCCGATGTAAGACCAGGAAGCCCCGCCCTCGATAGAAACCACACGCTGCCGTGTCTCCAAGGAGGAAGGCGCTGGAGCAGTGAACTGAGGCTGGAGGAAAGCCTCACCCAGAAGCAATATTTGGCAGGGCCTTAAAGAATGAGACGATTACAAGAGATCAGTTCAGTTCAGTCGCTCCATCATGTCCGACTCTTTGCGACCCCATGAATCGCAGCACACCAGGTCGCCCTGTTCATCACCATCTCTCGGAGTTCACTCAGACTCACGTCCATCGAGTCCATGATGCGGTCCAGCCATCTCATCCTCTGGCGTCCCCTTCTCCTCCTGCCCCCAATCCCTCCCAGCATCAGAGTCTTTTCCAATGAGTCAACTCTTCGTATGCGGTGGCCAAAGTACTGGAGTTTCAGCTTTAGCATCATTCCT